>VZRS01000908.1:91117-287127 GCA_013398055.1 Ifrita kowaldi | reverse complement strand
AAAAAAAAAAAAAGAAAGAATCAGTGTTTCATGTTTCTTCCATGTAGTAACTGAAAAACTGCTGATATCTCTATTCAGATTAAAACTGGGTTAGCTATTGATGTCAGGGAAAGAAAAAAAAAAAGAAGTAATTTAATTCATACTTGACTGTTTGACCCAACTCAATGTGCCTGTATCTGCCACAAAATGCATCTGCCATAAAAGAAAGCAAATGGTTTCTGGAAATTAGGGCATGTTCGCACCGCTTCAGCAGCTAAAATGAGAGGTTTATTTACTGTCAGCTGCAGCAGGAATGGAGGGTGGCACAACAAGCAAAGGCCAGGCCACAAGGAAAGGTTTGTGGGGCACCAGTTCCAGTTCTAGAGCATGTCTGATAGCCTTTAAAGTTATTATTTTGTAAAAGTTATTCGTGTCCTTTTAAAATGTGCTGTGGGTTATGGACCAGTCTGTGCAAAGAGAAAAATTCTCTGCTTTGAGCAGGATGAAGACTGCTGGACTGCAGCTTCAGTCTGTCACAAGCAGCTGAACAATTTTATGTTACTTGACCTTGAATAATGTGTTTTTATAGGCAGGAAACAGAACTGGGGCTGACATGAGCTCCTGTTCTTGCACACTGCATGAAAATCTGCCCATATTTAACCTGCACAAATATCCAGGTACCTGTGAGTGTCCCAGAAGTTATAAAAAGCTGATTATTTAGAGGACAGCATGAACTCTTAAGGGAAAAAAAAAAAATGCCTGCACACCACACTTGGAGACACAGACTTCAATTATTTCGTTTTTATATTGTCAGAGTCAGTTTCCAAAAGTGTGGATCCCATTTCCAACAAAGATTTTGTCCTGGCTTTTTTTTCCTGCCTAGCTCCCTACAGTATGCACCTGCAAGCAGATGCCATATGGTTGGCACATCCCCGTGTTGTCCACTAATCAGTCTTCATTCACTCCTGAATTTTTGTGTTGCAGGCTGTGCTTGTCTCAGGTTTGCAGATCAGTGGAAAAGCTGAGGCACAGGGGCATGAGGCAAGGGAGATTTCACTTGCAGTGACACCACAAACCTCCAGAACCCCGTTTAAAATCTGACCCTGCTTTATGCTCCCTTCCCCCTCTGTGGCAGCTCAGGCTGCACTTCCGAGCTGAACTGAAAGCTTTTAGTGGAGCAGTTACATTTTTACTCCTGTTTCTTTCTAGGTCCGTAAAGTCCACCTTAAGAACTATTAGAAACTGTTAACCACTGATGTGTCTAAATAGGATTTTATATATACTTTTTAAGGATTTTGGTTTTAAAAAGAAACCCCACTATGCATTAGCCTAGAAACAGAATAGAAAATAGTTGTATATATGTGTGCAACATAGATTGAACTATTTGGTTTTGCCTTAAAGAAATAAAACCTAATAAATAATGATGCATTACCATCCATATTTGCTTTTACTTCAGTAATAGAATGGATGGAGAGACCAGATTCACTTCAGAAAGGCATTTCAGACACTCATCATGTGCTAAAGATGTGTCCAGATATTACTGTGAAAGCCTCTGGCCAAACCCTCTGTATTCCTGTTTGGGATTTTTATTCTGCTGGACAAATTAATTCCTGACAAACTCCGGTACTGGTGTCAGTGACAAGGCAAGAGCATCAGTGTGCTTTGAAACCCTCGTGAGAGAAGAGTGTCATACAGTCGTTCTAATGTGCCTTGTTTATTTTTTTCCTGTGTCACCTACAATACAAATAAGGTAAATAGGGTGGATTTTGCTGCTGCTGAATGACCTTTATTTTTATAAACACTTCCTTGGTGTTTTAGTAATCAGTAGCAGAGGCAAGTTATTTTTTTGTACATTGCTTCACTGTTAAAGCCGTTCCCAAGACAATTTCTCAAGTATTTCTGATAAAGCAAAATAAAATACTCTGTGCTGCCATGCCCATAGAATGATACATACTGAAGATATAGAGCAAAAATAATGAGACAAATGTCAAGAGCTAAATTGCCTAAGACAGAAGGCTAAATTGATAGAGTCTTTACGTTATGCCTCAACCACTTCAACAGAATTTCTAGTTTATATCTAAATGCTCCAGGAGGTAGGCATGGGGGTTTTTTGTTGTTTAAGTGCAGAGCTGGCCGGTTCAGGATGATTGTCTTCAAGCATTACCTCGACTTTCAGATGTTTATTTTGATATGCTGTTAGTCAATACTGCAATCATGACATTTTATGCTGGAAGCTGCTATGTCAATAAGCCTGTTATTCTCTACAGGCAGTGCAGTGGCATTTGCTAACATTTTGTGTAAGATCTTCATTGAGCTGTTACAGTGTGAATGTCACTAACTGAAGCAAATTTTAAATTAACAAAGAAAAAGAAGGAAAATACCTGTGGTTTTGCTTCCATAATGTATAACTTGAGATATCTCTGATCTCTGTAAACTTATTTTCTTGATGCAATCTTCTCGTTCAAAATGTGCTCCTAATTAAATGCACACCAAATGCCATGCAAAGGTGAGATGCACGTAGGGTCATATCCTCCTTGACTTGCAAACAATTTTTTTTAATCTTTGGGACTTGTTCTATCTGAAGAATTTGTTTTGCTGTCTTGAATTATACAGTCCTAATCTTTGTTTCATACTTGAAGCAAAATAAATTTTTAAGTGCATTTTTGAGCTAGGTCGTATTCAGACACATCATCAAAATAGTATTTTTTATCCCTTTCATCCTGTAGTTGATAAAAAGTGATAAAAAACTCCCATCTTCAGAGGCCTCTGAGCTTCTTTTTCCCAATCAGCCAGTGCACCTACTCCCCATCCTCCCCCTCAGCTGGACCTGCTGCTGTGTGCTTTCTCTGCTTGTCTTCTGCTAATTTTCTCTTTGTCTGGAGCTTCCCTGCTCTTCCCCTTTCATCTCAGCAGGTGGTGTGTCAGCATTTCACGCCTTTTAGCCCAAAACCTTCCCTCGCACGTAACTAGAGCACCAGAGAATGTGTGTGCCATGGCTGAATTGCTGTTTGGGTGTCTTTTATTAGATCCGTGCTTTTGAACACTGGATCTGTTTCTCTTTTAACAAAGGAAGGGGGTTATTAATGCATATGAGTATGACAAAGCAGGGTATTCTGTTGTAATTCCCAATATCAACTGTTCCAATTCCACCCATTTCATCAAGAATAAATTGAGGCATGAAGTAAGGCTCTGATGTTAGAACTGCTATTGTCAAAACCCAGGAAGAATGGGTGATATGTGGTACTGGTTTAGCATGCCAGAAACCCATGGATTATAATTTTTTTGCTGCTATATTATGGAATGGAAACTTACAGGACACCCTATCACACACAGTGTAGATTTTGCTATGCCAAAGGCAGCATACACATTTAAAGGAAAATAACTTCTAAATCCTTGCTTTTTTTTTTTTTTTTCTGTGAAATGTAGAAAGTAATTCACCTCACAAAGACAATTTTGACGCTCCATCTTGGTGTTACATTTACAAATTCCTAGAATGGGAACTTGGCTTTTTAGAGCCAACAGCAAATATGATCTGGGACCATGTTGGTTGAAGATAAGAAATATTGAATTACTTCCTATTCACTGAATATGATTCATCCCATTCAGTAACTGAAGTGGTGGAATAATGGATTCATGCTTGTAATTAAGGATTGTATCATGGTTTAAATGCATAGTGTTTAATTGGTTAATGGCCAGCCATAATTCTAGACTCTTCTAAATTTTGAATGCTTAACTCTGCAATATTACCTTCTAAACATAATTTATGGTTACCCATGATAGCAATGCATGTAGAACATTAGCAACTTACGTGGTTTTATCATAATTGTTCAAATAATACAATCACAGAATAACTTAGGTCAGATTACATATCTGTGAATAGTCAGATTCAGATCAAAACACATCAAATAAGATCAGGTTGCTCAAGGTCTTTTACATTTGAGTTTTGAATGTCTGCAAGAATTCTCCAGTCTCTCTGGACAAACTGTTGCCTTCCTGTTATGGTGGTAATTGATGATTACTGAGTTGCTAATAGCCCTAGGGTTTCTGGTGTCATCCTGTGACTACACTTTGAGGTGTTTGCTGTCATCCTGTGTCTGCATTCCTTTGTGCTGCAGTTAACTCTGTGGTCCTGGATGGTTCAGGCAACATTAAATAACAGTTAGTAGCAGACTGTGTGTATATAACACAGTGCACTACACCCATCATCACACAGAGCCAAGTAAAAGCTGAAAGAAATTAGAGGATCGATCACCTGCACCTGAGATACTTGCTGAGATCAGCTGCATTAGTTACAGCTCACCAAGGGTTGAGATCAGTCCAGAGACCTCTGTGGTTTTAGCTTAAACCAAAGTCTAGTCTGTCACAAGCAATGGCAGCATCATACTTACTGAACTGTTAACTGCTTGAACCTAAATTTAGACTATTCAGGCTATTTATCTTTTCTCCAAAGTGCTCCTGACAGGTATTCTGATCACTGGTGGTTTTTAATCATACCTAGTTAATCAGCAAGGGAATCTTCTCCCACATAAGGATTAAATCTTTATTCTAGGCAACCTGTACCTGGTGGGAAATGTGCCATTTACACCAGAGGGAAAATGTTTGAGGCAGCTCCATGACATCCGGGATGACACATGATCAGATATTGAAGCTCTCCAGGCTGTGCCTCAGTGTTTGCACTGCCTCACTCTCAGATCAAGGAATAGCAAAGTTCCTGGCATGAGGAACGCTATGGAGGGAGGCTAAAGCAGCCAACAGACTTAGGAGATGCAAGTCAGTACAAAAAACTTACCTTAATCAGTGAGCACAGATTTAATCAAATCTTAGCAGTGCTGCTTAAAAGATTTGGGGTTGTTTTTTACAAAACGACATTATTTTTAATCAGTCTCTTTTTCCAGAGAGTTGATTTGCTGTTTCTTGACTGATAGGTTTAACAGTGTTTAACTCACTTATTCAACTGGGCTGTCAAGCACTCAGCAACCTTCAGGACTGAATTAAAAGTTGTTGGGTGGCAGTTTTGGAGAGAAATGGATCTTTAGATCACTTGATGTTCTTATTGAGACTAAGATTTCAGTTAATCCAATTTGTTTAAATTCTTTTCTTTACACTGAGAAACAGAATAAACGAAACATGGACAAAGAGCCCAGCTCCAGATCACGTGGAAAAACTAAACCTCATGGTGTGAACTACTTAGCTGTTGTAAAACTTCTTGTCTCATTACACATATTTTCCAGGCTAAGTCCGTGGTATAATTTAATTCACAATCAATAATCATTTACCTCTGTACTTATTAGATTAACATAATTTAGCATATTTAAGGGGATGCTTTACTGCTAATGTATTGATATGATTGGCTATGATGTAGATGTTAGAAACTTCTGTCAGGTTTTTGTGAGGTTCTGTCCAGCAGAACACCTGGTTCTGAAAACAACAATCCCAGAGAAGCCCCATGTACTGCGGTTTCAGGTCTCAGACACTCCTGTGAGGATTGTGTGCTGTTTCATAAGGGCTGAGAGCAGCCCTTTATTCAGTGAAGGATGGTAAGAAAATCTTTCTAATCTGCTGAAATACTTAATGCTTATGGAAACTTGACTCACTGCAGACTTCTATCCTATCTTGGGAAATACTCAAAACTTGATGGACAAAGCCCAGATCTAATTGGGCCGTGCTTTGAGCAAAAGGTTGGATCAGGTGCCCTCCAAAGTCCTTTCCATCCCAAATTATTCCCAGTTTCTGTGTCCAGCTGGATTGGGATTGACCATCAGAAGTTTCTGAGGAGATGCTGACAAGACATATATGGCAGACCATGGAGGTCTCTTTTTTCCTAAAATCTGATGCTAACAATAATCCTGGGGAGGGTTATCCAAGTACTCTAAATTTAGATAGAAGTAGCAGGCATCTGCAAGATACATTTTTATAACAAAACAAAAATTCACCCTATTTGAATGAGTTTTTTGCTTGTATTTGGCTTGTGGCTCATGTAAATAGCCTTTGCAATTTGATTTTACAGACCAGTGATGAAATGCTAAAATATGCAATAAAATCTATGGGCTTAATTAGACTGATTAGCAGATTTTTTTCACAAACATCTGGTGCATATTTATACTACAGGAGTCGGAGAGTCCCAAAACATTCTAGTCTATAAGCAGAAAAGGAACAAGTAGTTCTTAGTAACAACATTTCTAAAGGTTTTTTCCTTCAGACTTTGGTTTAAATAGGGAAGTTAAGATTTCTGAATCAAATGCAAACCTGAGAACAATCTTAAAAGTTACTGTGAGCCCCATACCTGAAAAATATTTATTGCAGTAAATACAAGAGCTCTGTGCCCTTAATGTAGAAAGGAAGAGCCCATCTAGGAGAGTAATTTGTAGCTGAGGTTATTGAAAACTTCACCTTTCTAGATTTGGTAGATAAAGAGGATTCCTGTCTTTGACAGGAAAAAAAAAATCATTGAATCATAACATGATTTTAAGGCATTGTTCTGAGCTCTCAGACAGAAAGCAGCATTCCCCCTCCTTGCTCACTTTGTGATTTCTAAGTATCAATGTTCATGTGAGGGCAGAGCTAAATTATGTATTTTCTTCTGCACTGCACTGTCTTTGTAGATTTTTATCGTGTGGATGTCATGGATCACAGTCACATTACTAAATTTAAGCTGTTTGGAATAAAGTAGTTCATATTTGCTTTTCTGTACACTTGCTAATGCCAGAAAGAGAAACTGGGGCATTTCTCCATCTCCTTCAAAGGTATGAAGGTTTTTGAAGGTGTTGCCTTGGCAAAAGCCAAGACTTTTGATGAAGCTCTTTAACAATCAGCTCATCAAAACCAATAAATATTATATTATTTGCCTCTGTCGACCACATTCAGTTGAATAAGGTTGCTGCCAGATTTGGAGAAACAACAAACCATCAGTCATGCTCTGAAATGCTCTTGTCTGCTTAGTAATTACAGAGAGAACTGACACAGGCTGGTGCAGTTCAACACCACATTTACCTGAGATCTGCACTGGGTGATGGAGTGAAAAAATCTCATTTCAAAGGCTACCTGATTTTTTTTCCTAGCTGTAAAAAAGTCTTAAAATGAAAAAAAAAAAGTACTCATACCCTTTGAAGTAAGATTTTCCCCCAAGTTCCTCTTTAAACAGCAGTAGAAGATAATAAATATTGTAGGAAATATTGTAGGAAAACTTAAAAGAAAAGCTTCACAGACAGTTTTCTTTTACTAGCACTAACTGTTTTTTATAGATTGAGTCTCCATTTTTGTCTCCATCTGAAAGCTCTAAAACAGCTCAGGCTGTAAAAAAATATGATTTTATATGGTCCTAGAAGGACTAGAGAGGTTTAGGGATGGTTTTATGAATTAATGCCATTAATCTTTCAGCACTAATCTCTAACATCAGTCATTATAAGTCTACTTTCTAATATCAGTTCAGACATCCTCTTTGCTCTGAAATGTCCTTCTTTTTTCTTTTTCCTCAAATAAACCTTCTTTTCCACTGATGAGATTAAAGAAAATAAAGAGAAAAAAGCTTCTCTCTTCTCAGTCCCCTCTTAAAGAATTATCCAAGAGTGATCCAGTTCCACCACCACAATTTTGTTTTACCTTTTTAGTTGACTACTGCTGGAATAAAAACAGTTGTGCTAATATTCCATGTCTAAGCTATATTTTAATTGAGAAGCCTTTTAAACCTAAATAAAACCAGTGATTATAGGTAGTAGGAAAATCATTACATTCCCTAGAACAACAAGGGGTTTCCCACTTGGTGATTATCCTGTTTTACTTACAGGTACCTGTCAGTATTCAGCAAGTCCCTCTGGCTAGTCCAAGGTGTTCCATTGCAGAAATAAATTCAGGAAAAAAATAACGTTTAGTACATGAGAGAAAATGAAATGCCCTAGGTTTTCTTCATAATGATGCACACTGAAATGTAATATAGGGAATGCTCTTATTTTCTGCTTTTGGGCACCTCTGGTCTGACAGCCACCATCAGCTTCCCACACAGCCTGGGAATGAGAGGCCAACTCCATCGGGACATGCTCACGTTAGGACTGCCCAGTGTATTTATGCCACAACTATGAATTTCACAGGAAGATACTGGGGTTTGTCACAGAAGGGTCAGCAGCTGGCTTAGGACACATTTCAAAAGCAGTGATGATTTCTAAACCTTTTTGTTTTCTCGTCTGATTAAAACTTTCAGTTACCCGGCAGGAAAAACACATCAAATTCAAAGGAAAATTTATATAACATGAAATTCTGAGGATAATGTTGATGAACTAATCCCAAGAATCCAGTAAAAACTTTTTGGAAATGTTCAGTTTTATTATGCCCCTGCTTCAGTCTCTAAAAACAAGATGTGTAATAATTTTATTGTTAGAAGGGAATTCAGTCTTGAAAATTAATCTCCTGTGTCTTTCAGGTATTGTGGACTTTGAAAATACTGCTATTAAAAAGACATGGGTGGCTGTCACTAGCAATTCGGTGTGATTGACCTCACATTGCTTCATTTGCACAGCTATTGATTTTTCTTTTTCTCTTCATTTTGACATTTCACATGATTCAATCCAAAATTCATCATTTTGGAAATGTCAAGTTTTAAGGTAGTTTTTTTCCTTTATTGAAAGAGTGGTCTTTGAAGTGGTTTGCTACTTAACTTTTTTCAGACACATCAACACTGAATCAACTCAGAATTGAGTGTATTTTTTTTTCCTTTCTAGTGTATTCCAATGTGCCTTTTTACTGAGTAGCTGGTTGTATCACAGTCAAAGATAGCAGCTCTGTTCTGGATAGATTTACAGTGTCTCAGCACTTTTCATGAGAAAAAGCTCTCTGGGGATAAAAGCCTTTATGCACCACCACGCTGTGTGATGGGAAAGCAACAGAAAGCCATCATGGCACATACTAATGCAGTGTGTATTACAGAAATATCAGATAGCAGTTCTTGACATTTATTCAGTACCTCATAACTAGAGTTATGCTCAACAGTTGCACGGGGCACGAGAGCAGTGGGAACTTGAATGGAAACTGTCTGAGCTGAACAGAAAATTCTAAGCAGCACCATGGACTTGAACTTGATGTGGAGCTGGTGCAGCTGCCTGGTTCCACTTAACTCCTGTTTGCTCTCCAGATACAACACTTGACTGAAAGTCAAGGAGTCTCCAAAATGCAGTGCAGCCTTGAATGTCCTTCTGATGAGTACTGGAACACACATTTAAAGTGTTGAATGGCTGCTGAAAATAAAACTTAGGATGTTTGCTCACTGAAACAGTGTCCCATGAGACCCTGAGGGCCACAGACCAAACTGCGTGACCGATCAGGAGATGTGAGTAGTGTTCCACACGTTAGAGAGCAGAGAGGAGCTGGCCACCAGGAAATTACAGGGGCTCCCTCCAAGTTTTGGATCCCATTTCGACACAGGACTGGAATCAGAAGACATCTGGTTTCCAGGAGAAGCCAAGGAAATTGCCTGTAGGTGTCTCGCTTTCTCTGCGTTGCTGTGGGTCCATTTCATCCAGCAGCCCTTGTGGTAGCCCTGCTGATTTCTGGCTTTCTGAGCAGGTCTAAAAGCCCTTTAGGGATTGGTCACTCCTCTGGAAACTCACACGTGCCCTGGTGCTGCTCCAGCTGTAGCAGGCTGTGGTTGATCTCTGGCCCATGGAAATTTTCTCTCTGTACAGATCTGATCCAAAAAGTGCTTTTCATTTCTCAATCTAACCACTCCCTTTCTCGTTTCTTTTTGCTGACTTTTCTCCATCTGACAGAGTTAAATTGTTTAGTCTGTTCTCTATTCACATCACAGATCCCAGTAGTATACACCACGTATACTTGTCTCTCACTCTCCTTCCCAGTGTGTTCCTCCCTAATGGGTGCCATTGTTTTGACACTCCTTGGAAACTTTCCCTTCAGGCTTGGTTAGAGAGGAGAGATATGTCTCATGCAGAGCAGTCCTGAGTTTTAAATGTCCTGGTGGAATGTATTCAGGCAACATGAAAACAGAGTTTGGAAAATGTCTTCTGAAACAGTGAAGTGCATGTGGTTCACTTATGCTGTGGGGTAGCTGAAATTAAGGTGATGATTTGTGCAAGCAGAAGCTGTCCAAAAAACCACGATAAAACATTTGAAAGAAGGTATTATCTCAGTGGTGTGAAGGTTGATTAATTAATTTTTGAAAGACTTCTCTGATCTTTGTCTCTTATGAATTTAGCATTACCTGGGCGTGGTAGTAGCTGCATAAAGCTTTGTCCAATTCCTATGTCCACATCATCTTATTATTCAATACACCTGCCAGGATCCAATTTTCTTCAGTGTTGGTGATTCAGAATTTCTTCTATTAACTCTTACTAACATTCTTTATGATATTAAAGAGAAGCCCCTAAGCAAATAAGAATTCGATATTCTGTAAAAGAAGTTAATCTAAGTTTGAAATACAAGGTTTTATGAGCTGTGGGCTCCAGTATGCCTAACATCCAGCCCTTTGCTAAGATTATTGAGTTTCTTACCTTGAAGTTTCACAGATATAGAGTGATGGTTTTTCTCTACTCTTTGTAAAAAATCCTTTCATTGTACTCAGAGTTGCATCAATTTTTGTCAAGCTGTATAGATATTTATTTAATGATGATCCATACACAAACCAAGCCACCCATGTCAATTTTCCATTAATATTAGTAGTGTCCTCCAAATTCTGAGTATTCTGTGGGTAAAAGTGGAAACACAGTTATAAATAGCTGAATAACCTACATAACTTTTAAAGCAAAATAATACATTTATTGAAGACAATTCAGTAGTAGTAGTACCACTGCATTAGTAAAGGTTTCTTTATAAAATCCCAGAAAATCCTTTCCTGCTCCAATTCAGAGTCAGAACTTTTTTTTTTAATTTTTTCATTAACTATTGATACCTTCCTGAGTTGGAATTGACACGGGAGAGTGGAAACTTCAGAGCATTAAGAAAACTACTCAATAACCAGTAGAAATAATATTTCATTTACTCAGTTGCTAATGTAGGAAAGTTTTCCCTCTATAAAAATTTAGTGACTGTATTGCTTTTTTAAGATTAGAGGTATCAGAACTTGAGGCTGAACTCATATTAAGGTGGAAAACGAGGGCAGAGCAAAGGTCAGCACTTTGAATTCTGACTGATCCATCAGCATAGTTCAACTTCAGTGCCAATGGACCATTTCTGGAAGTGTTTTGTCTTCATCCATGGCATCCCACCTAATCTAGTGGAAGATGTCCCTGGGTAGGAGCTGCATGATCTTTAAAGGTCCCTCAACCCGAATCACTCTGTGGTTCTATGATTTATGTCAGACCTGCTGCTTTACTGGCAACATTTAGTCAGGGTGTCTGTATGTTAAAATTAAATTAAATTGCAGTACTGACATCTGTAATTTCATTATTAATTTTCTATTTGCAATAATTTAATAACTTTCCTTTAATCTGAGAAATGTTTAATGCCTTTTTGTGAAGTGCACAGGGTGTACTCTCTGAAAAACAAAGCAAAACAAAGGTTTTTTTGTGCTCTTAAATGATTCTAAGTCTTGTACTGGTACTTTATCGATGCTCATAGATTCCAAATATTCCCATTCAAATGGTGTCTTCTTGCAGTATTTTACTACCACTGTTTCTGGCCATTTCTTGAGCAGAGTGCTTCCTACAACCCAAAAGCCGTGGTACTGCTGTGGGAGCCACAGGAGTGGAGGCCTTTTGAAATGATTGCAGGTTGGATTTATGGGGAGGGGAAAAAGAAATACTTTTGCACTGTGAAATTAACATTTTTCAGAAAAACATGAATATTAGAAGTTGTATTTGTCAACTACAAAAACTAGGTGTTGCAAGAAAGAGATAAATAATGACAAAGAATGAGGGTAGAAAAACAAAATAAGGTTGGATTTGTCCAGCACTGAGGGGCTCTTATCAGTTGTGGCAGCCGTGCAGTCCGTGCATTGTGTTCCTTTTTCAAAAACAATAAAACCTCCAGTGAGTGCATCTGCTGACTGATTGATACTCCTGAAGGCCCTGTAGCACTTGAATTTAGTAAAGGTGTGCACAGCACACCGATAAAAATAGTTTGTTAAACAAGCATGTTATCTCAGCACTTTAGGTTGTAAAAACAGTTCTTATCATTAGATTTATAGGTGACCACTCATAAATAAATATATTTTATGCTAGATCTTGGAGAAACAGGAAGACAAGAAAATGAACAAGAGACATTTACTCTGCTCTGGGTGTTCTGCAGCCATTCAGAATAAGTGTTATCAGCTACATTATTAAATGTACCCAGTAAATCATTTTCTTACACGTTCTCTTTTGCATTTTGAAGTAAAAAACCATGTATTTTTTCGTATTTGCCAGGACAATTAATGAGCATGTTTGAAAGCTACTGGACAATATTTCAAAGTAGAGCGACTTGAATCGATTTTCTTGATGTATTCCTGACAAAAAGGTTGATATTCTCTGCTGATAGTGTTTGCAAATAACAACATTGCTGCTGATCTCCAGTTCAGCTTTATCTTTTTCATGGCATGGCATTTTTTAGATTAGCAGTTTTGATTAGCAGTGTAGTAGATTGAAAGTGATATGAATAGGAGTCATCATTTTCCTGTATGTAAATATTGCATGTATTCTATCCCTTTGTCAGCAACTCTACACCAAATCCCAGCACAAAAATACAAGAGGAAGGCCCCTGATGTACCTGTTTTCTGAGATATTTCCTGACCAATATAATATAATATATAATAATATATATTAATATATATTGATATATTAGTAAAATATATTAAATATTTTTAGTTTATATGTGTGTGTATTTATAGTTAATTAAATATTAATGATTTTAAACTACTGACAGTAATTTTTAGTGCAAAGAAGCCTAGGATTTGAAGGGGGGCATGAAGGTGTCAGAAAAACATCCTCTGAAGGGGTGGACAGGACATGTGGCCCCTTCCTCCCTGTAAGAATTCAGTGAGACAGGAACACAGTGCAAGGCAGTCTTGCAGAGGGCCAAGCTAATTGCTGGCATTTTCTTCTGCTTTAGGCAGGAACTCTTTGGATAGGAAATCTGATTTTCTATTAAATGAAATTTGAAGAGGTCTTGGAACGAGCATTCCTTAATGAATACCTTGTTAACTCCATCTCACCCATCTCTTCTCTGTAGGAAGGGCAATGCTTCCCTTCCAGCTCACTGGGAAATCACTTGAAAAGTATGAAGGTTCTGATGTTGGCTCTTTGGGAGGCAGCAGCCAATAAAAAAGATCATGAACTATCTCCAGTAAAATATTGCTGATTCCCAAAAGAATGAACAAAGTTGTGCTCCAGTTAACAGTCTTCATCTAATAGTTGTCTCTGTTTGTGAATGCCAGGACAGATAATCAGGAAAAAGCTCCAATGCTGCCAAATCCTATAAGCTGTTAAGCAAGTTATGGGATATTTTTTCTTGACAAATATTGTCAGACTGGAGGAGCTATGATAGTAAAAGATAAATTAAAATCGTATGCAAATGTGATTTAAAACTAAACAAGGCATCTGTCTTTCATCACTCTGTCAAATGGGGCAGAAACACAGGTCTGTGAACAGGCAAACTGTTGTGTGCAATTTGTAGCAATCACCTTTCTCGAAATGAATGGGAGCAGCAGGAGCAGCCTCACACATGTGGGTTGCATTAGAGATGGCAATTGAGTCGTTGTAACTTAAGGCAGCAGGTTCTAATTGGGAAATGCTATCCGTAAAGGAAACAAAGATGGCCTTTGGGATGAAACTGAAAGATGAGATGTCAGAGAAAGAGCTCCATCCTGGCATATTCTGTAGATTCTCCTCATGGGTGGTAATTTGAAGTAATGAGTAGTCCTTGTTGAATGACCTTGTACATCTGCTGTACTGCCTGTTCAATCTGTAACTCACTTCCCATCAATTGCACTTTTATTACAATTAAATATGCCATCATAAAGCCCTAAAAATGAGCAGCACAATCTCTGCATATGTTCACAGCCATTTAGCTTGGGACTGGCAGGGTGGCAGAAGTCCATTTTAAGCCTTTTGTCCATGCCAAAGTGCAATTTGTTGATTGAAAGATGCTGGGTGATGGAGCTGGAGGAGGATGGCAGGATTTGTTAAGCATGCACAGAAGCACTCATGAAATGATTTGAAGTTGGAATGCCTGCTTGAGCCAACGTGCTGCTAAGAGACCACCTGGATGGTGGCATGAAGAACAAACTGCCCTTTCCCTCCCCACCCCCAGCACCCCATCCTAGGCAATACACAAAACATGAACAAAAATGTTCATGGATGTTGCCGTTTTGACACTAGAGACATTCTTGCATAGTCAGGATAATGATAGCAAAGTGAGAATGTTGTTGATAGGTTTTGGTTCTGCTTTTAGTTGTAGGGGAGAAACACTCGTTCCAGATTGTCACACCACAGTATTTTGGCAATACATGGCTTTTTTTTTTTAATTACTACTGAAAAGACAGGAAAGGAATGGATGTTGATGATTCCCAAATTGTTCTTAATACTTTTTAAGATTTAATTTAGGATTAGTTTCAGCATTTTGTTGAGACAAGTACTGCTTAGAATTTGTGTTCAGAATTTTTAAAGTGTGAAGTAGGTCATTGTATTTTTTGTGAAGGCCAGATTCTGCTGTGGAACAATGGAGTTGCTTTATTGCATTTGTCTTTACACATTGAGACATCCTTTTCTGGATCAGTGAGTAAACAAATGCAGTTGAGTGAAATATTTGTGCTGATTACAATGTATAGTGAATAACTGTATTAAAATTTCATTTAAATTATGTTTCCCTTTAGTGTGTTTTAATGTAGTTTGATAAATCTGAAGCTGTTACAGGATGGGGTTTTTCTGTTCTTGATATTTGGTCAAAGCATAAAACCGAAATTTTTGTGTCTGTGTAATTTTCTTCATTGTGGTCGGAGAACATGGAGATTTAAAGTACTAAAAAAGGATCTATTTCAAGTCATCTTTCGGAAGAATGGCTGTTAGGATAAATTGTTCACTTTTGTAACAGAAGTCTTAGAATCTTAATATAATTGTGTGAGCTGCTCTGGAATGATTGATTTGAAGATCATATGCATCTCTTTCTGTAGGTAGCTTCAAAGAAAGCTGACTCTGTGTAGCCACTTTATTTTCTGAAGTTGAGTCAGGCTAAAATGATTCCAACAGTAACCAGCACTGCTTATGCATTATTTAGGATACAAATGGTCTCAGATAATTTCAAGTCATTTTATTATAATTGTTACCTATTCCAGACGCAGGGACAGCCTGCTAGAGCTGACAGGAGAACACAATTTATGTCCTCACTTAGGAAATCATCTCTTACTTTCCCTTCTGTTTTTATCTTCATCTCTCATATTCAAGCCTTTGAGAGAGGGACCTTTTCCTCCTACCCACAGTTTTCATGTTAGATTATAAATAATGGATCATAATCAAGCACTTTGAAGTACTTTTATTGGCTGCCAGTGTCATCTCCAGTATTTATCTTGTCTACACTTCAGTGTTTCCAAATGCAGTACATCTGAGACTTCAGCCTGGTAACAGTCTTATCTCTTTATGATTTCATTGACTAAGAATTCATATGTACACGTTTTCCATCTTTCATATATTAAGAGCTTTTACCACGTTGTATATTGTGCAAGACTAGATTCCCTCTGTCTCAGGAATATAATTCCTAGCCTGGTCTGATTTTGAAAATTCCCCTCATTCCTCCAGTGTTGCATTTGCAGTGCTTGTGGTGAAGCCAGCCCATGGAGTTCTGAGATTAATTTGCATATACCTGAACATTGTGGTGTATAAATTCTGTAGGATTTTAGTGCATCATTTTGATCAGAGGGGTTTTTAATTCCTTAAAAGTGTGCTCTGCTGTGTCTCAGATATATATTCGCAAGAGGCCTGTATGCTCCAGGATGAATCTGTGTGCTCACTAGCATCCAAATCTTCTGTCATTTTGACGTTTAAATATGTAAGTAAATCATACGGGGAGAAAGCAGAAAAGTTATAGATGTAAATATAGACCAACTGGTTAAAGTTTTTCCTTTGAAATTATCATTTTAATTGTGCAAAGTATGTTTTTATTGGAAAGGTTTTGCTTTCAGAAAAAAACATTTCAAAACTAAAGTTTGGCTGTGATCAGAGCTGTAATTTGCTCATGTCAGCATCTTCTTCTGTCTTCTTGAGGCAATTTCTCACATCCATCACAATGGCCTGATGTCCCAAGGATCAGTTGCCTCCTTTCCAACTAGAGAAGGAATGGTGCATGTAGGGAATGTGGTAAAGGAACAAAGTCATGATGGCACCTGAATAAAAATTCATAATGAAACACCCCAGGCATTCCCAAATTAAAATGTTTAGAGTTATGGGCTGAATTATGTGACCTTTCCATTCTTTTTACACAAATACTGAAATGGATAATTGCAATACAAACAATTTTCATTTCCTGCTGGGATTTTCTCTGGCTGGGAGAACACCCTTGTCTTCAGTGATAAGAGAAAGGGACCAGGATGGCTTCTAAGTAGGAAACTGAAGGACAGAAGTGTTTTCTGTGTATTTTACTGACCACTTTGACAGCATGCCTTCTTTAAACAGCATGCGCTAAGAAGAGCAGAAATAAGACATGTGGAAAGAAAACTAACTAGAGTTTTGTGTCTAGATCAGTTGTATTTCCTTTGGTTGCTCACCCAGTTGATCCCAAGTAGCATATGTTAGCTCACAAGGCTAAGCCATACAGTTGTGTCTTGTAGACGGAAACACTTAGATAAATAATCACTGAGTTTTATATACACTAATTCATCAAGTAAAAAAATATCTAGTGCAGGTACTAGGTAACAATAACAGATTCTGATTCTACCTGTTTTGGGGGGTTTTTAAAAGATTGTTTATTCATAGAAAAATATGTTTGAAGGGATAACTGAGTTACCACAAGTGTTAGGGATAGATATGCTTCTGATACAAAATTACTTAGGAAAATGAAAGAAAAAGCTGAAAAAGAAAGTACTGCGGTGCCGCAAACTGAAGTGAAAATACATTCTTAACATGGACAACAAAAATTCTCTCTCTAAAAGCATGTATCAGATTGATATTTTTTGTGGGAAGTCTGTTTTTATCACTGTGGTTGCTTCACACCTCCTAAGTAATGCATACAGACTTTCACAAGTATGCAGTATGCTTCATGTTCAGAATATACACATTCTCTGCCTAAAAACTTCTCAGTAAATTAGTAAAACCTGACTGAAGCCATCTGGCATATCTCTGTATTCATACTGTTGTTTCTTGCCACTGGATAACAGAACTCAGTTTAAACTTCCAAAGAAGTTTGTGTCTGTTTCTATTTTTCATTGCATGGCAGCAGAGTAATCATGAATAGAAAACGTGGGAGCAGAAGGGATGTTTTGGGTTAGTTTTCCACATGTTGAAGCATCTCTCCTTTCTAACACCAGTTTGCAACAAATATATGTGTAGACATGATGACAGAAAATGCAATGCATTGTAAAGCCACCCAGAAGCTGCCTGGTTTTATGCGTATTTAAGTTCACATGCCAGGCAGACTTAAAAACAATCCCTGTAGAGCCCTGCTTCCTGGACAGTTTAGGTAAAAAGCCAGTTCCTGTGTTGGTGATCCATTGGATTTGTGTGGGCACAGCATGCAAATGTCTGTGGGCGATGACACATCCATCAGGATGTGACTGACAGCCTGAAGTGCCAGCCTGGCCCCTGAGCCTGCAGATGCTCCTCCACCTGCAGCTGAAGGGGCTGTGGGGGCTTCCAGTGCACAGGCAGGGCAGGACTCAGCTCATGTCTCCGATTCAGACACAACTTGCCTCAACCCTTCTGCTGCCAGCACACAGATGGGGCAGCTTCAATCTCTACATATGTTCAGTTTGATCAGTAGCCAAAGGGTGCTTATTATTTTTTGACCTGTGGGAGGGAAGTAGATATTCCTTATTTTATGTACTGCAGGATAGAGGCAGTGAACATCCAAGGTTTTATGAATTACATCCAGACTAACTGTGATATGCAAACTTTATTAAGTAATAAATCTCTCCACATGAGTTTTTCCATCCTTTCCCATCTTTACTGAAATAAATGGTTGCTGTTTTGATAGTGATGGTACTTAAGACAGTGCTGAGTTCTTAAACCAAGAAGTTCATGTTAAGAAATATAACTCATACTTTAAAGAAATTAATGTCTCAGCCACTCTGAGGCTTATGAAAAAAGATCAGTCCAGTGGTGTGTGAATTTCAGCACCTATTTTTTGTGATTATAAAAATCCACAGGCAATGCAGATGTCTCTTGGATAATCCACTCACAGATGGTCTAATATTTCAGCTTACCCCATTTTTGGTACCACTAACTCTCTGTAGATTTTCCAATAAGTTTCATTGCAGTGCTTTCCTGCACAGGATCTTTTCCTCCTTTGCTGCTGCACTAGGTCCAAAGTCTTGAAGTGTCTTTGCTCCTGCATTTGCCTTCACTCAGTGCATATCCTACAGCCTTTGCTCATCTTCAAGCCCAGAACATGGATAACAAGTGATGCAGAGAGGACTCTTCCCATTCCTGACCATCCCAGAGCAGTTTGTCCTCTGATGATTCTGCCCCAGGCCAAAGACACAAAATCTGTCTCTCTCAGAGAGTCAGCCAAATGCATGTACCTGTTGTTAAGAAATTCCCACATTTCTCTGGCTTATCTGCCTGGCAGATTCCCTTCTGGAAGACTGGCTGGCTGTCCAAAGAGCAGATGTGCAGTGTTTGGGTGACTGCCTGACTGTGGGGGTAGCACCCAGTGCCTCAGCTGAAGAATTCCTTGGTGCGTGGTCCGTAGGATCATGTGGGAGTGCGCTGCATTTGAGGTTTACTTGTGTATTTCACTCCTGTGACTTCAGGCATGGTCAGCACTTTCCAGTTCGTGATAAACTCTCTCCCTCCTCACAAAGCAGTTGTTGAATTCATGCAGGTGGACTCAGTGATGAATGACTGCAGTGAGTCTGAGATACAGCAGAGGTGCCACAGATGGTACACATCCACTACAGTATGCAAGATGCAAGCAGTTTCTCCATGCACGTGCAGCAGATTCATTGAGAAGACTCCAGGCTTCTCACCACCATGCATACACACACAGAGATGAAAACACACCAAAAAAAAAGGACTAAGACTCTTCATCAAGCTACTAAGTACAAAACCAGGCAGCAACCCAGCTCTCCTCTTACATTCATTTTCTGTTCCTGTTGATTATACAAAAGAGCAGCTGTATTGGATCACACCGTCGGTTCATCTGGCTTCACATCCTCTCTGGCAGAAGCCAGAAACTGAACATCAGAGCTGAGTGAGAGAACAGAAAAAGTTTACAAGATGCATTTCCTGAGTACTCACTGGCTTCTGAATACTTTGGGGACATCCTTGCCCAGTAGCAGTTTAACAATTTATTATTAAATACATATTATGAAAAGAATCTGTGGCATCCCTTGGCAAGGAATTCAGCAGCTTAATTTCACATTTTATTGAGAATCCCATCCTTTTGACTTCACTTGCCGTGTCTAGCTTTTGTGCTGCAAGAAGAAAGGATCACACCTTGTGTTTACTGTATCATTTCTGCTTCAACCTTTCATTGCATCCTCCTTTTCAGACTGGAAACCCCACATCTTTTCTTGTGTTACCTGTGCGTAAGCCATTCCACAAGTTTAATTTACTAATTACTGTAGCTATTCCCTGTTCTAACATACCATTTTTGAGGTGACAGAACCAAAATTACACAGTGTTCAAAATCTGTTCCAAATGTGCACATATGCTATGGCAGTATGAAGGTGTGGTGGGTTTTCTTTCCCTTTGTAATCCCTAACATTTCATTTAATCTTTTTTTTATTATTACACTGGAGCACAGAGCTGGCATTTTCATAGATCTATTTATTAGCTATTTATTCGAACTCAAAAATCTTATTCCTGGGTGGAAATGGTCAGCTCAGAGCTCATTTTGCTTATGAAATTAGGGGTTCTTTTCCTGTGTGCATTACTCTCCTCTGAATTTCGTCTGCCATTTTATTATCCAGTCAGCTGATCTCATGAAGCCCCTCCACAGATCTCCACACTTAGTCCTCCCTTTTTGCTACACCGATTAAGTTTAGCAGACTTTGCCATCTCACCAGATCATTCATGAGCATCTCAAACAGCAGAGGATAAGCAAAATGTACAGCGGGAGGCTCCTGGTAACGTTGTTCCACTGTAAACAAAAAGCATATGTAGAATATGGACATATTTTTCAGACACTGAGAACAGTCTATATATGAGCCTGGAAACAGAATTATGAGAGCTGAATGTTTCAATTATGTATTTATAATAACAATTGTGTCTTACAAATTATTATTCTGAACCGCAAACCTTCTAGAAATCATTCTTAAAGAGATGAAATTTTCTTAATTATTTCCTCAGCGTGTATAAGCATTGAAATATGTCATCTATTGTCTTCCTTGCTAATTCCAATTACTTGAGAGTGCTAATAAATGTCTTCCTATCAGCTATTGTATATTACTTTTGTATTCAGGATTGTGTGCTGACTTAAAATGTCAGGTAATAGTGACTATTGTTATCTTGGAACCTGAGGCTCCATGCTCATATTTCTACCTATTTTAAAAGCAAGCAAACACCATTGAACTTGGCAATATAGCAGGCCTATACCTGAATTCCTGATGGGAGGTTCAAATGCGAAAGATTGCATTAGGAAGTGTTTAATGCATCATTTTAAATATATTACATGACGATATCGAAGTATATAGAATGGAGTAGGGTTAGAGTGATCGTCATCTTAAAAACAAAACCATTAAGGTGATTTTGTGAGTGTAGATTAAAGGTGAGACGTTTCACTGGTTGAGGAAAGAGAACTCAGTGTCTTTCCAGTGTAGGCACTTAGAAGAGGTGCAGAGCATGGACCAGACAGGCTGAGGTCATAACATTTTTAAGATGTGCCATCTTACAGACTTCAGAAGAAATAGAATTGCTACATTTCTTCTATTAAATGGGCTTTTGTTGTGTTCTTTAAGGTCTTGTTTCACTGTTTGAAAAGTTAATGGTGCAAGGGATTTTTGGAGGACAGGAAAGTCTGACTAGTCTGTCTCCAGGCAAGCAGCACTAAAAGACAAAATCCCATACAGCCCCTGAGGGTACCTCTCTGAGCCTGAGTTACTTGTGGGGCACCAAAAAAGGGGTGGGGTGTTCAGTAACTTCAGACATCTCAGCTGCATTCTGTGCATCTCCATCTGGACACCAAATCTGTCCACACTATTTTTGCAGGGTCCTGATCATCCTAACTTTAGGTGTTCCCATGGAATTAGATGCCTAAAGTAACTGAGAGTAGATGGTGTAAATTTAATGAGACCTGACCAGCAAATGGAGACTGATAATAAACACTGTCAAACTCAAGGAGTTCAAAGAGTTTGAAGAGTTCTTGTCAGCCAGAGCCAATGAATTAATTATCAAGATAGCCTTTCTTCCTCAAGACTTTATGCATTCAGTTAACGTGGAATTTTTTGGAAGGACATTCCAGGGGAAGATCACCTTGTATAACATGAGCAGTTGCAAACCCAGTCACAATATATCTGACCAACCACGTCATGAGGAGTTAAGTCAACACTACAAATACTTTGTGATCATGATCGTTAGTGAAATATGGAAAATTCTGATTTATTGCAAGGTTAGCATGATGGCTCAGCAAATTGATGATATTGATGCACGATCCTCAAAATAATAACCAGTATATTTCAGGAAGAAAAGTTGCAACATGTAAATTGTCCTTTTGTTTTCAGTAATTATTTTCCACAAATTTATTGGCACAGAATTAATCTATGCAAGCAGAGTAATATTTTTTAGAAAGCTATTACAAAGTTATCCTGTATTATTTATTATGTTGGTATTTTTAAACTTTCTTTTTGACCAGATTTTACTGACCCTTATTTTCTGAACAGTCCATATAAAGAGCCAGAACATTTGGAATTGACACATTTGAGTGTGTTAGGACCCTTGCATAGCCATGGGAGGTTAGTGTCATCTAGATGGCATTCAAGGAATTGCTGCATGTGTGGAGGGTATTTTTTTTCCTGTATCCAAGATTTCCTTAGTGGCTGCTGGGTTTTGGTGTTTTGGGGTCTTCTTGTCCAGGTTTCACCATATGTTTGAGTACAGAGGGATTTGAGATGATTGTCTGCTGTAGAAATTTTTAGATGAAGGTCACAGAAACAGAGATCACTGCCAAGTTTTGAGACATGGGTCTGAATTAGCAGGCCTTACTGTTTGGTTTTGTTTGTGTGCCAAAGAACTTTAAATATCCTGTGCGGACACACTGATTTGTCAGACTTTTCAAAGTACAGACTCAAAATCGAATCACAAAACAAAGGGTGATATTGGGCAAAGAGAATTACTTAAAACACCTAAGGAGGATTCAAAGAAGGAAGATTTTCTTCATTATAAAAATAGAAGAGGCTGAGCAAAATTTTGCTCCTGAGACTGTTATTTTCTGAGCTATTCCAATGTAACAATATTGCTTATAAGCAGTAGTGCAACAACAATATCTAGCCCTGGTGCTTAACATGAGGTGTCAAACTGAAAGTTGTCTAAATTCTCAAGTTCTGATTTTGTGCATGCTTTGATTTCCTCTGGTTTTGACAGTGTTGAGGAGCTTGGACATGGAACACAACTCTAAGTATCATTCTGAGGATCAGGCACTTAAAAGTTAGACCCCGAAGCACTCAGCTGCACATCACTGATGTGCTGTGTGGATATGAGCCATTAGTTCTTACAAGCAACTAGCAGAGCTACAGAGATGGGTGTTTTCTCTCTGTCAAATTTCTGTAGTGCAGAAGACTCTTCAGGGATAGATAAAAGCTCCTTCTAGAAGGAAGCTGTATGTAGCCAACTTGCCTTTGCACTGCGCTAAACAGAAGGCTCTGTAACCAGATAGTATTTCTGAATTTCAGAAGGCTGATCTAGTCCATTATTTTTTCTCTGGCAATAAGCTATGGAGGACACTGATGGAAGAAGATCAGGAAGATATCAAATAATGCCTCTTTATATGTGGTCTTGCAGTTCCCAGAAGCATTCTGTAGCATCTTAGTTAATAAGGAATGTTTTTCTCTGTTTCTTACCTTGGTGTCTGTCAACTCCTTAACTTTTTAGAGGCCACAGAATTTTTATGGACCTTTTTAGAAAACAACCAGTGCAAACTCTGCATGTGTCAGTAGGTCCCCTAGACTTCACCCCTTGGACAAGAAGAGGTTGTGTAGGACAGCAGTGCTCAGCTTTCCTCCTCAAACCTTCCTGCCTTTCTTTTTTCTGTAGGAAGCATAGTTGTTGTGGTGCTAGAGATAGGAGATGAAAAATGGACCTGGAAAAAAAACTCTAAGGGCAGAGTTCAGCACACAGAATGTTGAAGAACACAAAAACTCTTTAAATGTCAAGAAAAATAATAGAAATACCAAAGGGGTATAAGGGAAAAGTTCTGAGATTTCAGAGTCTCTTGCTAGGAGGGCATTCATTGGATAATTAATTTCTTGGAAAGAAAAGACAGGCTCCTTAAGCCAAGTGATGTACTGACCTGGAAGTGTGGATGCTCAGGTTTCTTCCTCACATGAATCTCTGTCAGGAGATTGCCTCTCCATGAGCATGGATATGTATAGTAAGTATTAAACCACAAGCTGCAGGGCATGAGCTAACTAGCAGCAAATAGTTGAAGAGGCTTCCCCTTTGAAAGGTTATTCCATAATTGCCCAGGCTTCCACAAACCTTGCTTTGAAACATATTTTACTGCCTGTCATCTGATCTAATTTCTAGGCTACTCTTCTTTCTTGGTGTTTTAATTTTTATACAAGTCAGAAAGATGAAAACTCTTTAGATCTCAATGGTTTTTCAACTCTGCGGAGTTTTGTCTTTGTGAATAAAAGCAACTCAGTCTTCTTGAAAGAGGAAAACACCCAAAAAACCATTAATTTTTCAAATTCATTTAATTTTAGTGTGACATGTTTTCAGAATATGAGTACAGTAATCCAGAAAGAGTCACTGGCCTCTTCTGAACCTCAGGTTTTAGACATAACAGAAGTTTAAAGGCTGGCAGCGCTTTGCTTTTAGAGTTGATTTGCCCTGATGCCTTCAAGTGTCATTGCTTCTATCCATCACCTTGAGAGCCTGCCCTCAGACTCAGAGGTGTGTCAACATCCCCAATGAGCTAACTAAAAGAACACGTAAATGATTTTTCACTACAGAGCACGTACCTCGATATTTTGTCCGTGGTTTTTTTTGATAACTTAACCGTGCTACTTCATGTAGAAGTATTGTATAGATACATCCAACTAAAAAGAAGAAAAAAGGAAAAAACCAAATTTTTTAGGATGTTGGCATATCTAAAATTACTCTTGCATTGCTCTAGAGGTCACCTTTAAAGAAGACCCGTGGCTGATTTTGCAATGAGCTTCCGTGCTCATGGTAGTGAGGCATGTATTGAATGCTGTGGCTAAAACCAGGGCATACATTTCATCAACCAGCACCCAAAGCAAGTTCAGCATGTCATCTTCTAACTACAGAGGGATTTAAGACAACTTGCCAAAACTAATCCCCAGTTTTTTAACTTATTTGAGTCAATTCAGATTCTACCCTACTTGACTAGAAATTGAACACCTAACCTGCATTTGGCAGCAGCAGTGCTTTGCAGTGATTCCCGTGCATCAAGTACAAACCATTGACTTCCTGGCCTCCTAGAAGTGTTTCTTGTCTGTATGCCAGAGTTTAAAAGGGACTGCTTTTCTGTGCATAGGTTTGCACATTAAAGATTTAAAAGATACTTAACCCTCAATAAAACAGAGCTAGACTACACATTTGGAATCTTTTTAGCATTTATGAAGTATGTAATAAGTTACATAATTTTGTTTGTGACATCACTCTGGGAATTGATTTATGAGGGCATATTTATTTAGCATCAGTGAGATTTACAGAATGCTTTGTCAAAATCGGTGTTTTCGGGGAATATTGTTGGAAGATGTATATTTGAAGTCGGTATCAGATGTGTCCTCATGCACTTACACACATTCAATCAAAATGTTGAAGTACAGTAGCTCTGACATTCCCTGCCCATGCCAACAAACACAGCTTTTACAGAAGGTTCACAGAAGATGTTCACATAAAATATTCATGATATTCTTGCTAAAAGAAAAACCTCTTTCAGACCTGTAAAGTACTGTTTGACAGAAAATTACTTACAATCTGATCTAGCTTCGTATTTTGATATAAACAAGAGCAGGAAAGATTTGCTGAAATGAGTGTACATTTTCTGTTTGCCTTTGTTACATCGTAGGATGAGTAGCAATTAATGGAGTGAAAAGATTGCAGATTTCCTAGTGCTTTTTTAACCTGCTTATTTCATTTTCAAACTTCTGAGATCAATTTAGCAGCAGGAAGTTCTGCAGAGCAATTTGGTTGCAGTTGACCCTGGAGGGGTTGTTGCTGAATGAGACTTAGTTACAGCTCTGTTTCCATAATGACACCTTGCCACAATAAATGATGCCTTCTTAACCTCAAGTTGTATTTCCAATAAATTTATAGCAGTACCCAAGTTACACCAGGAAACTGAAAACAAAGTTCTCTGAAGAAATGTGTCACCACAGGTTGTCCCCACATCACAGGGTACCTAGCAGTGCCGGCATGATATTTTTAACTTACATAACACATGGGCTGGAACACATCTTTCTTCACGCTGATTAACATCATTATAGTAGCAATCTGAGTCTGCTGATAAATCAATTTCTCCTGCCTCCTCCTCTTTTAGCACAGGTTTCCTTAAAAAGGAAACCCTATAAGCCACTCTGCCTTCTCTTTTAGAGGAATCCTGCATATCGGGAATGGTACCCCAGGAAAGCACACACACCAATTTCAAACGTGCCACCAGCCGGCAGTCAGTGGCTCTCAACAGTGTCTGAGTCAGGAGGAGCAGTGAACAGCACAACACAGAACATCTGAGGTTGTGAAAACAGAAAATGTACTGGTTAAGGACGTAGTGTTCTTTTACTTCTCCTGTAGGTACCACAACACGGTTTATAATCGTCATAAGGAGTGATAGGAAGGGAATTGACTTGCCCGGGATGGCCTCTTGCACCCTTCCCTGGTTTTTGCTCCAGAACAACAAGCCCAGAAGAAGCCAATGAAGAGAAGGGCTTTTTTCCCCCCATTACCACCTTTTTACTGTGCCATTCAGCCACATAAGTTGTTGCCACCTGTTGTGAGCTGGTGTACCATTCCCACACAACCTCAGTTTTGTCTTCTGCCGAACAAGGAGAGAGCAGCTCTGGTTTGCAGAGAACTGTTCCCTCAGGAATCCCAGTGACCTATTAGGTCTTTAAGTCACTCATTACCTCCTGCTGCTCCAGCCCTTAAAGGCGGTGGAAAGGAGCCAAGAATCTGCTTATTCTGATGCAAATCCCTTTGGTTGCCAGAGGCCTGTTGATTTGACATTGTTTCCATTTATGTGACAGGCAACCTGGTTCAGTTTTGCTTTTTTTTTTTTGTTCACATCTGATTCCTGGAATCACACCCTCCCACTGTGCTTTTTTGAACTGAGTTTATTCCACTTGCTTTAGACATACAGAGCATATAAAGTAACTCCTTAAAACATACATTTAGGTAAAGCATTTGTGTGATTTTTTTAAAGTGATAGTATTAAAAAAAAAACCAAACTTCTAACTAAAAGATTCTAAATTGTTCATTGTGTTATAAATTCTGTCTGATATCTCACAATGCTTTTTACCTTTGAGGGTTTTGCACATATCCCTCCTCAGAGAGCGCAGAACAGCCACACAGTCTGACTGACAGCTGATAAGGCTTTATTTTATACTGTTGTTTCAAGTATCTTCTCCTAAAATCCACTTTGAAGAATCAGAAGCTGAGTAGGTTCTGTAAGAAGTAAAGATTTAGGAGTGCTTCTGTCTGAAGCTTGAAAAATGTAGAATGGCAGCACATTCTGTAAGTGAAAGAAAATCTGTAACGTTGCAAAGTCATGTGGATGAATAATTACTGTCTCCTTACATAAGATCAACAATAGATGAAAGAGAAATTAAGCAGCAAGGAAGAAAGAATTGCATTATGGAACAGAAAAAAAAAAGCTATGTTGAATCTGCATTTACCCTGGAGGAAATCTGGGGGTTGCATCTATCGTGACCTTTAGCCCACAGCTCTGTAGCAAAATCCAGTTTTTGACAAGGATATTGGGTTCAGTTGGCTTCCATCCACCATTTCTGAGCAAGCAAAGGAAATCTGCGAGGGCAAAGACTTTAAGATGGAGGGAGAGATGATAATTATAACTTGCTGGAGGCCTATTTTCAGTAAATGAAGTGCTTCAAAAGAAGCACAGTGCTCTGCTGTCTTTTGAGTGCAAACCTTTAGGGAGCCAGTGTAAGAAAATGAAGTAAAAAATACTTTTATGAACCCCAAACTTGTTAATTTGCTGGCTGTAATGCTTTGTCAGGGAATCACCATGCTCAACTTTGAACTCCAAGGTTAGTGCCACTAATAGTATCCCCTTCAAGCATTGTAACTGTGAATTACTGCTGAAATTATTAGGAAGATAAGCGACTCTATTGTGGGAAGAATCAAATACCTTATCTAGTCACTGTACTAATTGAAAGCAAGCTTGTGTGGTAAGAAAACAAATTCTTACTGAATTCACTATAAACCCGGAGATGTTTCATTCACGTGAACATCTTTAATATATAGAGATGGGTTATGAACTGGGGTTTTTTTTATCAAAGTTTATTATCTGTTCATATTTCTGCGGGGTTTTTTTTCCCATGTCAGCTTATGCTTAGGTTTTAGTCTTTTGTATTCACACACTCACACTTCTAACAAGAAAGTACCCACGTATTGCAAATAACGGAACTTATTGACATTCACATTGTACATTAAGATAGCTCAGTCAAAAGATTGAAGAAAATCTCTGGAGCACAACCAGAAAATAATATAAACAGAGGTCTCCTGGATCCCTATCACATCCCTTGTTCAGAAGATAGTCTTTCTTCCCTTAGCCTACAGAATTAGCAACAGGAAGATGAACGAACAAACACAAAAGAAAGAAAGGATGAACTGCATCTCTGGTGGAGGATTAATACCCATATTGCAGGAGTAAAGACTGCTCTGGATGATAGACAGCACAACTACGTCCTTCAGATGACTGATCATATGTGTCACCCATGGCACTAGTAATGCAGGATGCAGGCTTCGGGACTCTTAACTTCCCTGGAAAATACTTGGTAAATAGCTGAAATGGGTAAAATACTGGAGGCACTATCATTGATCAGGAAATGTTTCATTACTTCAGTTCTGTTACTGGAGTAAAATGTCTTCTCTAAGAGAGCATCTTTTTACTGCTTATTACCTTTCTAATAGTCTTTCTAAAACCAGAAGTAAAATCAATATTTTCCTTACTGTGCCCTGAAATAACTTTTTTTTTTTATCCAAATGTGGCACTGTGAATAAAATCTCAGTGATCTCAGTGCTCTTTTTATTGATATTTATAATATAAAATCATACTCAGTGTCCAATAGTATAGGAATTATAATATAGTTACAGAACCTAGGCTGGTGAAACACTGTAAAATTATAATAGCATTTTCTGGTACAGAAAAAGTGCAGATAGTGTTTTTACTATCTGGAAAAACACTTCAGGTTTGGACCTTGATACATCTCTATTCTGTTTCGTTAATTTCCTAACATTTTTGTTTAATAGGCTTGGAATTATTAGATAACTCTAACTTCTATAGTGTTAAGCATAGTTTACTGTTGGTTTAATTTGTGCCATTAACCTGTGATTGAAGCTTGAAGAAGCCCTTTCCTTTTAATGAACAGGAAAACAGTTTTCTGACCCAACACAGTCAATGTAAACAAGTCATTATAGCATTTATATCTCTTCCAACCTCAACTCTCCTTCTCTTACTGAAAGAACTTGTTCCCCAACAGGAGGAATGCAGGCTCCCTGCAGGATGTTAAAGCAGGTTTCCTCCTCTATAGGGTGAAACTAGGAGGGATTAATGACTTTTCAAAGAGAAGCAAGGTTTTTGAGTATGGTTTAGTCAGTGTTTCCCCACAACAGCAGCTGAGAAGTGACTGAGATAGGAGAGAAGGAAGAGGCAGGGAGAAGGGTGGATTCCCTCCTCTAAAGGGAAACCCGCACTCAGAAAACACGTGATAAAGCCCTGTATTTTGGTGAGTGTGGTGTCTCCTGTACCGTGAAACAGGTAGAGGTCTCAAGAAAAGAATATCATTTAATGATGTGATTCACGTTATTGTTGGTAATGGCAGAGGTATAGAAACAACAAACTGAACTAAACACGTTATCCCAAAAGGCATTATTTACATATTGAGACCCCCAATATTTTACATATTGAGACCCACAGCCTTGTCATGAGGATGATGTCCAAAGGAGTGAGGTTGCAGTCCTCCCCACAGCATCCGTACAGTTCAGATTCCACTTCCACTCTCTCCTCTCTGAATTTGTATCTGCTGGCACTTCATTGGTTTTGGGCAAATCAGATACAATTCGAGGGGGAGGAAGGACAAAACTGGTGCAGCTGTTCTTGGTTTTTTGGATGGTAACTTTTTTTGACAAGAAAGTGGCTGTTCATACCTGCTACAGCCTCTACTGTCAGCCAGGGAGAGGCCATTGAGCTGCCATGTTTTCTCTTCACTAAAGAAATAAGATTTGAAATGAGATACCAAGGGGAGAAATAACTCCATGTGCAGACAGCAATTAGGCAAGCTTTGGTCATCAGCTGCCATTGGGTCAGAAGCTTCCTCACCATGAATGGGCATCCTATAAAAGCTGTTCAGTCCTGGAAACAGGAGACATTTCTTTGCCTACTTTCAGGAGTGTGAAACAACAAATAGCACAATTAGAAAATGCACTAAAGGAAAAAAGCTTCAGAAACTCTACAGATGAACTATTTTGAAATCAGACAGTTACAGATAATGGAAGTCAGCTTCAGAAAAAGAGAAAGTTTCTAC
Organism: Ifrita kowaldi; assembly: GCA_013398055.1. NCBI lineage: Eukaryota > Metazoa > Chordata > Aves > Passeriformes > Cinclosomatidae > Ifrita > Ifrita kowaldi. The sequence goes on along the minus strand of VZRS01000908.1, from coordinate 257,138 downwards.
GGAAAAGACACTGTGATCCAGTCATTGTTTAAAATACACATTTTTTTCCCCTGTATGTAGCACATGAGAAAAAAAGGATTCTGCAAAAGAGAAGCCAAAGGAATTCAGAATAAAATCAGCTCACTCTGAATTAAAGAAGGAACTTCCATTATTCAATAAAAATTTGAAAAGACCAAGAAGCTTATCAGACTAAATTAAATGAGGAGCTCAGCACATTGTAGATGACTCGTCGTAATTCAAGAAATTTTTAACAATGTCGAAGAAAACAGATGGTGCAAAGAATCCTCAGTACAAAACACAGATCCAGTGCTGAGCTCAAGAGCCAGAAACCAGTGTTCAGCCTAGGAATAGCGGCAAGAAAATGCTGCCATTAAAGTGATTAAAGCCCATGCTGCTCTTCTAAGCATTTCTTTTTTCAAATGGTTTCATTGGGTAACCAAATGAGAGCTCTCCTGCAGCTACTGGATTTGAAACAACTAATTAAAAGAACTTCCCATTGATTCATCATAGGGACGTTAGAGCAGTCTTTAGGAATGGGAAAATAGGATTCACCTATCTTACAATCTTGTGGTTAAAAAGAGCTTTAACAATAAGTGGATGGGATCTCTAAGGTCTAATTGACTTCTGCTGTAGTGAGCAACAGTTATAAGGAGCTGAAATTTCTCCACAGAAACTAGTGCTCTTTAGTAGCACTTCACAACAAAAGAAATAGAAACTCAGCTAGCTGTGCTTTTAATTACATGGTTTTATTTGTCTGTTTCTTCCTACAATAAATTTCTGACTGGAATCCTATCTGGCAAAAACAGGCTCATCCTTCTGCACATACAGGAACTGGTCAATGGTGATTCCTCTGGGTCTTTTTGTTAAAAAGTACACTTTTTTTTTTTTTTTTAACCTAACACAAACACTAATACACCTCTCGTATTCACAGCTTTATGTGCACATCTCTGCATTTTGATTTAGAGGATTCAGTGCTGGCCCACTGCTACAGATGTGATGTGAGCCTTGCTGTATGGGCTTGTTGGTTTCAAGTACAGGTCAAGCACAGCTGGTTTAGGAGAGATCTAAAATAATGTTGTTCCATTGATTTTCTACTGAGTTGTTTCCCAGGAAGACAACTGGGATTATTTAATGTACTGAAGTTTTGAGAGGATCTTCCAGTGCACCACGACTGTGCTTTGGCATGCACTTCCTCAAATGGAAGAATTACTGCGTTGAGCTCAGGCTGAAAACATGCATGAATTGCTGTCTAAATCTGGAAGTCAGAACACAAAATCCCTGTCCTGCAGTACATATGGAAAGGTTATAAAGGTTAGGCCATAATTTGAAGACATGTTATATCAGGAGTCTATATTTTATAAGCCTAAAAGAGCCAAGAATATAATTTTATCTACAGCTTAACCTGGTGTTTTCTGTCATCAATCTTAATAATTTTGCAAGGATTGGGTTGTCTGACCAGTGAACTCCCAAATGCAGTGGAATGAAGCTGCAGTGTGCTGGGAAGGTGGCCCAGCTGATGCCTATCACCTCTAAGCAGTCACACAGGAGGTACCAGATGTGTCTGAAAGGTTGCTGTAGCTCCCTCAGACCCACCTGTAAATCACAGCTCAGTGTCAGTGAATGATTGCAAATAACAAATAGTAAAACATTTACGTGAGCAGTGCCCTCCTAGGCCCTTGATCAGTGTTTAGCAATTACAAATCCATGTTTGCTAGCTCCTGTTTTCCTTCAAACACACCTGACTGTGTATCTTGCTTGGAGAACCTGATTGTGCCCCAGAGAAATATTATGAGAGCTCAACTTCACCCTCAGTTTCAGGAGTAAAAATTTCATTTTAGCTGAGGGAGTATTTATACATACCCAGGGATAACATTTTGGTTCAAATCCTGTGAATGCTTTTTATTTATTAGTTTGTGTTTTACTCTGTTCAGTTATTTACATTATGCTGTTTAAGGACTTCCTGAAAACCAGGTTAATCCTTTATTCTGCATGGCAGGATTTTTTTTTTTTTTCCTCTGATACCCTTCCTCTGATACTCCCCATCAGACCTGTGGTTAAATGGCAGAAGTATAGAAGTTTCCTGTGTAAGCTCTTACACTTTAGTAGGTTTGGGGTTTTTTCTGGTGTTATGAGTTGAGTTGGGGTTATTTTCACATCAGAGAGGACCAAACTACTATCCCACAGAATAGTTACCCAAAGGGAAGATTGACAGGGGATGGAAATTAATTTTCTCTCTCAGATAAATGCATTATTACAGAGAAAGATGTGCACATCTCTGTGTAAAGTTTCCCTTTTTTCAAAGGCAAACACACGGTTTTGTTTTCTTCAGTGTTTGTTTGCATTCTAGAATTTATTTATTGTTTTCATTTCTTAAACTTCCTGAAATGTTTACAGGAAAGAAAACTAAGGCGTGAAATTTTGTGACTAGAAGCAGATTCTCTTTTCATTTTCCTAGGGAGACTCTTGCATTCAAAAGATAAAACCAGAAGTCATAAAAATATGTTATTTTTAGGAGACAACTCCATGGAAACTTGGAAGAAGTTAAGATTCAGAGTAGAGAGGAATGGGGGAAGGTGTGTAATAAACTGATACTTTTTTGTGGAAAGACAAATAGTGAAATCTGTGAACCACTTATGGTAGCTGGATTGTTGATCTTAGTTGTGTTCAAGGCTGTTGAACAATATGACTGGGTTTGCTGTAACATTTGGGAAAGCTGCATATCAATACTATTAAAACAATGTTAGTGTCTGGAGAATATTTTTACATGCTTGACCAGATTAATAAAATAAGCAAAGATCACGTTCTAGAATGCAATTTGTGCACCATTTGAAATTATTGCATAGATAACCATGCACCTTCTTTTCCAAAAAGGCAGAAAAACTGTGTCTTAAAATTGGTTAACCCCACAGTGAGATAATTTGGCTCCTGGGTGCATCCATGCATGTTGGGCCCCTTCCAGAAGCTGCTGGAAGCAGCTCCCACTCGCTGTGCTGCTGCAGACCTGTGGTGTCAGTGATGGCACGCAGGTTTGGGGCCGCCGTTGCCCCCCAGCTTGCCCATAACCCAACCCCTGCCAGTGGCCTCCTGAAGGAGCTGGCTCTTCATGCACACAGACTCCTCACAAAGTGCCGAAGTGCCCTTGGAGAAAAGGGTTTCACTGCGTCTCTTTTAAGCTGTGTTGCTTTATTTTACCCCAAATAGTAAACTGAATGTATGTCCTGAACAGCTGAATTGTAACATTTAACGAAGGTTAACCTGAATGCAGAATTTGCTGCCTCTGAAATGTGGTTCTGCTCTGGGCACGGTGTCCTCGGAGCCAGCGGCGCGGCCTGATTGGGGCAGGGCCCAGCACAGGCGTTTCTTTCTGTGTTTTTGCATAGGGCCATTTTTCAGAAGCTGCTCTGCACTCCAGCAGAGGAGTTACTAGCATGTACTTGAGACATTAATTCCAGGTTATATGGTTTCCCTGAGAATTGCCATCTGTCATGCTTTTCTGTCTGGAGGTCACTCCAAGTTGCCTCGGGTTGGTATCCTCAGACAGGAGGTTGGAAGGATAAACCGTGTGCTTCGTCTTTAACCCTTAGTTATCCTTTTCCCTTTCAGCACCCACCTTGATAGGTATGGTAAGGAAGGACTGGGCTTCCCAAAACAGCATTGCCCTCTCCTGGCAAGAGCCGGACTTTCCCCATGGAGCAATTCTGGACTACGAGATCAAGTACTATGAGAAAGTAGGTCTCACTTCCAGCATCACCCACACTCAGATCCTAAAGAGCGATGTGTTTCATATTTTTAATAGTATTCTTTAAAAACTTTTCACTTGACCCCACATACAATGCTGTGTATGCTAAAGTAGACATTTTATTTTGTGCTGATTTTTTGTTGTTCTGCTTCTAACTTGTTAATGATTGTCTTGTTTCACATCAGAATTGAGTAGAGCAGCAAGCAGATCGTAATTTACTTGTCTCATAGTAACTACATTTACAAACATGGATAAATGGATCACATGCTTGAACATATTTTGATTTATGGACTGTAAAATCTTCACATTACAGGGACACTGAAGCAACAGAATTATGGTGAATGGGAATGTGATTTCATTCTGAGGCAAAAAAAAAATCTATTCATTATTGCTGAGTAAAGCAATAATCTGTGCTTAAAGAATAGTGTGTACCAGCCTTGTTTAGAGGGTTACAAAAGGTTACAAGAGAGTGAAACTGTTGGATTTCTGGAGCTCTGTCAAAATTAGGCAATTTCACACAGAAGAGACCTACAACATGCATTACAAGTAAAGGAACAAGGTGCACACACAGCATGTCCTGGGAAAGCATAATTTGAAATCCCTCTCCATAAGCACAAAATATATTTGGTCATTTCCAATTGCTACAGGGCCTCATACCAGTAAAAAAATTTCCTGCTGACTAATGCCTTCAATCCTGAAGACAGAGACAGGAAATTTTTGATGTCCATGCCTTAAACAGCTCCCTGCCAAGTCAGTTCTTGCTGTTTCTCTGTCCCCATGTGAAGTCACAGTGGAATTGATATGTGTATATGAAGACCACAAAGAACAGAATAAGAAATACAAACTAAATAATGAAAGAAAGTTTTAGGGATGTTAGGCTCTGTAAATATCTGAGAATTTTATTCCTTGACTGCACTTCTCTATTGAGATTATGCAGCTTTAGTGATGAAGAAGAAAGGGTAAACTGGAGAAAAAAATCCAAACAATTTAAATAGGACAGCAGGAGGGGGAAGACATTTGGTAAGCCAAAGCAAGGAACCCCATTTTCCTACACTCATGGAAGTCCTTCAGGTTCTGATCCATTATCACCATAAGCCACATTATGACTTGAACTTCCTTTGTTTTCTTTGTTGATATTACAGAGGTGAATTAAACACAACTAATTGTGAGATTTAATTCAGTTGAATAGGAGCAGTTCCAAAGATCCGTAGCCATTCATATGGATGTTAAACTATAAATCTTATGTACATATATATAAAAATCCTTCAGCAATGGATTATGTGCCAGTACCAGTCAGTGATGAGTGACAAGGCAAATAATTTTCTTTTGAGGTCTGCTTATTACTTAGCCTTGACCATTGTTCAGCAAGACTACATGCACAGGATTTATGGCCCTTTGCTAGATACAGTTTAAACCACTCTTAGCTGTTTTTACAAAAAAAAAAATAATCTTTTTTCACCTTTTAAAATATATAAGGGGTATCTTCCATCTATAAACTCTTTCCTCTGAGGTCTGATGCACTGCTGGCATCTTCCAGTGCTGTGGCACAGGTGTAATTTGCAAGAACTCTCTTGGAGAGCAGGTTCTAGATCAGAGAGATGAATAATCCAGTACTGCAAGTCAGTCTGCTTATTTACAGCATTAAATTAGAAAATGTTATTTAACACCACTTTAGTAATACTTAAATCTTGTTTTAATAATATTTAAATCAAGAAGTGTACATTATAACACTGGGTAAGTGTAGTTGCTAAATGAAAATGAAATTTTATATTGAGAAAAAAAAAAGGTTCCTACCTCAGAACCAGAAAACATTAATATGCACCATTAATTTGATTTTTAACAGTTTTGATTTCATTTTTTTCTTCTTCACTGTGGAGCTCTGTATATTAAGTAGCATAGTTTGTATTATGTCAGGGTTAGATGTAGCAAGTGACACTGTAATCTCTCAGCCTTCCCAGAAACTCTGAAAGAGGGGAATATCAGCATTCCTGTTCTCGGCAGAAGTGACAAAATAGGGATGTTGTTGCATGCCCCCAGGAAATACAATAAGAGTGAAATAATTGTCTGCTGGATTGAGTATGAATTTGTCACAAAGACATCCCTCTAACAGAGAGCAAAAACTGCAGCTGAGGTTGAAGAGCATGTTAAATATGAAAAGGTCAGAAATTTTATTAATGTCTAAAGGAGTCAAGAAAAATGCAGAAAACAGTAGTCTTAGCTACTAATAAACACACTAGGTAGAAAAATGGAACAACTTTTGCAGGCCTGTCTTTATCCCTTTCTGCATGTCATTTGCATTTAATGAAGAAAGGAGGTTTTGTTTTGTTAAATAATATAAGAAATTGCATGTCTCTATCAAATACAACCACTCAATCCCTCAAATTTAGCTGATTATATGAGTTTCTTAACTTCATGAAGCTCTGAAGAATTATGCAGTAGTCTAAAGTTTTACAAGTATTTACTGCTATTTCTTTTAAGGTTCCTTATTGACATTTGAAAAATTGCCAATACATCATTGGGGGGCACATTAGGGGAGCATACCTGCTTTTAATTAGCACCAGTAAGAATTCTGCAGCTCACAAATGGAACTTGCATCTTGTCATGGGCTCCCAAAATTTCCTGGAAGATATGTAAACTTCAGAAACCAAATAGCTGCCCAATAAACTGTAAACAATCCACAAAATAGGGCAGTTTCCAACAATTTCATAAGGAAGGCAAATTAATGGTGAACATGGGACAAAGAGATGCATCTTTCCATGCATTTCCAGAGCAAGCAGAAGAAGGGAAGGAGGCTAAACTGTGCTAATTATGCAAGAGACTTACATTTATACTCTTGTGAAATACAAATTACACAGAGAGAACGATCAGAAGATCAAGCCCTCCCTGGGAAAAATATTCTTCTGAGAAAGACTACCAAATTATAAAGAAATAAGGTAGAGAAGGAGAGTTATACAGGGGTCTGAATATGTTACAATTTTGGAAACATACATTAATTTCAAAATACAATGAAACAGCTCAGTAATTTTTCTGCTTTAAAGTACTTTTTCCCATATGATTTTCATTTCTCCAGGGAATTTCTGTAAAACACTCAGAACTTCATGAAATATTGTCTCCAAAAATGAAAATCTTGTGGCAACAACAAAATTTCATCGTGAGCCCGTTGTACAGATTTGTAGTTTCTTATGTAGGAGTGTGCTGGTACATTTTTATGTGGTTGTCTGACAAGAGGTCTCTTCATTCTGCAGCCTTTCAGCCAAAAATGCAGTGAGCAAAATCTGATCTAGGACATAATTGGAGAGCTGATTTGGCCTGGGAGACTAAAAATTCCTCGACATTCAGTCCAAGGTGCTCTGAGCTCTGTCACAGCAAAGAGAAAGAGTTTTCCATTGCTTGAATAGTTATGTGATATAACCAGAGAGAGAATATCATGAGATGGTGAATTAAAAGTCTGAAATAATAGTTGAGGCCTGGTAGTTGAAATACTTGATTTCAGGGAGAGTGTTAATCATTCTGAGAACTATACCTTGGATGATAGGCGAGTCTTTGCAGGAACACACACAGGATCAGGTAAATGTTTGTCCTTTGAGATCTAAGATGTGCTCATAAAAGCATTCCTTCTTAGACATTCTTTGGGATATTCAGATACTAAACATTGCAGATTATCTCTCTTGATAGAGGGTATCTGCCCTGTTCTGCACCCTCTTTGTTTGTCCATTATATTTTAAGATCCCTTGATATCATCCACAAACACTATTTCTAAAAGAAAAACTCTCTCATGGGCAGTATTGTCTTTCCCTTTAAAAATCAAACTCCAGACATCAATGTAATCTCAGTGTCATTGCTAATTGCAATTAATTTTTCTTTTGTACTTTAAACTATTCCTCAGACACTGACCAAAGCTTGTACTATTTGCTAGATTCCAGGGCATTGTAATCTCTTTACCTCTCATTAAAAGGGTTTCATGTTTGAGGCAGGTGAAGGAGTGGGACTTTGTTAGAGCCTTGTAATGACACGGAGTCCTTCTGTAGGAATTCCCTCATGGCAGAGGGAACACAGCACACAGTGGGTAAAAACCTCACCAGCTGCACTCCAGGTTGTGCAGCTGAACTGGAAAATGCTTATTCTTCCCCTTTCCATCCAAACCCATAAAGTTAATCATCAAAAATTAATGCTCCCTGAGACCTGTATTAGGCATACCAAGCTGTGCACATATCAGCAACTGTATTAAGTTTGTTCTCCCACATGGCCCAAGCACACCAGCTGGATTACATTTCCTGTTACACACAAGATAACTTATAATTAGCTAAGGAAACCTGTCTGTAGAGAAGAGATTTTAATGGAATGTACCGAAGCAGTAACCCAAGGCATTGCAATGAAATCTCTAATTAGAGAAACTAGAGAATATCTTTTGAATCAGCATTTGGAGAAGAAGGCTGATATTTCTTTGCATTCTTGTCTTTTGATGAATTTTAAAGCCAAATTCCTTTGGCAAAATACTTCATTTTGTTGGGAGACTCAATTTGCAGCTCACATAAAAAAATTAACCCTCCTCCATAGGACAGTGAGTGGACAGGATATGTGGGATGGTAGATACTACTTTTCCTTCATCCCAGTATTATTTAGAGTTGAATTAATAAATAGAAGTGAGAAAATAACTGAGCAGTAGAGGGAAGAGGGGAAATTAGTTTTCCAATGAGATTTGAAAAAGAGATGAAGAGCTGATGAGGCGGAGAGATAGAGGCAAGTACCAGATTTAAAGAATTAGAAAGCAGAATGACCTTGTTAATTCTTCTATCAGTCTACAGCTGTCTTAACTTATACAAGAAAGGATGCTCTTCCTTAAAAACTAATATTGAAACAAAGACCGCTATTTCTTTGAGTAATCATTAATATGAATTAAAATGAGCCACCCTGAATTTGAGTGACAGACCTTGAGGTAAATTACATGATAGGAATAATGAGAAGTTTTAAGACTCGTGGTGCATAATGTTTTGAATGACAGAATTATTTCTACAAGAATTAATATGGAAAATTGTAAAGATCATGTGACTCATCCCAGTTTGGAGGACACCAAATGTTCCTCTGTGTCTTCTCCAGCTAAGGAGATACTGCATTATGTTCTTCTCAGATTAATTAACCTGACCCTGCTTAAGTATGGGCTGGAATCAGCCTCAGTGAACAGGAGCCACTCGTGTTCTCATTAGATGAAATAAGGACATTTCTCATAAGAAGCCACCTCATGTAGATGAGATTCAGTCCTCTGAATTTCTGGGTGACATTTTGGAAACGTGGAGTAAAATCAGTCATTTCTCTTGTAAAGCCCTCTGCCTTTCTGTGATGTCTGCATGGCATGTGTGAAGTTCATTGACCCTCAACCTCCCTACTACTTAAACAGCCAAATCCCTCCAGTCTGTCCACCTCTTTAATCACAATTTTGCACAATGTTTAACTAAGTTAGAAGGAACACATTTTTTCAGACACAACTGTTACAACTCCCCCATTTCCTTTAAGCACCACCTATTACTTTTTTGGTTCAGATTTTGCTTTTATGTTAGATTTTTAGATCATGAAGAATAATATACGCAGCATCTCCCAGTGGCGTGAGGCTGAAGGGAGCCTGGGGGCTGTGTGACATTACCCATGGGCAGAGGTGGATTGTTTGGCGCTGGTGTGGCTGGGTTCTTGGCATATACAATGTTTTTTTCTGGGCATGTTCCGTTATTGTTGCTATCCCTACTGTAGCATTCTTGACAACCTTGCTAAATTTTAAAGTCAACATCAGTGACAGGATTGGGGAACAGGAACAGACTGACAACAGTAGGGATAAGCATGTGAGCACTTCGGGTACAGTCAGTGAGTATATTCAGTATAAAAAGCTGTTTGCTTTAAATGATCAGCTGGGCAATTTTTAACTTCATGCTCATGTTTTTTTTAATGGACAGTTTCCTTCTGTAATATTTTTCAAATTATTGAAATAATTTGAGGCATAATTAGCAATCTGCTGCCTACAAAATATTTCCGATATGATTGGAATCAAGAAACGTAGGACTCATGCAAGAATACATTTTCATTATATTTTCAACACATTCTCATCAAAACAAGAGTGCTGTGTATTTGGGATGTATAAGAGCTTTTGGACAGTAGTTTTAGGCAGCCCTTAGTGTTTGTTCATAGCTGCAGGAACAGAGCAGCATGTCACAGGGAGGCACCAGGGCTCCAAGGAGCACCTCAGGCATTCTCGGCCCTTCGTAGCTTCTGGGAAATGAACCATGTCTGCTGAATGTTTTTAAAAAATAATCACTACAAATGTACTTTGGGATATAATCATTAAAAGGAAATCTCCTAGCTTATTTTGGCATAGTAAGTGGTGTTAAACAAGCTTCTCAGTTTTTCTGTTCCGCTGTTATTAACCCAGTTTCTCAAGGGAAAAAATGTAAAAGCCTTAGATTCTAAAAAGAGAAAAAAATAGGTCTCAGAACTGTTGAAAATGAGAGTGAATAATTACCAGACTCTCTAACCTGATACAATTTTTGCCTGCAGGAAAGAACCTAAGGACCTTGCAGCAGCCATTATTAATGACACCCATGTAATTACTATTAGGAGAAAAAGAAATCTGGTGTCTAAATATCAATTACGTGCAGCAAAGGGTTTATCAAAGAAGTTCTGAGCTAGGCCTCTATTAGATGCCTGGTTTGGCTTGTCTACTAATCATTGTTGTCAATTATTTAGAAATAACTTCTGAAGTTTTGTATTTAATAATAAAGTAGCCTATAGAGGTATTACTGTTGTTCCTGCTGAACCAAAAATTCTCAGTGAGAAGTATAATGCTGTTTAAGCAAGCCTGGTGGATTTGATATTTAAAAAAAACCCCCATACTTAAGTCTCTGCTGATCTTGAGTTCTTGCCTGCAGCCAATACCATTTTCTCCAAGGAAAATCACATGTACAGTGCTCATTCCAGTAACTGCTAGAAGAGCTGCACAAAGGCAGAAAAAGTGTATTAATGGTTTTGAATAGGTGGTTTTCAAATGCTTTCAAGGGCATAGGAATTGGCATAGGAGGTATGCAAACTATTACAAGTCAACAAACACAGCCAGTTTCATACCTCAAATTAAGCTAGAAAGCTAAATCCACTGATGTCAGAGATTGGTGGCTAATAAAAGGAATTAGTAATTTTTTTTTCTAGCCATTATAGCATCAGAACATTAGGAAAAATAGTTTTCAAAATTGTGTCCGACACAGCAAGAATAATAACAATAATGTTAACCTCAGGAATCAGCGTTAATCTTAAGTACATGTTTAGGCAGGACCAAAAATCAGAAGCAGCTATTTTATAGAGCAGAAAGTTTCAGCTAAGGACAACATTTAGATGAGTTTGATGAATATATTGTAAAAAAGAAATGTTTTCTCTTCAGAGATAATGTATCAGTTGCACAAGAGGAAGTGGTATGGAGTTTAACATGTTTAATCCTGAATTAACTGTCCTCCCAAAGCATTTTTTTTTTGTTGTTTCTGTTATTATTAACCGCCTGCAGTGTGTTCACCTTTGAGTTTAGGTGCAGTAAGTTTTAATTGCATATGATAATAGAGTTGGAGTTCCCTCAGATACCTTAAGATAAATTCAGGAGTCAAACTTTAGGTTTGAAAGTTTGATGGATTTTTACAAAAAAGAATGGCGAGTTTTGTGAGCAATGGCCTACATATAATGAGCATACCTTCCAAAAGATGGTCATCTAAATGAAAGTGATTTCTTTATTTATAAGTTAAATACAATCTCTAGCTCTCCATTTCCCTAAAACCAGTCAGAATGTTTCCTTTAGACCCTCTTAAAATACAAACTAGCTTTAAAGTTCCCAAAAATTATCTGTGAGCCCAAACTATATCAAAAACTGCAGGTAGCACAGTGTTTTTTATAATACACAAATGAGTTACTGTTCATAAATTGTTGATTTGCAGCCATAAAGGTGGATTCAGAGATTAAATCAAGAAGAAATATACCTCGAGACATGGGTTTATATCTTTGGCTAAATGAAGGAGCATTCAGATATCGTTTCACTTCCAGTTTCTTCCGGCAATATTCGATACATTCAAGAGGTACTTGAGGAGGTACAAAGGCATGCATCATTTTGGAGAGTAAAGCCAGAGAAAGTTCCTTTTCTTTTCTCTCTCTTTTTCTAAGACTGCATTGCAATTGTACTTTAACCACAGAAAAAGACAGGATATTAGTTTTCCTCTTTGAATGTTTTTTTTAACACATTAAATGAAGATGAAGCCACTGACTGCATAACAATAGCAACCTCTTTTTTATTAAGTAGCAGCGTCCCCAAAGCAGTCATTCTGGGAGAAGGGAGAAAAACCCAAAGGGAAAAAGAGGAAGCTCATTCACGGAGAGCCACTCTATTTGAATGCACTAAAACCATGGCTTTCATATTTAATATTACTATAATCACTTTACCGCCTATTAAACAAAAGCTGTGGGTATGGTGTGGGGACATGGTTATTGGAATCAAAATGAACCTTAGAGTAGCTTTTCATTTAGATTAATAATTTCATTAGCCAACTTGAATTCACAGAAATTGTACCTTATTCAGTATCTCTCATGTAGTTTTGTCATGTTTGTACCCAAATAAACCCACAAATGTTTATTCTATTGATTGAAAGAAGCACAGTATTACAATTCTCTCTTTTTCTTTTGAGTTTTTAAATGTATTTGCATTAATAGTTTCAAAGTGCCCTTTCTTGATGTGCTTGTTGGGATGGCTGAGTTAACAACCTATTATTATGTACTCCTTACCGAGCTGTTAATAGCTTTAGAGTCTTTTGCAGGAATTCACCTGCTGCTCATAAACACATTTTTGTTGCTGTAGGAACTTCACCAGGTTTATGCATCCTGTATTTGCAATGACCTTGCACAAACTACCTGGTTTTCATGCATATACCTCAAGTATTCCTATTATATTAACAAAATGGCAGTTCCTTAGTGAATGAAAAGCTCTTTTTAAAAAGGTACTGACACCTATCTGTAAATTTCTCAACATTTGTTCTGACTTTTTGTTGTTGTTGTTTTTACCACCTCCAAAAATAATATTTCTGCTGAAGTTGGCTACATCAGAAATGGGCACGTCCCAAAAAAATTTGAGCAAAAACTTGCTTTGTCAGTTTTGGAAGTGCAAAATCAGCATTTTGATTTACTTGCTAGATTGTTTACTTTGCCCTTGAAATTCATGTTCAACTAATGGGAAAAAAGATTGCTGTTTTTGCTTTACACCCCATTAACTCACCGAGGTGTTTGAAGAAAACATAAACTTAAGGAATGTGCTATATTTATTGCTGATGTATTGCAGGGCTCTGCAGTACAGTCATGACACCAGAGGTGAATTCAGCCCTTCTGAGTTAACATTACAAGATAGATGTTTGCTGTTTGCCTGCACTGAGACACAAAAAGGTGTATGCATGTGCTCACAAATACACCAAAAAATGTGATATTTCAGTGACTTTTCAATAACTATTATATCTTTATATCTGAAGAGGCTTGCATAATGAAATACAATACATAGTCTCTATATAGAGATCAGCAGGTTCCCTCTTGCCTCTGATTTATTACTTGTATTGCAGTGATTAAAGTCAAACACTAGTTAGTGTCAGGCTTTGTGTTTTAGAGCCAAAATTCTTCCTCCAAAATAGATTTTTGTTGGATGGTTGAAATCTATCTAAATATTGTCAACATTATTCTATACTTATAAATCCTGATTTTCTTTGAAAAGAAAAGAATTTGTCCCAAAAAAGTGTATTCACAGTTAGCATATGAAAGACTTGTTGCCATGTAACATTCTTGTGGTCTCAAATGAGCCCTAATGCCTTCAGTCATTTTTTTCCAGAATGGCAATCTGAATAGCAATCTGCATCAATTCAATCTATAAAAGTAGATCTTTTGCTTACTTAAATAAAAGTGATAGCTTTATTTATGCCACTGAATTTGTTTTCAAGCTGTTGTATATCAATAAGGATCTTTTCTGGATTTGCCAGGCAGGAAACATCCAGTAGCAAATGAAAAGAGAAAATTCTATATTAGTCTGCTCTTTTAATATTAAAAAAGTATTTATGTAGAAGATTCAAACTAAGCTTAAACCAATCTTAAAGTAAGCCCAGCCACTCTACCTGTCCTGAAATCCTATAAGGCTGAAACACATTTTAGAAAGGAGTTGGAAAGGCATGTTTCCACAAGAGGTTTTTAGTACAGAATGTGGTTTTAGTACAGAATGTGTTTTTTATGAGGGTGTTTGTAGAGCTGCAAACATCACACAGCAGTTAAAATTTCCCCAGCAAGGTGTTACAAACCTGACAAACTATCCAGCCCTGAAAGGGAGCCCTAATCCAAATCCTGGCCCTATCTACCTGTGAATATTGTAGGGATTCTGAAATTAGGTGATTTGAGCAAATATGTCATTAGCCCCATTAGAGCTAAGTTCTGCAGTGCTGTACTACATTTTTGGATTGGTAGAATCACTTGATTTTCACAGCTTTGAACACATGTTGTGATTTGCTGGGTTTTTGGGAACTTTGGGGTTTTTTTTTCTGGGGTTTTTGGGTTTTGTTTGTTTGTTGGGGATTTTAGGGTGGGTTTTTTGTCAGAATAGAGCACTGGCTACTCTGTGCTGTCACCATCACTGTGGAAGTCTTCTGAAGAATTGGATGATTGCTCTTGTATTGAAATGCCACTTCGCTTGCAAGACGCTTTTTTGCATTTAAATTACCTTCACACTTCAGTAGGAAATAGGATCACCACAGTTTTGAGTTCTGCCATGAAGGGACACAGCAGTTCTGTGTACAGCTGTGATGTTACCCATGCTGGTAATGCTGGCTGTGAGAAGATTGCCTGCCCCATGTCTCAGCAACTTAGAGACCTTCAGGTGTTTGGGCTGTGACTTTTTACATTGCAGATTTTTCACATCACATGAGTTGTCCTTTTTTGTTATCTTCCTTCCAGTGTCTTGCATTTGCAATATAAATATTTCATTATTCAGTGACCTACTTCCCATCTGTAACTAGATGTACTGTTTCTGTGATATAGACAAATAGTTTCAAATTGACTGAACAAATCACTGATATTCATGATTGTTCACTGTTTCTTATAGACAAGAAACTAAAGTATATTCAATAAAATAATCAGGAAGCAGATTTTTTTAAAAAGTCCCCACAGTATTTTTTAAACACAGTTTGTAATTAAACTTAGGGATGTTTTGGAAGCCACAAGCAAAATAGGCTCAAGGAATAATTAAGGAAATTCATGAAGGAAAAGTCCATGAGCTGCAAAACATAATGAAGCAAATGTAGTTAATTCAGAAAGCCACTAATCTGCAGATTGCTGGACTCTGGGGGAGTATCAAAGGTGAGCATGGGGAGAAGGAACCCGCACTGCCAGTGTTGAGTGTCAAGTCTGCAGTGGCATCAGGACCTCTTTCAGAATTGTGAAATATGAACCTCACACACCGAAGGAGTGACTTGGGAAACAGCCCACTGGCTGTATGTCCATAGTTCTCTGAACTCATAGTTTCACAGCAAAGAAAGCCACAGAAGCCTGCCAGTCTTCAAATTTTCAGGATTGCTTCTGTTTCCTGTTGCACCGTATTTGTCAGCAGGTTTATTATATCATTGTGAAGTAAACCTTAGCCTTAGGTATTCCAGGAGAAACTGTGCATTACTGTCCAAAGGTGAATTTTGAATAGTACTTGAGCTGAATTTTACGTTTAGTAATATATTTCATGCTTGCAGTAGCTTCCTGCTTCTTTCCAACTAGAAAAAAAAAATCAAAATTAGTGAAAAAATAAGAAAAATCTTCAAGGCAGCTGGAGAGGCTGGCACTTTTATATGTTGAGGTTAGAGAGACTTCTGGAGATCCTGATGCAGAGGTTTTCACTGGTAAATATTTTTAATTAGCAAACAACTGTTATCAGAGTAGCTCATTACTGCCAGAAAGATGGGATTTAATATCTGTGCTCATCTGACAACTCAGGCCATGTTCTCCAGCTGCCTTTATTATATGCTGGATTGCACCCTGTTCCATCCCTAACTTAAGGCACAGCCTGTTTTTATTTCAGTTTAATCTCCTTGTGAGGACAATAAGCTGTGTCCTGTCTGCTGCCTTCACACCTGGCAGTCCCACTTGGCCCAGCGTAGAACCACACAGCTTTTGCTCTGCCCACCCCTCACCTCCCTGTGCTTGCAAGTATTTTAACAGTTTTAGAGTCTCCCTGTCCTCATCTCTCTCCTCATTTAATTTTCTGCTTTTCATGGTTCACCTCACATCAACTCATTTCTGCCTTTCCAAGTATATAATCCAATTAAAATGAAGTTTGTCTGGGGTTTGACCTTTCTGGTTTGGTTTTTTTTTTTTATGATTGGTTATCTGCTCTTCCCCTTTTCATGTTGACAGCTTCACTTTATATATGGAGGAAGTGATGAGCTGACTGACAGGCAATCAAAATATAAAATATTGAGTGGCCAAACAGGTAAAGGACACTTGAGTGTTTCAGCTCCCCAAACTGTTACATCTCAGATTAATCACGAGGGAGGCCAAGGAGGGAAGGGAGAGGGTTACAGCCTGAAGGGGTGATGCCTTTAAGTGCTGCAGGTTTCTGCTCTGAAGCAAACACTAGTGCCATTGGTAATTTTCTCTATGGCCCTGCTTTTTGCTGCTGCAGTTTTCTACTTAGTTCAGATTGGTCCTCAGATCTTTGCAATCACTTCTAAATTTACTCTAACTTTCTTGTTCAGCTGAAAACCAGAGATACAAGGGTTTTAGGAAGAGCATTGTTTCAGAAATCTGAATTGTATCTTTTAGTTCTGTTATTTTAATTTTTCTTACCATTCTACATTACATTAAAATTTAATTAATCCTGCTGATCAGATTGTAATCAGATAGTAATTAATGCTAGAAGCATGTTTTTGAACCTATGAATCTTTTCTCTAAAATCTTCCAAGTATTACAGCCAGCATTCCTGTTAATTGATGTACTGTAGGTCAGAATAGTTTTCTAGGAGAAAATCATCATCCCCAACTTAGTGCATATAAAGAAGCTTTCAAAGACAGACACTAAGTTTCACTGGTGTAGTTAATTCTATGGATTTCAGTGTAATTACTCCTTATCTACAACAATCTATGTAAGGTGAGAAAGGATCTACAACTACAGGCAACAGGCATTCAGAAGTTGTATTATGAAAATATTTTATTGCAAAGAAAGAAAATACTTTTTAAGAATTATTGGGGAGAAATTACTTGTGAGAGGAATATGGGCTGTATAAATCAGAGGCAATTTGCCATAAATTAGAGCTGTGGGGACTCTTTTTATTGATCACAGAGAGGAAGCACAAACTCCACAGGTTGATGTTATTTGTCTTTAATAGATTCTATTTGAACTGATTAATCAATTAATGACTATACCTGATAATTAAGTACTGTGTTATCCTAATGTGCAGCACAGCATTAAAGTTCAGGTGACTATGGAGTGCCAGCATAGCTGATCCCACGGGAAAAGTAAGGGAGAATTTGGAGATTTCATTGCACAGTGGACTAGAGCTATGACCAGTAAAAATTGCTGTCTTCCAGAATTGTGGTCATTCCTCTAAAATAATGATGCTTCCTCTGCAGGTCACATTGTGTGTGTTCCTCAAACTGATGTACCTAGGAAGGAGGAAAGATGTGACCAAATGCTCTCATAAAAATTTCTTTTTTATTATTGGTGCTTTTATTTAAACATTTTTAGTGTCTGAATCATGAAACTCCAAATCTTCTTTACTTTAATGTGGTACTTATTCAGCTTTGACATTGTGCTTCAGTGTACAGGATAAAGACCTGGTCCCTGTGGTACATAGATTTAATCTCTATTAGTACTTCTTTCACTTAAATAACAGTGCTCTGAAAAGCACAGGCAGGATTATGTGGCTTAATACAGAATTTTCATGTTGCAGGACAATAGATATAAACTAGAAAATGTGTTTGCAAGCAGCTGATAGTAAATTCAGTTACTCTCCCTGGATTCTTTCTACACACACACAGACTTAGCTGTGGGTACACAGTAAGTCTGTTTTTGCTGGAAGAAGGTTTGGAAATCCCTTTCCCTAGAGTCAGTTTAAGAAGACTTTTGTGACTTGTGAGACTGAATGAGCTGAATACCTCCATTTTCATTCATAAAATAAGCTAGACTAAGAGTATATAGCTCCCAGTATATATTCTAAATTATAGAAAATTATATTTGGTTATCTTTTTAAATTGCTAAACTAAGGACTGATACAATTTTTAATTAGAGCCATGTCTCTTTTTGACACTCGAATATTTATGGTGACTAATCTTGTATTCCTGAAAGTGCCAGGATTTTATCAGTGCTCTACTGGTAAAGTTAATCTTTTAAAGGTTATTTCAGCACTATAAGCAAAATTCTGCATTTCAGCTTTAATTTCTATTGATTTTTTTTTTTTTTTACTAAAGATTTTGAGATATATGATCTTTTTTCTCATATATAACATCAGAATGTAAACTCTTTGATTGCCATAGGAGTCTAAAGTGATTAAAGGTCATCACATTTTGGTTAGTCGTTATCAATATTTTTCTTATATATGTCCACAAAATCTTAATTTCTGTGCTGTTTTCCTCTGTACTTAGGTGGGGATAAAATTAGAGAGCAACTTGTTCACACAGGTGTGGCATGTGAAAGTTTATTTATTTATTTATAGTTGTTAATGTTATTGGAGGAACTCCCTTTAAGTATATGAGAAAAATGGTAATAATCATCACAATAATAGAACATCTGAATATTGAATGCTACTCTGCTGCACTGCAAACACAGAAATTTCATTAATATTTATCCTCTGATGCTGCTACTCCATTAAATTAGGTTGTCTAGTCTTAGACCATTAGCACCATTGTGCCTTCCACTCAGCCAGTCTGTTTCTTTAGGTATGAAAAAATGCCTCATCTATAAAGCCAAGTATAACATTAGGGTAGATACAGATTCAGATAGGCAGAGGTGGCTGCAGGAAAGAATTTGATTCTGAAAGGTTTTCCTGTTCATGCACAGAGCAAACTGTCATGGATTTGTGAACACTGTCCCTCATAATCAGAACTGAGTCCGTTTGCAAGAAGAATCACACAAACAATAAGAAAAATACAATTTCCTTAGAAACAGAGATAACATTTTCAAAGTTCATATTACAGTTCTGTTTAACTTGGATAGGTAGTCATAGACTTGGTATCACATTGTGTAATAACATTGGCATCCCTTGCATTTGGATTATATTTATGTTTTAATTACAGATATTCACCAAGATAAATTTGCAGTCGGCTGTGGAAGAGGACTTATGAACGTCCTCATATCAGATTGTGTCTTGTAGTTATATATTATATTAGATAGACTCCTTTAACTCATGTTTAACCCCCTCAGCCCCTGTGTTCTCAGAACTGCTTCCTGTGAGTCCTGTGCCCTCCTAAGATCACAAATGCCGCTCTGATACTGATTGAGAGGATCAGAGCATTTCATTTTTCCCTTTTCTTTTCATGAACACTGAGCCATACATAGTAGTAAGTATATATTATCTTCTTGTATGCCATGGGAGGTACAGCCGTATCAGTGAAACTTCTGTTTTATTTGCCAGATTTTGTAGTTGCCCTCTGTAGTCATCAAGAAGTACAGAATAAAGGTAGTCCTTGGCATTTCCCATTGATCCTGGCCCTGTCACTGCCTAGGTCAGAGATCTGTCACAAAAGACAGATCCTTTTAGCACACAAAATCCTGCTTCCTTTAGGTGGAAAATAGGGTGTGTGGTGAGTGGGTTGATATTTATCCATATTTTGCCACAACATGAAAGCAGGATCTGGGAAAAGCATGCAGTAACATCCAGGAAGTACATCTAAGTCCTTCAGTTTAAAATTCACTTTTTGAACCCACAATACCTGCAAAAGGGGGTGCATATGATCTGTAGCAAGAATAAGACAAAGCATTCCCTTCTATTGTGCAGACTAGAATTGTATTTTTTTGTTCTGTGTCCATCTTTAGCCCTCCTGGAAAAGATCATAGCATGAGTGGCCAGCCTTGAGAGCCACCTCCTTGCACCTCAGTGGAAAGCTCTGACTTTCCAGGTAGGCTGCAGATCAATAGTCAAGAGAATGAAATAATGGCAAAGCATCCACTCTTTGGAGAATTCTCTTATGTATGAATCCCATCCAAAAAGGCTGAATTCTTTGTGCAAAACATTCCAGCCCTGTGAAGGTTCTGGCTATGAATCATTTTGTCTTGAGTTTGAGCAACTTTTTCCTCAAGCTTCTGAAGCTTGTTCTCAAACCAAGATGACGGGTTCCCTTTCCTCTATTTCACGTGCAGTAACAAATTTTGCCCCCTTTCCCATATGAGAGCACTATTACTTTTAGGGTTGTGTGCTCCCAGACATCATTTTTCAGTCTGTGGGATGGATGGCATAAGAGGCTGCAGAAAGAAGAAAGGAGATGGGAGGGCAGGAAGAAGGGGCCTTTCAGGGCTTCCTGAAGGCGGCCCCAGGCGGGTGGTGAGGAAGCAACAAGCCAGACAACCCCTGGAAGTGCCCAAAATACCTTCCAGAAGGGACAGGCAGAGATGGCTGCCCTTCAGGAGGTTGCTGTTAGCTCCAGAGGGACCCATTTTGTTGATTAAAGGTTGCCACCACAGCCCTTGTCACTCTCATTGTCTTTGACCAATTGCAGTTAGTGAATTACACTTGCTAACTGCCTGTCCACACCCCTGGTTTTGGGGCCAGTGTATCCCAAATGTCTGCTTTACACAAGCAGTAGTTAGCCTGTAGTAATATATGTAATACGTGTATGTAATAACGTATAACAGACATAGCTCAGGTTGTTTCTTTTTCAAAAGTCATTCCCAATTTTTGCTGCCACTGGCCTTGTTCTGCAGGCTTCAGGGAGTAAATCTTGTCATTTGATCTTGGGGAATCTCCACTGATTTTTTGACAAAATTTCCATTTCCATCCTCCTCTGAAGGACCCTATTTCTTTTTACAGTTCCATCAGTTTTCTCTGCAATCTCTCCAGCAGGTTAGAACAAGCAGCACATTGTTAAATGCTAGGACTTGATTTCAAGCAGTAGTGTGGGGAAAAGAAATGCCTTGCAACTCTTACACTGTACAGTGAAATCCCTTGGGTGCTGGTCTCTTCCTTAGCTTACAGAATCTAAATAAAAATTTCCAGAGCATTCCAGAGTGTAAAGTCACTGCCCATCTATGTGCCAAGACAGACAGAGCACACAGGACTCACTACAACTTTGAATCATGCTAATACCTGTATGAAACAAGAATTTGCTGTTTACGTAATCTTACAGTGAAGATTTCCAAGATCTTTCCTTCACTGGAAGTCATGTGTTTACCTGGACTGAAGTTGATAAACAGAGTATTGATATGGTATTTAACAGGTAAAATCACAATCATCATACCAATGATTCAGTGTGGTCTAAGGATAAGTGTTTGTTGCAGAATCAGGTGTTTGTTGGTTTGGGTTTTTTTCTCTAATTCTTAGATTGATTTTGAGCTGGTTGATAACTTGTGTTTAAACACTTGGTCTCTTTGGGCAGGTATTTACCCTGATTAGCAGCTTCATTACTAAATTAAAAGTCTTGGGTTCTTTAAGTGTGCATACCCTTGCCAAGTTACATGTTAAGTTATACATCCCCTTTACACATTAAAGTCCCTGAAAGTTGCACATACAACATAGAATAGAAATTAGCTATTCATGACATGCTGAATGTTTGTGAACCATCCATAAAGTAGTATGAAAACTCCCTTGGATGAGTAGAAGTTCTCTATTCCCTTACAAAGCTGATTATTAACTTGTTAGACCTTTTTTTTTTGCTCACATACCTGATATTTTTCAAGTTGAAGTAAGCTTAACCATAAAAAAAAAATTCACTCAAGCAAGTAGGCTTTCTGTCAGAAGAAAATAGGTATTTTCTGAAATGCCTTAAAAAGTATGTCTAAAATCCTCTCGCCTGTTCAAAGTGAAGTTACAACATTTCAAGTAATTGGGAGAAGTCTTACATTTAAAGTAATTAGATGGGTTATTAGTTATAGTCTCTATCCATAAGATTACATGTGCATTTTATCCTACTATTTCAATTTAAATACATGCTCCTCACGGCTTCAAATTTTGGTAACAGACTGCAGAACAAATAAATACTTCCTCTTACTGTAGTTTCTCAAATTATTTCCACTGTTTGAAGTGCAAGTTAAATGCAGTTATTTTTTATATTGATCATTGTTGCCTTCTTCCTGCTCCTTCCCTTAACAGAATCATTAGGTTGCTTCTGTGTGTTTGTTTTTTAATCTGGTTTTCTCAGCCATCTCCTTGTATTCCTACTGGGGGACTAGTGATCCACCTGCTGCCCTGTGCTAATGTGATTTGTTACACATGGCTGAAGTTAACTCAGCATGTTTTATATAAAACTGTTTGTTTTATACAAAAGGTACATACGTATTGCTCAGAAGAGGTTAAAAGTCTGACAGAACCTAACTGAAACCTATTTCTCTCCTGGTTATGTCTCTTCTGTGAGCTAGATTTCCTTCTAAACAGGCTGGAAGCACCCTTTGAATAACTTATACCTGCTCTAATATCACTGCATGGTATCATAAACATACATGGTGCCCTGCGGGTGTCACAGTTGGACTGTTAAGCACATGCCAAGGACATTCCTGCTCACTTTGGAGACAAATCCTGCTCCAAGGGGGTAAAGCTAGCCTTAAAGCACCACATAAAATATTACAGGTTACTGGTTTGTCAGGTAACTAATGACAGGGAATAAATGTTCCTCTTCCTGATGCCTTAGGTTTTAACTTTTATGTTTTCCAAATCCTGTACTGCCTAGTGTGTAACTCTCAAGTTTTGTGTGGCCTGTTAGCTGCTGTTCTCTTATGCTGGTTAGACATAACAAACCTCTCTAGGTTTGCTCTTCAAGGACACCAAGCCTCAAATGTGTAAGCTAAAAGCCTCTGAAGAGGGGGGGCACCTTGGGGTAATTACATCATAAACTGAGGTTATAATTGGAGAATTAACGCTGATATACAAATGATACACAAATGAACCAAACTTATAAAAGTGTGAAGAACCCGTGACTCAGGGTCCATCTTGGGTGTACCTTTTGACTGTCCAGGGTGTACCTTTGAACGCCCTTCAAATAAATACCTCCTTTTATTCTCTTGTTCTTGTCTAGTCTCTGTGTTTAGGTGGCCACCTCAGGCATCATTCCAAGTCACCTTCTCATGTTGAAAGCATCATCCAAGACCTGTGTAGAAAAGCAGCACTCAGTTTATGCACAGAAATCGATGTGTCTGGTCTCCATACTAGAGCAGCTGGTCTGCAGTGGTAGTTCCCAGGGACCATAATTCTCAGGGATCTCTGTGAGACTCAGGAATTGTCAGCAGCTGCCCAGGATCGGCTGCCAGGAGATTAACAGGGGACTTTTGCACGGACTGTTTCTCCTTACAGACTTTCAAAGTGAATTTCATGTATGGCTACATTACAGCTACCTGGAAACACACATTGAGCTCAGCAGCAGCGAAGCAGTTGAGCCATGCTCAAAATTGACAGGCCTTAAAGAAAAAGTTAATTCCTCTTTTCTTCTACCCACAGGTCTACCCACGGATAGCGCCGGCATTTTGGCACTACCTGCGGGTAGAAGTGAGTAGCGGGTATTTGAATACTCTCACATCTTTATTTTACAGCTTGGTAGTGTTTACTGACCTCCTAGTTTGTCCATTGTGCAAAAATAATGAGCTGCCATTCTAGTTGCCATTCTTCTGTGGGTGTAGTCTTGTACTAATTCCATGTTGGTTTAACTGCGGTTGGGTTGGTTACTAACCCAAGTCACAAAAACTTGTCTGTATGCAAGGGTAAAGACAAAAAACCTGAAATCTAAAAGTCGAGGCCATATCATACATTCGGACTATAGCACAGAACCAAAGTACAGAAATCCATACCTGCACCTCCTTTTATGAACACATTTTACATTCATGAGAAGAATATGGAGCTTCAGTTCTGTTATATCATTTTTGCAAAGTTTGTTCAACTCAACTTGATATCATTTCTTCCCTCTTTTGTCCCTCAGGAGCATGAGCAGCTCAGCTATTCCTCCACAAGGTCCAAGGCTCCAAGTGTTATCATCACAGGTCTCAAGCCAGCCACCAAGTATATATTTCATATCAGAGT
Organism: Ifrita kowaldi; assembly: GCA_013398055.1. Lineage (NCBI taxonomy): Eukaryota > Metazoa > Chordata > Aves > Passeriformes > Cinclosomatidae > Ifrita > Ifrita kowaldi. The sequence continues at coordinate 233,169 of VZRS01000908.1, read as the reverse complement.
CAGGACGGCAGCAGGATACAGCGGCTATAGCCAGAAGTTTGAATTTGAAACTGGAGATGAAAGTAAGTTTTACTGAAGGAAAAAAAAAATTAAATACAATAGAAGTAGCATCTAATTCTAAACCAGTGAGACATTGGGAGTTTGAATGGCTGAACCCTTACCATTTGCTTATCACAAAATGACCACTGCTATGTGATAAAAAACAAGCCTCAGACTCACAGTTCTGGATTTACAACAACACATAGAAATGTTAGCCCAGTGCTGCAGCTGAAGGAGTGTTCTCTTCCATAAAATTTCCTTGTGGGTCCCTTCCAACCTGAGATGCTCTAGGGTTCTCTGATCCTTCCTTTCCTTATAGCATTCCTGCCTCTTGACATCTAGAAATATCCTTAGCCAGGTTTTACCTAAGTCCAGCAGCTCCACACAAGCTCCCAGTAATGGACTCTTCACTCTGTAGTTGTCGGTGCTCCCAGACTTCACAAATAAAAAACTGAAAACTTTTATATGCATTTCCATCAACCAATAAATGTACTTAATTTGGCAGTAAGAAGAAAGAAGCCTTCCTATTCCTACAAAATATGCAAAAAGGCTTCATGTGTGATGTTCATGCTTTCAGCAATTTTATATTTAAGTCATGTGTTGCCCTTCAAGTTCAAAGAAACATAAAAAATGTATTTACATGTATTTGAGAGAAAATTAGTGTAGTAGATACAACACTAAACATTTATTAATTAAATTACTTTAATTAGCCAATTATGTATACCATGTTTTTCATTAGTGTTTTAGAATTCAAGTTGTTTAAGCTAATGTACAGACTCAAAACTATCTAAGTGTTTCCAAGAGCACCCAGGGATTTGTGTTCCATTTTCATTGCTTCTTAACTTCTATTTCAAAAATCAATCAGGGATAGATTTCCAAGTGCTTAATGCCTAATTGGACTTTTTAAAATTTTCTGGGTACTTGAACCAATTGGTTTGAATAGGAGTTGAGCACTTGGGTGCTTTCAAGAATTTCGGTAGATCTTGTCTGTATCTTTTGGTGCAATGAATACGAGGCTGAAATCATGTAAAAAGAAAATAGTATTTAAACCTCTGTGAGGTTTCACATTGTGAAAATGTCACTTGTCCGTCTAAATGAGGAAGACTGTGGTTCCAGTGACATTTCCCTCCTTGGTATTGAGGGAATCTCCATCCTATCCCCATTTCTCCTTTTCAGTGCACTGATGCAAGTGGCCCTTGGGCTGCATGGTGAGCTTAATTTTGACATCCTTTTCTAAGTATAACATCAGAGCTGAACTTGATACTGAAATAAACTGGAAAAAATAAATCTGTTTATGATGCCATAAACAGACCTTAACACTGTTTACCTCCCAATAATTCTGATTTCTTTTACTTCTAAGTCTAAGCACTTGCTGTGTCAACTAGCACGTTGTTTCACACAGCTGAATAAATAGAATATAGCAATGGTTATGTCAGTGTTTCAGGATGCTGCCTTACATTTACACAGAGAGATTTGGGAGAGCTGTGTTGAGATTCAGGCTGCTTAATTTTATTAGTTCCCATAAATGTTAATTGGCCCTTGCTGGTCTGCATCGGTCTTACAAACCAGTCCTAGTCCAGCTCTGTAAGAATCTCTCTTCTTCATTTACTATTCTGGCAGTGTGCAGCTCAGCTGACAATTTGCTGATTTTTTTAACATACATTCTTCTCAATTATTCTGAAAGATAACAAATAATATTGGGCCAAGGTATACTGTTGCAGCTCCCTCCATCCCTGCTCACTAGAAACAGGTTACTTGGTGAAAATTCCACTTTTGCAATTACTTTTTGTGGACTTTCAGTTAGATTTTAATTAACTCAAAATTAACATTTTCATGAGAAGGCTGGGAAGAATAGAGTGTTTTAAAAGTCTGTGTTGTCAACAGAAAATTTATCAACCAACACTTTCGTGAAAATAACAAAAAATATTTTAAGTCACGTGTTTGATAAAAATCCTCCTCAATTGGCATTAGCTTGTAACATCCTTCAGCTCTCTGCCAATTGTACATTATATGGAAGAAAAGGATTCCCAGACCAGTGGCAGGTAAACATCCAAGGTTATTCCATTTACTCTGCTTGAATATTGAGAGTTTGTTAATAGATAGCGGTAAAGTGAGCAATCAAAAATGAGGGGTTTTCTTCAGTAGACTAATTATAGAAAATTAATGGTCCATCAGCTGTGAGATGTGTATATCAATGTCCTGAAACACATTCCCCTTGGCAGGACAGTGCCCTGCCTTCTCTGCTGTGCTGGTGAAACACTACCTGTGTCACTTCAGTTATAAAGGATAAAATAGATGCATCGTTACCGGGAACTCCAAAACATTTTGGTGTGATTGCTAAAGGGGGTGTATGAGGGAAAGAGAAGACCAAATCTGCAGCAGCAATGGACAAAGTTAGTTAGCAGTGCTGATGTGGTTTTTGGGAAGCACCCTCACTTACTCATCCACAGACTGAGGCAGCCACTGAGGCTTGGGGAGCTCTGTTGTTGAGCTCTCCTCCCTGCTGCAAAGACAAGCAAGTGGAGCATCCAAAAGAGTAAAATTTGTATTTTCTTCGTGGTAGGAAATGGAGTTACCTAGGATAGTCAGAAAAATTCTCGTCGAGGAAGCGGGGAGGGATGAATGGATACTGACAGGCATTTCTCCCCCTGTTAAAGCTCAGAGGCTGCAGCTGGGAAATGTGAAACCTTTCCAAAGCACAGCAACCACCACTTGTGACTGTGTTTCTTGTTGCCATTTTATTCAGTCTCTGTTTCAGCACTGTACAGGCAAAATACTCATAGCAGAGCTGGCAGGTTTTCATACACTCCAGCGCACCCACAGGTGCCACTGCTGGGGCTATAAATTGGAGCATAAACCTCACTTGTAGTTCCTGCTTTTATCTGTCAGAATTACCAGCAATCTGAGTCACCACAAAAGCACTCTGGTCCTTCTTAACAGAGAATAAAATGTGTTCTGACAATAAAAAAACATTTGTCCTAGGGCAAATATGCTTTAATCTCTGACTGTTAGCCTCTCTGGCTTTTTTCCCCCTCTCTTCCAACTAGCTGGTTTTGGAAGACTTTTTCTGTTTGGTTGGTTTTGTTGGGGTTTGGTTTTGTTTTGTTTTGTTTTTTAATTAATTAGTCAAAGCTTTTTTTTCCCCTATTTTTTCCTAGAGACATGTTTTTTTTACAACATTACCTCAGAGGCCCTTCTGCCCAGAGGAATTTGTAAAATATTGAACAATTTACAGCTTTTAGGCAGTTTTCATGCCAAAGCAGGGCTTGTTCTAAAACCAAGGATATTTTCCTTGTCATCATTAGCAAAAAATAATCTGAAAGTGAATTGTTCTAGAAGGAACCTAAGGGACAAAGTAGCATTTATGCAGTGTGGACTTGTGCTTGGGCTGAACAGAGTGATAAATGTGAGCACATGATATTATTTAATCCAAAAGCAAGGCAGACTTCGTATACTTGAAATTATTAACAATAAAGACTTAAACATTTCAGAAGTACTAATGGAATACCTGATTAGGTGTTTTATAAAGTTGAAGACTGTGAAAAAATAATTGGCTGAAGCCCCAATCTTGATGAATCAATAAGTTTATTTTTATTACCATAGTCTCAGATGGTGATTTTTGTCTATTGCCAGAAAACTCTGCTGAATTTTCACGTTCTTCTCCCTCTTCCCACATCTACAAAATCTACCTTTAGCTTCTCATCCTCAAATCATGCAGCAATGCTGCCATGACAGAGAAGCGATCCCTAGGATTTTTAGAATTAAACTGAATTACCAATTCAAAATTGAATTGGTTTTTTTTTTACAATTTTTTTTGTTTTGAAAATAGTTAATTGAATTATTTGTTGCAACAAACAAATCAGATGACATATATATTTAGAAACTGCATTGTTGGATCTCTTCCCACCTCTGCCTCAACCTACTGTTTATTCAATATTAGTCAGCTATGGATACCAAAGAATGTCTCATTTTAGTCTTTAGTCTCTTTCCTTACTGTGTTTAATATTTGCAGCCATTTGTTCTTCACATTTGATTTTGGTCTATCTGATTGCACTACTGTATGTGTCTAGAAAACCCAGAGACTTCACTTTTCCTCTGCATTTCCTAAACAAGAGCAACATCCTTGTTCAGATCTCGAACTGCTTGCACGGGCTTTCCATTTATCCACTGGCCAGGAAGTGAATGTTAAGGGAAACACTTGGAAGAAAGCTTTTCAGGTTAATAGACACCAAAAGGTTTTAGATTTGTATGCTAGTGACAGCACTGTTTTTTCATTCTAAAAGTCCTTTTTGAGATCACCTTTCCTTTGCCTTCTCATTTCCCCTTGGATTGGAGCCCAGCAGCTCACTGCATCACAGAACTGCACAGGAGCTACATTTTCATTTGTGAAAATGTAAAGGTTGCCCTGATGAGACTTTGTGTTTTTCTTAGCTGTTATTCTTAAGCACTGTTGTTTACAATGCCTTGTAAATCCACCTGACAGCCTGTTGCTGTCTATTAGAGCTCCAGTGCTCACTGTCCACACTTATCTGTCTTACAGCTACTCACTGTTACCAGTCTAGCTGTCTTTCTGTCACTTTTTGATCTTTCAGTCTGCTGGAGGGTCTGCTGCCTGATAGATGTCAAATTCAAGTAGCCAAAGGATGGAGCTGAGAGACAGAAGTGAGCTGTCATTAGGGCTTCCAGCTCTTTTACACCAAATACACAAACTTGTAAAATGTTTTGGAGAAATTTGTTCAAAGAAAAAGAAATAGCAGAGCTGAAAGATTCTGTCTGTCTTTCAGCCTTTTGCACTGTGACTGAAACATCTGCACCATTTCTTCCAGTCTGCCCAGTGAGGAAATGAAGCCTCAGGATATTTCCCTGGACAGGAGGGAAAGTGCAGCTCCTCCTCCATACATTTGGGTAAAGAACCCAGAGAGAAGCTGAGACTGGGCATGGATGTAAAGAGTGGATTGTAGGGACAGAACTGACACCAGGCTGGATGCAGAAGGGATTTCTGGGCATGGTGTTAAGCAAGGAAGCTGGAAGGATGCAACTAGAAACTTTAAATATAATTTCAGGCATATAACAAGAGTTAAGCATGAAGAGCAGTGGCAGCATGGAGTTTATCTGGATAATAAGCTCCTGGGTGCATGTATGATCCATGCTGCAATTCTAAAATCATCACTTTGACTAATCACATCAGTTGCAGGTAAAATGTGCTTGAAGAGTTTTGCCACCCAAACTTTATACTACTGAAATATCTGGGATAAGTGATAAATTCTCCCTTTTCCTTGTTTTAGCTACTCATTTTTTAAGTATGTTTTCTGCCAAAATGAACTTACTGAGCAGACAGGTAGAGAGAGTGAGACACAGTACCAGGCTAAACAGTCAGCCCAGTTAGAGAAGTGCTAAGCTCCCTTAGCTCTGCTCATGGTTTCTGATAATGTTGAGGTGCCCTAGACAGTGTAGAGACAACAAAATATTGATTTTAGCTATAGAAATGCTGATCATGTTGTCCCAACAAATGAGATTCTGGAAAAAATTGCTGTGTACCTCTGTGATTAAATGCAACTCTCTCATATGTACACACAAGGAGATGAAATGAGGTTGCAGCAACTTGCTTGGCTTTGCAACCTGCCATAGTTGTTTTTTAAACTGAGTTTTTCTATCTTACATAATCAAGAAGTTCTGAGGAGAAACACAGGGTCACATACCAATATGAACAGGAAACATAAGGAAGGAAAACCAGGAAGTGACAAAAAATATTCAAGAACACGCACAACAGAAACAATTAAAGCTCTTAGTATTTACAACTTGAACTTTACCTTAAGAGAAAGCTGGAGAAATGAGAAAAGAGCAGAGAGGTTGACAGACACATAGAATTTAATTTAGAATGGCAAAATGCTGTAAAAATTGTAGGTATGGGAGGTCCCTGATTACTGTCTTCTCACTGCCTACATAGTTTTTTGTGGAACGTTTTACCTGCATGTGATAAATCTGTGTATGTGCATACTTGTGTGCTTATATATGTGTTGCACTGTGCCTTTATTGATTTTATTGAGGGATCACTTCAAGCAAAAATATGTATTTCCATCATTTTGCCTTACCTGCCTCTCTGTCAGTTTTTAACAAATCCACATTTTCCAATTATACTGGTCTGTCATTTGACATTTTCACCTGACAAGTAAATTAAGGTCATCTGGAAGTTTCAGGCTTGAAAGCTCCTTGTAGTGATTTAACTACATGAGAAACAAAACCCTAAAGTATTTGAATCTGGAACCTCTGCCAACACAGTAAAATACAAACAAGAAAAGCAGTGTTATCACTTTTTAAGTAGGTACAGTCTCAGCTAAAAATCCTACTGTTTGCAGGCAGAAAGAACTTAGATCAGTCTGAAATTTCTCCCTTTCATTAATGTGACTTTGGTTCCTGATAGAAAATATATGTTATAAAATGGGTAAATTGGTTTCTGTTTTAGCTAGAACACCAAAAAATAGCAGCTCCATCCAGCAGAAATGATCCAGGACACATCTTCATCTCCATAGCTGCAGGTGCTTCTTTGGACCACAGAGTCAGTCCCTACATTTGCACCAGGAAAGTTCCTGGGTTGTTCCCTTGGCAGTGACTGACTGTTGAAAAAAAACACAGTTAATTTGTCTTTTGACAAATTAATTTTTCTGTTAATTTTGAGCTTGTGTTTTGCTTTCCTCCTGCCAAATTCACTATTTTTGCACACACCTTTTTTCCTATTAAAAACAAAAGGAGAGCTGCAGTTTGTCCTCTCCTTTCCACTGCAGAGATGGGCAAGAAAGACTCCTCTGAACCCTTCTGTGTGTACAACTTCAAGCCATGCCTGGCTGTAACACTCTTTGCCACATTTAGCACAGCTCTCAGTAGTCTGAAAAATGGTATTCAGCATTTGCTTTGGAGAGCCTCTTATTATTTGCATTGTTACCTGTGTGGCATTATATTGTTATGTTGTATTTTTCCAAATAAACCAGAGCCTGTGGAAGACAACACAGAGCTGGAATCCACTCCTGTAGCATCACTAGATAGCATTTAACTATTCAGTCAATATTTGCTCCTTCATTTATTGGAAGATGTGTATATTTAACTTGTCTGACCACAGGTACTGAATGCCCTGTAATTTACTGCCTGTGCGTGCTTCCATAAAATTATATGGACGGAAACCTAATGGCAGAAATGTAACAGGTTGTTTTTGCTGAAAATTTGACATAAGCTACTACTGGTTTTATTGGCTTTGCTACTCTTACAAAGCCAGTATACACCACGAGTTTTTAAGCCACACACAAATATTATTCAGAAGCCAAATGCTTGTCTTGGAAACAGCATTTTATGAGGCTTTGGATAGCCATGTGTGCATTGCATTGAGCTTCATCAGCTGCAAAGTGAGGGAAAATAGCCTGCTGAGCTTTCTAGACAGCAGCCTAGGTGATTTCCCTAAGCTTAAATCACCTGGTGCCTGAAGAAAGCCGAAGATTTTGCTTATTGAACAATTTGCTAGTTCACCAAATCAAAGATGCTTCCCTGATGTAAAAATTATATTCTTTTCTGTACTTACTCCTGTTTTCAGAAGTCATTGAATAGAATTATTTATTCTCCTTTCAAAACAAGGTTTTATTTCCCATGGAAATAGAAAGTAAGAATTGGGTAAATGTCATGTGGTGTGAATGTTCAAGTGTAGCAGAGTTCAACAAATAAAACTTCAGAGTCCCAAGACACGAGACAGAGAAAAAAAGAGCCCAATTCTTTTTCTGCTCATGTAGTATTTGGACAGTGAGGACCACCTGGACCGTAAGTAGGTAAACTACCAATGTAAAGAGTTCATATTATACACAATAAATTAACAAAAAGAGGAAGTGTCCAATGACTGGATAATTTCAGGAAATCTTTTTTAACTCCTGAATATCCTACAAAAAGCAGAGAGAAAACCAAGAGGCCTAAGACATATTGTGGTGAACTGTGTGTATTTTGTGACAATAGAACTGAACACCAGACATGCTGAAGAGTGTGTGAAGCTACACATTAGGTGTGAGTTTTTTGCTTTGCTTCCTCTTGAATCCAGTTTAGTATCTCTCACATACCCAGCACTGCTGCTGACTTCACTGGGACAGGGGGAGAGAGAGAACTTCTGAATTAGATGCAGGATTAAGATAAACAGAGCTAAGGACGAAAATACAGGTTTGTGCCCAAAATCCTGTCATATTCAAACTTTAGTAAATTTCATGTGTCTGATGGTGACAAATCCTCACTGTGTAAACCTGCAAACATCTTCTCTCCTCCATCCTAGTTGGGACATGGCTTATTCTCACTTCACAGATGCATTTGTATCTTATGTCCTTGGTAAGCACCAAGGAAACCATTACAAACAAATTGCAACATTTGACCATTGAAATGATTTCAGCCATTCTGCAAAATCCCTGGGTGGTGGATGGAGCATCAACCTCTTTTCTCTGTGCTTCTCTTTCAGCTTCTGATATGGCTGCGGAGCAGGGACAGATTCTTGTAATTGCCACTGCTGCTGTTGGTGGATTCACTCTCCTGGTCATCCTCACTTTGTTCTTCCTCATCACTGGCAGGTAATTAAAACACTGTTCTCATGTAGTCCCTCCTAAAATTAAGAATTTAAGAATAATATTTATGTCATTAAACCACATTTTCAATGCTAAAATTAGGGTTAGACATAGTGGAACATCCTCTTTGTTCAGCACTGTTCATACAGTTCTTTTGTGAGTGTTGTTTTTCTTAAAGACACAGTTTGGGGAGATAAGAAATTATGTGAAATCAGGAAATAGTTTGGGTATATAAAAAATAAGTTTATGGACCTCTTGCCTACAGAACAATAATTTAAAAATACAATATACCTGCTGCACCCTCAAGGCTCTGACATTACAAGAAAAAAACAAAGAAAAAAGATCCCCACAGTGTATTTTACAAAGTCTCATAACTGTCAATTGCAAAGCTTTAGAGGGTGTAACCGTGGGATTTTTGATGTCTTGGGGTTGGCACTGTACCTTGCTAAAGGCGCTTAAATGGGTCATTTTTTATTACTTTCACTATATTCAACTTGTAGGAAAAGCCGCACACAATTATATAGATAAATATATATATATATTTTGTGTGTGTATATATATAAAATATATATGTATACTCTATATTTTTTATATTTTATATAAATACATATATATTCTATGCACATTTCTGCATCTGTTAAAATAGAATGCAGGAATTATGTAATAAAAGTAAACTAAGGAAAACTATACTCTGAAACACTAAAATGGTTCTACTGCCTTTGATATCACTGGTGGACAGAAAATACCTTCCTAAAGGTTCTGGTTTATGACTTTTTGAATTTATTTTTTTTTTAGTTGAAGGTATCCCAATTAAATCTATGTTGCAGCACTACTGTTGCATTGGCAGGGGAATTTACCAGTCTGGACAATGTAGGGTTTTATTATAACCAGCCTCATTCTTGTACTTAAAATTCTTTACTTACAATTCTTTTAGTGCAGTGTTGTTTGTCCACCTTTCTTCTGTGTTGACCAGGATCAAATAATGACATTATGCAAATTAGATGAGAAAGTATTTTGCTCTGAGTGATGATGCTGAGTTTGCTCTGGCAGATGCTGAGTTGCACACTGAAGGTTTTAAGGGAACTCACAAATTCTGACTGGACAGGCTAAAAAAGACACGTGTAGGTTGGACCTTCAGTCCTGGCTGAAGCTCAGATTCCCCCAGGCCCAGCTCCTTCCAGGGTGCCTTGTTTTCTTTCTCCCTGAGCCTCAGGTGTTTCCTGCATAATTTCCAGACTTCACCTCCTTCCACCACCAGGAAGCAAAGCAACATTTAAAAGGACCCAATTGTGTCCCCATGTCCTCTGTGAGACATCAGTGGCACCAGGGTGCTGCCATGGATCAAGGAAACCTAAGCCCAGAGTGTTGCTCTGTATGGATAAGGGCCTTCAGGCAGAGGAATTGGGCTCAGAGCTCCTGCAGCAGGATCTTGTAGCAGGGCTTGTGTGAGCTCTGGGCCCTCTCTACCTTTTCCCTCTCTCCCTCCTCAGACACAAAAATCAGATGCTGGCAGAGCCTCCATGTGGATAGGATTGTCCCTGAGTTTCCTTCTTACCTGGTTCAGGGACAGAAAAAATCCAGAGCTGGGGTGGGATTCTGCACTGCTCCTGTCCTGGTTTGGATCCTGTTTACGCTCAGATAAAAGATGTGACGCTCACTCTTGTGAATGTGAAAATGGTCATCACTGACAGGACTGTTATCAACAGAGGGTGCTGCACTTTTAGATTTGTAATTGCACATCTGTTTTGTTGATACAGCATTACCTCTGATTTGAAAAGAAAGTTGTATCAGTGTAGGCCTGATGTTTTATTTGCAGTACCCCAGCAAGTAAATATGGCACTGCAGTAGCTGCCACTGTATGAATTAATACTCTCTCTGCTAAATAATAAAACCAGTTAAATCTAACGTTCTGGTGAAGGTAATGAGAGCAGTTAACCTTGGAACATATTGTGGCCTTAGATAATCTTAGAGGCTAAGTAAATATTCCTACAATTACTACAGAAGGTGACAAATAGTAGGGTCTTTTAGAAGAGAGAGGAATTATTTAGACAGAGACAAACTTCCAGAGAAAATGATTGTGTGGAGTCCTTATGTGAATTCCTGAAACATAACTCAAACACTTCCTTTAGAAAAAAATCACTAAACTCAGGAATGAAATAAAAAAAGGAAATTTTTTTTTCTGTTTCTTCCTCCTGTTTTCTAACGTTATCAGAGATTCTCTAGCTTTCTACTGCCTTCCTCAATGGGACCGTTTCAATTATGTAAGATATGAATTCATTTTGAAGTGCTGCTTAAATGCAGTGATAAGAGCGTGTTCCACAGAAGATAGAGCAAGAAAATTTTGAATAAATACTCAATTTGCTCTAGGACTGGAGGCAAATTTCAGCATGAAAAATGGGACTGGTATCCTACAGATGTGCTCTGCTCCACTGTTTAGAATTAACAATTTGATGAGCTGTCGAGTCTCAGGGCTGCTGATGAGCCTATTCAGAGTGGAGAGGCTGGGTTAAATGAGCACCTGCCTCTGCACTTTGCTGAGTGATTATCCACCAGGAGCAAGCAGGAAGCACGGCTGTCAATTGCAGATAGGAATATGAAAGCAGCAGAGACTTGAAGACACAGGACTGGGGTCTCGGCTCAGTTCCAGGAAATGGGATGGTAAAGCTCAGTCTGATTTAGTCTTATCTCCAATTGTTGTGTAGCCAACCTGAGCAGGGAATGAAGAGCTGAGCAGAGACTGAGGAGATTCTTCTGCTGGTGATTAATCACTGGCTTGTGTAGGCGAACTTTGGGGCCCCATGGATGTTTAGGGGGGTTGGGTAAAGTTAAAGTCTTGTTTCTTTGTTCCCTTAGGCAAACATTTCGAGTGTAAGAACACTTGTTTAGGGCTCTTGGCAGGTGGCACCCTACAGACCAGTTGTTCAGTTATCCTAAAAATGGCACTGGCATCCTTAGTGAGTCCCAGCAACTGGTCAATCTCAAGGTTTCCACAGAATCTGAGAATCCACTGGTTTGCGTTCCCTCCACAAGGGTACGTCAGCTTCAGGAGTTTCTGCCCTTCATTTGCTCGTCATCTCCTGTGTAGCAGTGAGTGAATTTGTGACTGTTCCTACTGCATTTCAGCAGTTTAAACAAACCACTGAAATGAGGTGGCTGTGTTCACCTGTTCCTCATGTCTCTCCACTGTTAGTATGGATATACTGACTGTAGTTATTTTTATTTAATTTTATAATGCTCTTAATGTTCACACAGAGGACAAGAATTTTTTTTCAAGCTGGTCTAGGAACTGCATGTCTGTACTCCAAAGCACATATCCACAGGCACTGCTGTTCTCCACTGCCATCAGTGCCTCTACAGCCCTTTGCCATCCCTTAAACCAAAAGATTTCCCTCTAAATAGTAACTTTTAGGCTGTTCACTGAGTGAGAAAGAGCTTTAAGACCAAGAGCAAGTATTTTGGTTTTTTCTTGACTGAAACAATTGTTCCTACCATGTCACCCTCTAAATGAGCATTATCAGTCCTGCAGGTAGGCAGTGTTCAGAAGCTCAGACTGCACAGAGCCACTCACCAAAAGACAAAAAAGGGGTCCTGATGTGAAAAAATATCTTCTTTTTTCAGGAAACATGCTGAAGTCATTATTATTCTATTATGAAGAAAATGAGAGGGATTTTTTACCCACGGTATACGAAAGTTAAGGGGATAAGGTTTAATTACCACACGCCTATGTGTGCAAACAGGAATGCAGGAAAGTCATAATTTTTTGAAGTATGGGGGAGTCAAACTTAAAAATAAAGTATTGCATCAAACTTAAACTCAGGTAGCCATTGTCATGCTAATCACTCAACCATGATCTGTTTTTCTTTGCCCATAATCTGTTTGTAATTCATCATGCATATTTCCCTCTTTAGATTCATAAGTAGATATATATAGATATAGATATATATTCCAAGTGCAAATATTTTGGGTTTCATAAAAGTGCAGATAAAACTTAATGTACATCTGTTTTATTCATGGCAAGTATTTTATTTAAAACCTCACTTGTTTTTCTTGAAAGATGCCAGTGGTACATAAAGGCCAAAATGAAATCTGAGGAGAAAAGAAGGGCTCATTTGCAAAATGGACACTGTAAGTAGTTCAGCACTGTGCTACATAATATCTGTATCATGTTTTAAATGAAGAATGTCCACTGTTTCTCGAACAGCTTTTGCTCTTGATGTTTTAATCGGATTATTTGAGTAGTTCCTTACTGTCTGCATCATTAAAGGTCTTTATTTTTGTTTGCTTGTTCTCTTGAACAATTTCACTAAATGCATTCTAGTTATGAAAGGGTTTTTTTGGTATTCAGTTAATAATATTTAGCAGTTTTTCAGGTATATTTCTTTGAATTCTTAGTTGTTCTGGGTACTGAATTTCTGCCTCAAAACTCCTCTCTTGGTGACTGTATAACTTATTTGAATCTAGTTCTCTTTGGCTTTAGGGATCTACACTTCCAGCCACCCAAGAAATAAGAAGTGGAATGGGTTGTCTTCCCTCATGTTCCTGCTCATTGATCAGTACAGTGAGAGAAAATCCTGGTGATCTCTCATGGGCAGTAATTAGTTTATATAGTTTAGTTTAGCTATCTATTTTAAATTAGTTGCCTTACTGTTTTCTGTTAGAGTTATCAAAATGTTTCTGTTAGAGTTACCAATTTAATTTTTTTTTTTTAGTGAAAGGGTATTATGCAAAGGATATCAAATTTTATTCTTTCATCATTTTGATAACATCTCTGGAATTACTGTGATCAACACAGAAGTCACCAGAAGTAAAATCTTTTTCAGGTGACACCACTGTATCAAGCCAAGTGTCTCTTTCTGTCAAGGAAAAGGGCATATTTGCCCATAAAGTATACTGCCTAGAAAGATGTTTTTGTCATTTGTTTCCAAACATGGCCAGAAATGAAAGAAGACAAAAGCCCTCCTGCTGGAGAGTTTGATATATGCCTCTCAGACTGTGAGTGAATTTGAAAAAAGCCTCACTCAGTGTCTTTCAGGCCAAGGTAAATGATGACTGTATTTCATGTAGACACAAAGCTTCATCTCAGAGCCTTCCCATTCATTTGTAGTGATCTCAGCACCACACTGGAGGGGGCAAGTCTTTACTCATATGTGTGCTCCACAGACCCAAAAATAAAGAGGAATTACTGTTTTAGACTCAGCTATTAAGTGACAAGAGAAAGAAGGCTGAGAAATGCTTCATTGTTTTTAAAGGAATTCTCTGGACCCAGTTGCAGAAGCCTCTTTTTATTCTGATAAATTGGTGCATTATTAACATCAACTTCTGATAATGGACTGAAAGTTTTCCAGAACTTAATCATGATATGGCAGCAGCCTAAAAGAATTCCCATGCAGATAGTCCAGAAGAAACAACACAAGTTCTTGAACATGCTGTACTTAGGAACACAAGGGATATTAGCCATGCCAGGAAATGATGGCTTGCTGGAGCCTGCCAAAGCAACCTGGCACCAACCCACTACTGCCATGGCCATCTCCAAGGAAACAGACAGAAATTATCCTGAAAATGGATTTGGATATTTTTGTTGTCATCTTGCACCTGGCTCTCTGGCTGTTCCAGCTGATCAGAAGAGAACAAAGCAGCACAGTCCTTCAGGATTCATCCTTAGAGAAAAGGAACTCAAAGATTTGACCTGTTTGGCAAAACAGGACGTTCAGCCATCCACTCCTAAATGAAAGGAATGAACTAGAAACAACTGTTTTCAAAGTAAAGAACAGATTGCCTCAATTGCCCAAGGAGCAGCCAAGGGGAATATAAACTACTTTGGCAATAATCACTGTTAGTTTTGAGGCCCTGCTTTTCCCCATATCATTGAGCCCTCACTAGGTGTCTCTGGAGACCCTTTTTCAAGTGACCAGCTCTTCTGTCAGGTTCTGAAATTTTAAACCTGAAAGATATAATATGTTATTTTCTATTTTCAGTTCTTTCAATTGCCTAGTCAAAAAAAAAAAAAAAAAAAAGCTATTGTCACAGTACATGAATGTCAGGGAGTTCTTGATTCCTGTTATTCTCTCTTTCTTGCAGTACGTTTCCCAGGACTCAAAACATACATAGATCCAGACACGTATGAAGACCCATCTCTTGCTGTCCATGAGTTTGCCAAGGAGATTGATCCTTCAAGAATTCGTATTGAAAGAGTCATTGGGGCAGGTAAAACTATACCTACTGTAAAAAAATCCCTAGGCATGGCAAGACTGCTTTTCATAAGCATTAGAAAATTAATTCATTATCAATTTTTTGTGCAGGGTTGATTTTTTGCCTGGTTTGTTGGGGTTTTTTTTTATTTTGTTTTGGTTTTTTTCCCAGACATATTCAAAACACTGTGTCACTCAGCATTTGCCATAGCTATTGTCATGTATTCTCAGTCACTGGGGGTGAAATTAGTTTAGAAACTCTTTCTCTGGGGATATAAGTTCAGAATGTAGAAGACTGAGAAAAAATAATTCTCAAATAGAGAACTGGAGCAGTATGAGGGAAAAAAGGAGAGGCTGGCTTGGGACAGGGTTTTCTGTGTGGAGAAGGATCACTGGCAGAGAGGGAAAAGAGGAAGATCTGTTGATAAGATGTAGGCAGTATGAAAGGTGATGCCCTGTAATCCTTCTTTTTTGTATTTGTTTCATATATCTTAATCACTCTAGAAAGGAAGGGTATTTTTCAGTTTAGACCCCTCATTTAATGATGTTACTACACTGATAACCGTGGAAATATCCCCAGTGTTGCTAAAAAGTATTTTAGGCACTAGAAAATGTCATGCAAATAATCCTACAGAAATAAAACCAGGTCTGGTAGCAGACAGGAGAGAGAAAGTATCGGCCTGAAAGTAAAAGAGAAAATTCTGTTTCACTGCAGTTCATAGTGCTGGTACTCCAGTTCACCTGATTGCTTAAACCACATCATCTGGAGCTGGAGCTGGGCACCTCTGGAATTATGAGCTTGAGAGAGCCCCCAGAGGGCTGACCTCTGCAGAAAACATTCAGTTTGCTTTCTTCAATTTCTTCCTTTTCTTCAGACACACTGTAGATATTGATGTCTTAGATTATAAAGCAGATTGAGCTACATTCCACACCTGTGTAACTGCTGATTTCGGTTGAATACAACAGACAAGGATTATTTGTTTTAGTTCAGATTAAAGTTGTGTCCTTATTCTCAGCTTAATTCATTTATGAAAACTCTTCTCTCAGCTTCCCTCTCCTTTTACTTGTATGCATGGAAGTGTATGCTTTGACATATTTTATTTTCATGGGGTTTATTCTTATGGTTTTTATTTTCCAAAATTACGTGGGTAATTTGTCAACTTCAAAAATATTCACCTAACAGGACTTGCAAATGGGTTGCAATGAAATTTAAACCTATTTCCATGCATACAAGATACAGGTTAATCACCATGGCTGAGGCAGGGAGAGTACAAATTCCCACTCAGTTCTTCAGTAGCTGCTCAGGGACATAACATATCAGTAAAATTCACAGCAGTCCTAAAGATTTTCTGTACATTCTCTCTAATTCTGAATTATACTTTCAGCTGGATATAAAATGGATTTCTTATCACAGGAGAATTACTTTTAAAAGATGTTTACAAATTTTACGTAAGTGAAACCAAAAATCAACATCTTCTCCAAAATGAAACATGAATATCTTTTAAGAGTCAATTAATAGATGCACTTCTAAATTTGTCCTGTTTTAACATTTTATTTTGGCCAATAATTCTCATTTGTAATTTCTGTAACTTTAATTTTATAAACAAAAATAATTTCCATTCAAGAACCAAAAGATTTCATCTTGAAACTGCCAAAGGGGAAAATGGCAAATACTGGAAAAAAAAAATTCTAGCATTTCTGGTCATGACATTTTTAAAACGGATCTTCTCCTGAAAGCAGTTTCTAGTTTGGTTTTTTTCAATGGAAAAAGTCATGTCCAAAAGTTCTTGATAATTCACTACTTGCAGTTCAAGTGTCTGTGACACTCAAGGCAAGTGTTTTTTCTTAGTTTCTGTTTTCAGCTTAACTCAAACCTAACTCTGTAGTCAAGTTATACTTTAAAGTATTTGGTAATTATATCTTGTCCATGACACTTCTTTCTGCCCCATCTCTTCATGCTATTAAGGCTTCAGCACCTCTTCAAGGAATGAATTCCCAGAGGTACTTTGTCAAGTCTGTCTTAAAATGTACAATTATCCTCTTCTTTTCTTTGTTACAATGTTGACACTCAAGGAAGAGACCAACTCTTCAGTTTTTCCCGGAGCAGAACAATATTGTTTGTATGATCTAAATCTCCTGCAAGTTCTCCCACAAGTGTAATGACTGAAATGGGGAAGTGAGGTGGGCTGTATTTGGTGCTGTGACCTTCCAGTTCCATCAGCAGCCACTGTCTGTGCTCTAAGACATTTGTTCTGATCCCGTGCAGTAATACCAGGTTGCACAATTAGGCTTTTAAGTGACCGACTCCTCCTGTTTCACTTTCAGCATCACATGTGCTCTGCTGAATGAGAAAAGGGGACGGGTGGTTTGCACAGGCTGAATTTTTAGACTGCTCAATTAGCTCCTTTTTATATAATAATACAGTAGGATAGATGAGGTTTATGTCATTAAACCAGGGATTGTTTACATTTTATTAAAACTGAACAGGCAGTGAACTCAATCTTTTTCTCTAGTTGTGATCAGCCTTTTCCCTGGAGCAAGGAAAAATGTTGACTTCATTGACATCTGGCTCTTAGCTTCTACTTATTACACATGCAGTCATGAACCTCAGCTGCTGCAGGGTCAACATTTATCCTGTTTATCTTCAAACTTGAGCAGTGAGAATGAGATTCTCAGATCTTAAAAACCCCTTTTGTGGAACACATTCCCCTTTGACTTTAAAAACATTGAAAATTCTTTATCTGAACAGAAGTGTAGAAAAGCTACTCTGGGATGGAATCTTGTCAAACTCTCAGTGTAAATAATTCAATGCTTAAATTAGATCATTGATCTCCATCTAGTCTAAAACAGAATTAGAAATTATTACCCCCCTTAGGCTTCTAAATGTAGGAAGTGTCTTTTCTGGGAGCTGATGATCTGAAGTTTGACATCATGTCACAAAAAACCTGCTCGTAGTCTTTATGTTCCCCAGTTTATCAATCCCAGTATCCAAGGGGAGTGGATTTTCTTTCTCACTTTCCAAATCATGCATCCAAAAAAAGGTGAAAGAAACAGGTGTTCCTTCCCCTGCTTTGGATGTTGTACAGATAATAAATCTTGGAACTGCAAGTCATTCAGCTGCTTCCTTCAGTTTAATTCATTTTAAAGCACTTGGTAACAGCCTTTTACAGTCCCTGAGGGATGAATGCCATTATTTATGAAATTCTAAAGCTCTCTAGTACTCTTGTATAATCTTGTAGTAGCAAAATGGTATATTCTATAACCTATGCTTTCCAAATTAGTCTTCAAATAAGATTTTGCAGTTCTGCAGATTTATTGACCATGACATTTCTTTTAAAATCTGGATACTAATGCTCTAGTATTTTTGCTTTTCACTGTTTCACCAAGAGAAAGAAATGGGAATTTTTTCTCATTTTAGGCATTTAAGCTTGAAAAACCAGCAAGATGCAATAAGGTCATGGCTTAGGGATGTGTTGTGGTCCTGCTGAATATGTCACGGAATAGAAGATTGATAGGTCATGTCTCCTACAAAACATTCAGATTTCATGACTTTCTTTTATGGGAGGACTTTACCAGTCCAAATTAGCTACTGCTTTTTCAGTGGCAGTAGTCAGGCAAGCAATCTTTAAAGGAGGGCCTTCTAAAGGAGAAAGGGGCAAAATCATATGGGAAAATCCTCACACAATTTACCCTTCTGTCAAAGATTCCCAGAGCATTACTCTAATGACGTATTTTCACATATCTTGTATTTGTACACATCTTTAATTTATTTTTTTGAAATTAAGTAGAAATAAATTGATGGGGGGAACTGTAGAAAGAAGACCTGGGACAACTTGCCTTTTTTTAGCTGTTTAGGAAGCTGCTAATTTATTCAGAGGTTATGTTCAGTATCTGTTAATTGTACTCCTGTACCTGATGATGCTTCTGTCATTGAAGTGAAAGACAAGCTCTGACATTGTTCTTTTAATCTCTCCACTCTTCCTGGATCTCATTGACTAATAAAACTTTGCTTTGTTTTAGTGGAAGCGACAGAACCTAGTAAAATAAAAGTTGTATGACAATATCCATTCTAATGCTGTAACATCAGGGAGTCATAATTTTCTGAAGTGAAGGTTGTGCCTTTAAGGCCCCTCTCTTCTAGATTTGCTTCGTATCTGAAGATGAGCTGTTACAGAATAGAGCTCCTTTCTTTTGTTTACTTCTGTCCTTAAAGTGTAGGGAAAACTAATTGAGACAGCACTCAATGAAGTGTTAAATCCCCAGTTAAATGTATATCTGTTCATTACTTGCTTTTTGGTTTTTAGCAGTCCTGATTCCAAAATGACTGGGGTAGAAAATTTAGATTTGCTGTGAGAGCAACCTGCACTGAGAAACACTTAGAAAAATATTTCTGTGAACATTGTTTTTCATTTACTGAATTAGGACCCATTAAAAACTGACCTGCAGGCATCCAAGAATCTATTTGGTAGGGCCTCTAAATAACTTCTGGGTGACTTCAAGATCAATGGAAAGTTGTGATTTCCATACAAACTGAATTAGTAAATGTGTAAGGAGAATGCAGGGAGACACACATCCTTCACAGGCCCTACATACACGGGGAAACATCAGGGGAAACAAGTTTTCAGATTCCTCTCATTACACAACTCCAGATTTGCTGAGACTGTTGGGCTTTGGCTGTCTGAACAGGGAAATATGTAATTAATTTCAAGTAGTTGTGGAAATCCATTTAAATAAATCCTGTGCAGGTGCTCTTCTAGGTCATAACAGCATAAAGTACTTTTTAAATGCTTTCTGCACCTGGAGGATAGTCAAGTGTTCTGATAGTCTCAGGGCTTTGCTTATCATATAGGTCTTAGTGCATTTCACCCCTAGGGATAAATATTGCTATAAATAGATACTTTACAGATATTTTGTCATCAGTGGAAGAAAAATCCACATGTCATTACATTCCTTCCTTAGTTGTATATCACAAACATATTGATACAAATGTTCAGTCTCAAAGGAAAGCAGGATCAGCCACACTGGGGAGGGCTGAAGGTTTGGCTTTTGCAGGCGCAGTAGAAGGTCCCAGGATCTCTGCTGTGGCACAAAGGAAAGGTGATAATTTCTTGAGAAGCACTGCTGAATATTTTGATTTTCTGGGATGTGATCACATCATAAATTTGAATATTCAGTCCGTTATTTCTGTGTTCACTCGTACAGGATGTGTGAGTTCCTTGACTATTTTTGTGTACAGGCACTGTGCCTTATTTAACAGTTATTTTATCTGTTTAAGGGGAGTTTGGAGAAGTATGCAGTGGACGTCTGAAGACACCAGGAAAAAGAGAGATCCCTGTTGCAATTAAAACTCTAAAGGGTGGCTATATGGACAGGCAAAGAAGAGATTTCCTGAGGGAGGCGAGTATCATGGGACAGTTTGATCACCCAAATATCATTCGTCTTGAAGGGGTTGTTACAAAAAGTAAGTCACTGGTACCTTTTCTTAATAGTTTTATGCTGGTTTTCCCATTCTATATCATTCAGTATCAAAATTAAGCATTATTTCCACATTCAGTGTGGATTACAGTTCTCAGAAATGTTCAAAATCATTGACAGTTGATACTGCAAAGTTTGGGGCCATAATAGGAAATGCATAGCCTGTCTGTTTTCAATTTGAAATGTTTCATTTTTATTTTTTAATGACAATTATCTTCAGTCAGGAGAAGTCCTTACAGGTTTTTATTAAATAGAATGAAGAGGTTGTTTACAGGCAACTGGAGAAAACCATAAATGTTACTGAGCTGACAATAAAGTCAAATCCTCTTGTAAAAATACCAGCTACACTCTTCTTTTTGCACAAGTCTTATTATTTATTTGGTTGAGGTTTACTGATTTTGGTACCAGAAGAGATGAATTTCCTGTTTTGAAGTAATAAAAAGTACTCTTTGTAACTTGTCGTACACCTGCAAGTGATTTACTAAAATTCCTGAATAATCTGTGAAACGTTTTGCTCTTTATAACTGTTGCAGCTGACAAGAGATATCCCTTGCCTCTGAAATCTGTCAGGTTCAGTGGTGTTATGGACTTTTCTGAAAGGCTGAAATATCTAGTTATCGCTTAAGTACTAAGAAGTCCAATTAACATGCATGTAATTTCCTCAATGCTGATTTTTTCAGTAATGAATTAAAACACTCATGGTTGTATATTCTTTTCAAAATTAATCATTGTCTCAACCAAGCCATGCTGTTCACTAATTTGCAGAACTTACATTTTTCTTTTAAAGGGACGTTTGTGTGTATAAAGCAATGTCCTCTTACCATCACAGTAAACACAATAAATATGTTAGGAATATTTCTTGTTTTCACCACGTTACAACATCCAAAGCTATGTTTGGAAAACACAAAAACTAAGAACAAAGAGGAAAGTTCAGCTCCTGAACTCGTGTTGCTGGCATGGAGTTTCAGTAGATTTGTGGAATGACCTGACCATGTTCAAATCTGTCTCTCTGTGGTTCTGAATTAAGATGATCTTTTTCTTTCTTCACACAGTACTGCAAGGATAAATTTACTGTTATTTAGGTATTTTTAGTTACTAGACTAACAAAACCCATTGCACTGCAGGAAAGACACAGCTTAGTCTCTCCACTGCTCTCCTGTCAGTAACAGCTCTGTGACAGCAAACAGGAGCACAAGTTAATACTGGCTGAGCAGCACTGGAGATCTTGTCTGGAGATGTAAACACATAGGAGCTTAAGTGAATTTAGCTCCTTGCTTCACCATGAGCATATCAGCAATTAAATGCCACCAGCCCTCACCAACGGGGTTTATGAATCAGTATCACAGGTCTGATTAGGATCCGTGTGGTGCAACTCGTAGAGTGTGTCTCATGTCTGAAAAAGGCAAAGGGCTGTGGTTTACAGGCATTGTTTAAATCCAATTAAATGGTGCATAGGGAGTACAGTATGATGTCCTTGGCCATGGCATGATTGTTTAATCTTTACCACATTTGTAAAATTTCTCTCTGTAACATCTCATCATCAGTCTAGAGAGAAATCAAGGTGGCATTCAGAAAAGAGAAACAAACAAATCAGTGCTCCAATATTAGAGTATTTGTTTGTGTTCTACAGCAAAGTTTATAGAGAACTGTAAGCCAGAAAGTTGTTAGCAGTTCTGCTTTTCACCAAGAAGTCAACAAACTTTAATAATGTTATGTAATGTTTGTTTGAAGGTAGTATAAAAATAGTGGGTGTTACTGTTACAGGCACACTGTCATATAAAAATATGCATCTCTCAGATATAAAATAAGTAGTATAAAAAAAATAAAACAATTATACAGCCATAATTATAGAATGAAAATAGGCTACATGAGTTATGAACAAAGTTCACCCCAAGGCATAGAAAGTGCAAGTTATATCAATTGTAAAGGACAGAGTTGTGCAGCACTGCTCTGCCACAGGGAGGGAGTCTGAAGGCAGGCTGAGCCCTGGGCACATGCACTCTGCTCTTCCCAGTTCATCTTTAGGGTGTTGCCTTGCATTTGTACTGCCCCATCTGTGGTATTTAGAGAGTAACATGACTTCAGCTTGGAGGAGAGCAGTTGCCTTGCCTAGGTACTAAGTCTAGGATTGCAGAATCCAAATTTCCTGTAACTGAAAGATGTGCTGTAAAAGCCAGCCAAAACTTTGTCCTAGCCAAATTATTTATGTGTTGATAGCATGATTAAAAGGTGTTTTGTGCTAAAACCTAGATTAATAACAACAGAAACTATTTATCTGATGTGCATTACCGTTCCACTAACCTATAAAGGCACATCAGATGCAGTAAATTTGGTTAATAGATGTGTACTGCTGTTCTTAGCACATGCTTTCCTCTGTGTAACCATTAGTCATTAACTTCTAGCTGTTGCTGGTATATATTGCATCAGTTTGTAAGCAGTGCCTTCCATTACAGTGTCATTGACTATTGAACAAAAAAGAAAAAGGATTTGGTTGTAATAAGCAGAAGTGCTGTCCCAGGTCAATAGCTATTGACTGGGGCAATAACAAATTTGCCTGTTCACTACAAATGAGAGCTTTTATCTGGTGCTACCAGCTAAGCAAATGTTAACTTTTAAATTATACTGTTTTCAAAATTGCTGTGGAATATGTACTGTACAGGAGGAAAAAAATGCTAAACTAAGCCTGCTCAAAAGTAGGTCTGAAACAGAGTTTTAATTCCCTTTTCTTATTGCTTCATTTCTCATTTGTCCTAGCTGCAATCCCTAATCACAGAGAGCAGTAGGCAGAACAGTTGCTGTAGCACAAGCTTTCTGTTAGCAGGGAGTTCATTTCAAGGGCAATTTGCTGGGCCAAGGCAAATACACCGTGGGACAGAATCTGGGTCCACTGGTATTGCTAATCAGAACTTGCAAGGGAAACATTATTCCTCTTTGGTTTTGTTATAACAACATCATTCCTTGCATGGTTTGCCATCAAAGACTGCTTGATTGCCTTGAAAATTTATCATAGATGCCGGGGCACTTTATAAAAACGTCCGTGTTTCCTTTCAAGCCATGTTAGCACAGTGATAACTGGAGCTCTTTTGGGTGTGTCAGGGCATGCTCAGGTGAGTTTTATGTCCATGGCCAAGCTGCTGCTATTTCATAAGCAGGTGTAAGAACAATAACTTCTTTCTCCAGTGCAAACATATGTGACCAACACTGAAAGCTGGACTCCAGAGAAGAGAGATGTGTCTTCATTTCTGCATCATGTTGAAGACTTTCCATGAAAAGTCTATAAATTAAGTCAAAGCTATGCCTACAGCAAACATCAGACAGCATAACTGTATCTACAAAAGGCATGAAAAATGGTTCCTGACTGTTGTAACTGTGCTGGAAGAAATCCAGACTGGAATCTTTAGGTAGTTTAGCTTGATGGGGTCTTACACGATAGTTTACAGCACAGCCTAATCAGTCCTATGTAATACTGTGTCAATACAAAATATCAATGCATGCAAGGGCTTTATTACATTCACAATCTGTTTGTTCCCCTGCCCCATAAGCTTTACCCTAAATAACTTTCAGTTGTTAGAAATGATTTCTAAGGAATTGGTTTCATTTCCTTGTTTTGAATGCTGAAGGATTCGTACCTGTCACATGTACGAGGGGAATCTTTTTAAGGCATTCATTTTCTTTGACAGCATTATGTACATTTGTGTTCTCCAGAACGATTTTCAAAATGGGCCCTTCACAAAGGGAGGATAAATGAAGACAGCACCTAGACCTCTGGCTCTGTGTAAACTCACATCCTCAGACACTGAGCCTGGGTTTGGAACGACACTTTCAACTCCCTTATTGTCTCCTCACGGTTCTGATTTAGTGGCTTTCAAATTCCGAAGACTGTTTCAGTTCTGAAATCTTCAGGCACTCATCTTGCAGATGAAATTTAAAGCTTTAATCATTGAGTTTCTTTTCAAATTACTGCATATAACCTATTCAGTGCACCAAAAGCCCTAAAATCAGTGCACCTTACCTTGTCTATGAGGGAGGCAAAGCAGCAGCGTGGTCCTCTTTCACTGTAATTTACAGTATGAAGCTCTTAATATCTGACCCATTTTTTAGTTTTCAAAAATTCAGGACATAATGAATTTTTCTTTTTGCAGCCAAGACATTGTGCTCTAGGCCTTTGAGCCTTTATTGTAATGATCTAATGTTGCCTTTTTCTCCCACTTGTTAATTGAAGTTCAGAATCCATCTCAGAAGGTGACATATATTGCAGTACATGTGTTTGTTGTACACATAATGTTATATATTTGGTTGCTATGGAAAAGGATTGAGGAAATTTTGTGGCAATATTGACAATATCCTTTCCTTGGTCAGGGATGTTGAAATCACACTCCCAGGAAGTGTGATTCTGCAAAGTTTAAATGTTGCTTGTGGACAGTCCACTGTGGTGGTGAGAGTATATGTGTGTCATATTAGCCAGTGGACTCTACACGGCATTGAGCATAAAGCTGAATTTTCCTGATAAAAGATTATTGTGGTTATGCTCATAATGACAGACAAAACAGCAGGATCTCAGCTGTGTTATAAATCGTTCAGTAAGTGGAGCTGCAAATTGAAATTTGGCTCACTCCCTTTATTTTGCTTTGTACCCTAATTCATAGATAAATATTGCAACACATTACTGAATCCAGGGTTGGTGTGGCCATCAAATTAACACAAAACCTGCAGCCACCACCTGCACTGTTAGCCAAATTTATGAGCTCAATTTAGTCAAGTATCATCCAAAATACAGAGCTGAAAGTTAGAGCTGTGCACATAACACAGACAACACTATTGCAAAATAGGTTACCCTTCCTGACTGGTACTGGAAGAAATGTAATTAATGTTGATGGTCCTGAGCTATGTTTACACCTGCATGAATCCGTGTGGACATTTCAAATTACACATGCAAGCCACCAGGCATCCATGTGTTGAAGGTTGCTGGCAAAAGTTAAGAATCCACAATATTCAGTTCTCCAGAATGACATATACTTAGCAGAAATTTGCTTTCAAACCTCTGGAAGAATTTACATTTGTTTTCATGCGTTACATTCTGAGAATTTTGTTCCAAAAATCAAGGGGCCATTTTGGTTTCCTGCAGTTCAAATCAGGCACATTTCTGTGTCCTGCTTTTCCCTTTTTGCAGTTAGCAAGCCATGCATTATGACTGTCAATTCTGCTGCTACATCTTTCACTGGGCGATAAGCAGTGAAGAAAAAGCACAATGTCAAACAGTCAAGCAGTAACATCCTGTTAACAGCAGCTTAATCTGACCAGGGTACACTATCTAACATAACTAAATTCCATAATTCTGCTTTCATAGGTTGCATCAGAGAAACAGGATTTCACTTTCTTCAGAATCCTTTACCTTTAGATGTCTGTATTCAGGCACATAGGATCTGACTTTCAAAGATATTTAGATGCTTTGACATGAGATGACTAGAGAAAAATAGGTGACAAAAATCATTCCTACTAACAGCCATAAAAAGATCAAGTCCTGTAGATAAGATATGGCCAGACTATTTGTTTTTCCTTTTCTTTTGAAGGGAATGCATGGTCATCATGTTTCATAATTAGCACCATTATTAACCACAAATTATTGCATTTCCATCTGAAATATCCGAATACAATATGCAATTCCTTCCTCCACCATGAAACTAGAGAAGAATATGGTACGATAAGTTAAAGGGCCAGATATTTACAGCGTGTAGGAGATATATATGAAGGGTTGAGGCTTTTTTAACAACTGCAACCAGAAGATCAATGAATACCAGGGGGAGAAAACATTGCACTGTGCTGCCAGATCTGCTGCACAACATGGCTGATCTGTTGCCTGTCCAGGAATACCATAAAAGCAACGATGAGAGCAATTATAAATGACAATGGCAATTGGAGCTGACAGCTAAAGGAGTGAGGGTGTTAAAGAGTGTATAGAAAGCAATCAATAATCCCAATTCACAAGTTGTATTTGGTTGATTTATTTTGATGAGTGTACATTCATTTGTTCTTCTGTAGGGAGGCAAAAACACACTATTATATGTATGTGTGGTTGGGCATTGGAAAAGACATGGGATAACTCTGCATATCCAGGGCATTGTTCAGGTTGTTTTACCCCATCCCAGGCAGAGCATCCTGCTACACCTTCCACTGGCAAGCAGGAAATAACTGTTTTAAATGTAAACTGCCTTACTCATCTTTAAATACATGGGGTTTTTCAATAGCATCCATTATTGGGGTTTGGTATTAAATATTAATATTTTTGTTTATTATTACCCATAGACCCTCCAGCTGGCTGTCTAGTCTCTCCATACAAACCTCTGCCATGAAAGTTTACATTGTGATATTTCCTACAGCTTAAAGGCTCACACCCAAATTTCTAATGCAAGGTAACAAGCTTAAGATGTCTTTAACAGCAGATTCATATCAAGAAAAAGAAGAATTGAAATACGGGTTGGTAATTTTCTCATATAAATATCTAGTACTGTATTTTATGAAAACATGAGAATTAGATGTGAGGAAAAGAAACCATTTCACTGAC
Organism: Ifrita kowaldi; assembly: GCA_013398055.1. Lineage (NCBI taxonomy): Eukaryota > Metazoa > Chordata > Aves > Passeriformes > Cinclosomatidae > Ifrita > Ifrita kowaldi. The sequence continues at coordinate 206,326 of VZRS01000908.1, read as the reverse complement.
TATAATTATCTTTCTGATTCTTAATACATACATAGTTTGGGTTCCAGAAGAATAAATCACTTAGATGCAAACTGTTTGGGATCCTTTCCAAACTCCTGGTTGGAAAATCAGTTTGCAAAAAATACTGCTTCTCAAATGTTACATGTCTTCACAGATAAACAGTGCTTATAAATCAGGAGTGGATGATAAAGCTGTTAAGGGAGACACAAAGAGAGAAGCAATATGGGAAAGAAAAGAATATTATTTTAAAACATCATAATAGATGGTGTGAAGTTATGGAATATTCAGTTTAAGTATGTTCTAAATATAAGCACAAAACATTAATGACAATCCTGTCAACACATTTTAAAAAGCAAATATATTCAGTCAGACATTCCCAAATAGATTCATGACAACATCCATCTGTAAATATTGTCATTTTTCAACTAAACTTTAACAAGGTAATTTCTGCTGAATAAAATTTGAAAGCAAATAAGTAATGACTTCATTTCAATACTTTATCTAGAGAAGCATAGTACAGAATTTTTATAATAGTAAAAATCTGAAACAAACCACTGTACTGTTGCTAGAATTCACATAATTGATTTCCTTTCTTCCCGGAGCAACAGAAACTTGTTAATATCTCTCTAGACTGACAATAATTAATTTACCTGCTTTGGAAATGAGTCTCCTCTCTTTCCTTTCTCTGCTTTTTTCCTCTCAGCTGTAATTGGGCACATTCTTCAGCATACAAGTGTTTTAGGTAAAACTGGCAATTTACTTCCAATTTTCAGTGAATGCCTTTATAAGCATTGAAAAATGTGACTTTGTGGCCTAAGTAAACAACGACTGCCCAACATCCATCCTGCCAGAGTCACTGTTGCCAAAACCAGCACAAGGAAGATGAGATGAGAGATATTTTACCACATGGCATTTACTGAACACCAAGTGGTCTTTCAGCTGGAGAGAAAATCCTCTGAATACACTGGTTTCACCTAGGAGATAATTAACAAGCACAGATAATTCTCTTTGGTCAGCAGCATTTTTCAAAAAAGAAAACAGAATTCCTGTCCATGTGCCTCAGCCCATCAGAGAGATACAGGAGCTGCCCACAACCTGTCTTGGTTTGTCAGATGTGGGCTGGGACACCTTCACTGAGCAGAGGCAAAGAGGATTTTCTGTCTCACATGTAGATTTGTAAATCTAAACCAGCATTTAATGCGCTTCTGATCAAAAAGTTGATTCCAAGTCACAGTTATGGTCACGACAGCCATCTTTCCACTTCTAATCCTGGCAGCTTTTATTTGAGGAAGTCACTTGGTGTTTGTAACAAGGAAGGAAATCAAACCTGTGGACTTAATTTCATTGATATTACTAAAGTGTGAATTGTGAATGGTGTGAATGGGAATAGTTAAAGGAATCCTCAGTTTATACCCTACATTTGGTTAACAGAAAATCACTCAGCCCCACATGTTTGTTTTTTTAACTGAACACAGTGAGGCTTTTTCAGTGATACTGATTATTTTCTAAAAGTGGGGAGTGTTTGTCTCCTACCCCTGGTTCATACTGTAACAGGGTACCAAGGCTAAAAGAGGAGAAAATCAGAGCTTTAGCTGTAGAACTGCAGAATGTACAGGAGGCTGCATGAACACATTCATCTTCAAATGTCACCCATGAAAAGCTCTTCCACTCATTCAATTAAAACTTACTGCAATTTGTAAACATGAAGTAAAAAATGAAAACCTAATCTCTCTCTTTTTATGGAAATGCCATGAAAATGGGCAGCTGAAAATTAAAAAGCCCCTGGAACTTCTTAACCATCCCATTTATCCCATTAACATTTCACATGAGAGTTTCCTATCTTAAAGGATGGAGAATTTCATACGATAGGAATGCTTAGATTTTACCCAGGATTTTTTCTTCCAAAATAACAAAAAATGGACGATGAAAAGATGACTGAAATGGAATTCATGTAGCTAATTATTAATGGATTCATAATTCCCTGAAATAATGATGTATACAAAATGAATCACAAAGGTTTTGGCTGATATTGCAGGCTTTCTTTTTTTTTTTCCTATCATAAAAACTGTAATTTTAAATTATTTTGTTTCCAAATGATAATGAATGCATGATAATGAAATCCAAATGTACAGCATACAGTGCTTTTAACAGCGTCCTGGGTGTCATACATCCCTATAAACACATAAAGATTTCAGGTTCGTATTTAGCATTGTGCTAAAGCTGTTTTCAGTTTAGCAGGACTGAAAAATATTTAATAGGCAGCTTAAACATACATTGTTTTATCCCATAGAAGCTCAGTATTTCCAATTACTATTCCATTAAGACTACAAAGATGATTCAACACAGCAGTTGTTATTGCTGTTAAAAGCCTTAATCATATTAATGTTGTCACACCAATCTTCCCAGCAACCAGAACTTTCAGTCTGCATTGACATTTAACATATCACAAAATAAATGCCTGTAGTGTTTGTAGAACTCTTTTCAAGCAATTCCCTCACTTTTCCCCCCCAAATCACCTGTTTGTCTAGAAGCAGCAAGGGAAATTAAATTAGATGTTGATATTCTCCCCAAATATTCTGTAACTTACATCAGTTCCTCCTTAGGAACTGCAAGCTTCTTTCAGCATTTGCTTTTTGTCCCAGAGAAGTCATAAGTAAAGCCAAAAATTGTTATAATTGGAGTTTTCTAAAACAGTCTCGTTCTGTGTAAATATTCCTAGCTCTGGATTTATCCCCTTCTGCCAGTAAAGAAATGAGAGTTCAGGTTTGTAGGGAAGCATTGTCTTTCACAAGGATCTCAAGGTTAAACTCAGCAGGGCTGGAGACCTAAACAGCAGCTTTGCCCTGCCCAGTGTTTGTCTTCTTCACATTTCCAGACAGACCCTGTAAATTTACATCTGGAGCAGAAATTGGGCATTGATATAGAAAAGCAGGACTTTGGAAAATATGTTCCCCAAGAGCTGGGCTAGGATGGTCTGTTCCTCAGAAATGAGGCCAAAGCACAGGAGGGCTTTATTATTTCCAAACCAGTAGACTGAAGGAAATTCAGAGTTAAAATGAAACCGGAGAGTAAACCCAAAAAGCATGGAAATACATAATCCAGACACCAGGAAAAGGCAGTCAGAGGACTCTCTGAGTTCTTGAACGTTCATACAGGAGTAACACAATTATTTGTGGGTATGATGTCAACTACTCTGGTGGAATCTGGGCAAACAAAATGGGACCATCCCTTTGAAAATCTGCAGCTGAACATGAGAGTGTAAATTTCCCTCTGCACAGCACAATGCAGGTTTGGTTGTACTGGTTTAGGTCCCCTAGAGCAGAATTCAGCCTTCAGGAATTTCACTGTGTTATTTGCAAGGTAATGGAAATCTTCACGTGATTCATTTGGACTTGGTGGCCTCCAGAGGTCCTTTCCAACCTCAACCATTCTGTGTTCTCCGATTTCATTAGGGGTTAAGCACAGTAATTTCAGTCAATTCTTGTTATGTTCTAATATTTTATGATGTCTGTTGCAAAATATTATTTAGTGATCTTGAAAATTAGATTTTTCTAAGACATATGAATTATTAGGGTAAAAATTTAGGCATACCTCTCTATCACTCTTTGCTTTGCTTTCACGTGTCAAAAAGCTCTAAAATAAATTAAGAATATATTCTAAATCTCCAGATTATTGCATTGAAAAAAGTTTGTTTTCTAAATGTACTGAAAACACGATCCAACAAATTAATCAGGGATAAACTTTTTCCCTGATTCTGATTTTTTTTTTCTTTCCATTGCAAGTCAAACCTTTTGAGTGCTCTAAAAATTGTAATCTGACGTCATAATTTCAAATTTTTATAAAGCCATTCCTTATAAAAACCTTCCATATGTTCCCTCATAAAAGATTATGAAGCAATGTGCCATTCCTGGTGGTCTAGGAAGGATAAATCAGTAAAATCATGTGAGAGAAAAGTTGACTGGTTTTCACTAATTTCCATAATGGATATATTTCAAATAATTTTGGAAAAAATGCTCTAACCCTTCTTCTAACTTCCCCAAGGAAACACCAGTAACAATAAAAACCAGGTTTTATTTTAGAATGGAAAATGCTCATAACAGAAGTTAGTCTTCTCTCAGACATTAAGTGATAAAATTGGATAATTCCCCTATGCAGAAGCAAGAAAACTCTGCATTCTGTCCTCCAGTATTTTGTTACTAAATGTTCAGCCCAGCCTGCATGAAAATGCAGTTTGGAGTGAAAGCAGCCAGTTGCTTCCTGCCAATCTGAATGCAACAGCTCCTTATAGCCCTCACTTCCCCAAAGCCTTCATCTGCAGTGTCTGAGAACTTTCTCTTTGCTGAATTTTACGATCCCTGCATGGAAAGCATGAAGGGAACTGACTGTATAGAAACAAATATCAGAGGGGTTTTTTACATTAAATATACCAGCTGTGCATTTTTCCTTTTTTTTTCCAAACAATATCTGTGGTAAAAGAACAACAGACCGAAGTCTTTTTTTGATGTTACCAATAGAGAGATGATATTTGTAAAAACAAATAGCAGAAGTTAATTGTGACTTCTCATCCCAATTTATTAAATTAAGCAGCCAAAGAGCTGCTTTGGAATTTGTAGCTGTTAGGTGCTCAGAAGTACAGGGCACCTGAAGTGGTCCATTCCACCTGCAGAAAGTTTTGAAGTGCAATAAATAAGGAAAACCAGCAATGCCAAAGAACAGGGCACACTTCTGTCCCTGGAGCAAGGCCGTGGGATGTGGTCTGGGAGCAGTGGCTGTTCCTCCTGGCTGGCCATGCTGTGACCATGCAGTGCCAATAAATGGGTGTGAATTAATGTCTGTGCTCTGGAGCTGAACTAAGCATATGGATTTCCCTTGCCCAGCCACCTACTCCTGCCCTTCTGCTCAGTGGGATAATATCCTGCTAAACCCACGCCAATTTAGGATGCTGTACCAGTGATTTCCCTATCAAATTCTACAATTTGTGGGATGATAGTCCCCCTGGAACAACAGCTGAAGGTGGAAGGCAGGCTAATTGATTCAGCCCTCCCCCACTGCCTCTGAGCTCAGGCACTTAGCTGTAATTATTTTGAAACAGAAGAATTTACACTGAGCTACAAACTGGTATCCCAGGACTCAGAAAGTGGTGGATACTTCATGAACTATCAGCTATTCCGAGCATTGCCATATATTTCTACAGTTTCAGTGCACTTTTCCAACTAATATTGTAACTAATGTGTTTTCCATGTTAAGTTGACACAGTGTTTACAGTGTGTACGGAGTGGGAAGAGGTTGGGGTTTTCTCCTCAATAAATCCATGACTGTAAACTGCTAAATAACAACTGCATTTGAGGGCGCTGAAGAATCATGGCTAAATATTCTTGTCTCCTTTTCCCAGTTTAGAATCTTGTACTAAAAGATTTCCCCAGTACTGTGAGTCCACCCACTGCAAAAAATGAGTGTTAATTTTTGCAGGAAACAACAGAGCTGTTGGGAAGCACAAGTCTCTGTATGATGTGCACTGACAGAATGGCATTTCTCAAGAAATCTGGTTAACTAGATGACCTCCAGGGGTCCCTTCCAACCTAGGACATTCTGTGATTCTGTGTGATTCGTTCAAATATTTCATGGATGTTTACGCAGACAAGTAAATATTTGACTAAACTTCTAAGCTACTGTAAATGCCCAAAGGTCTTTTCAAAGTTCTGTCCATCTGGTGGTGATTGATGTGGCTTAACAAGAATTAATTTGCTTTACCTGCAGTGATGATCACCTCCCCCATATAAAGCCAGGTAATCGAGTCTCAAACCCTGTTCACATTGTGCAGATGATAAAAAAGCACCTGTCTGTTCATTCTGGGGCTGTATTTTAGTTTAAGACCATGCATGCTTTAAGATGAATGAACTTTTAACCTCTCACTTGTCTGCATTTTTTTGTTGATGAATATTGGTCAGGACTGAATGTTATTAACTTTGTCCTTTTCAGAAGCTGTTTGTGGATTTCTAGAAGAGATTAAATGAAGTCTTGTTCTTGTAACTCTGTGCTCTGCTTAGTCAGAAACACTTCTGAGGTGACAGGAGACTGCTTGGATGAGATTCAGTTGCCTAAAATGACACTCAGTGCCTGCTCTTAAATATCCAAGTACTGCTGTGCTTCTTACAGCCACGTTCAGAGTAGAAATCTCCTGCAGATCATGTCATGTCTGCCACTCAGTTGGGAATGTCTCAGATTTTTTAGAGCATCTCAAATGACACAAAGCATTTACACTTAAGCAACTGAATCCTAGCTTTTGAGTGTGAGAGAAAAGTGTTATTTTTACATATTCTTTTAGTTATTTGCTGCTTGTAAAATCTGAATAATTTTAGCCCTCTAGCTCTCTTTGTAGTATTCACAGATTTAATTGCTCTAAAATTCACTGCTCCTTGTATCTTATTTCTGAATATGTACAATAACTGAAATAAATTTGGGTTGTCTTCATTACTTTGCATAACAAAGTAACTTATTGTAAGACTGCTAGGAAACTGGAGTTATTTGCCATTCAACAGCATTTAAATAGAGGAGAATGTCAGTGGTGAAGCTGAAGCTGTTTGGCTTTTGTGAAGGTCTGTACATATGGTGTGTGACTCAGTGGCTGGACTTTATGGTTGGTACAATTCATCTTTTGAAACAGAGAAGCAATGTTCTATTTGAGAAGTCTTCATATGTTCATTATTTAGCCTTTAAACATGCTGTTTAGTACCAAACATCTTGCACTTAATGGAAACATTTCCATTTTAAAATTGAATTTCTGTGTATTGCATTCTGTACTGTCTGTCCATGATCACTTCTGCAAATATTTTAAAGTGAAAGCCGTGGAATTTGGAAACACTTTTACAGGAATGCCAAAGACTTCTCTGGAGTGTCCAGAGAGAAAACTTAACTTTAGCCATCAAATATAAAAGTACTGCATCTAGATCACCAATTAAATTAATTCTTTTTCCACAGACCATGTCTAATTAACAAATTTAAAGGAAAGACGGATTATGGAGAAAAAACAGAACTCTTGCTTGAAAATAAAAGTGAAAAGCTCAAAGCTCTCTTTGGCCGCTTTAAATTCAGCAAGTGCATGTGTGTTTTGAGGGTAAATTTTCCCCACTGTATTTTTATTAGTGGGGAAAAAAAATCCCAACTGTTGAGGGCCATTTATATTTCTCATTGTGTATAAAGATCAAGATGGTTTTGTCTCTTCAAAGAACAAATATGAAATACCTGCAAGATGAGGAAAACAAACTTGCCATTGCCTACATTTTTGGATGGATGCTTACTTGATGCACTTGCAAAAATACACAGATTATTCTGATTGTCAGTTTAGATTTATTGCCAGGTGGGAGAATCTTGACTCTGTGTTTTTAAGTGAGATGTGCAGAGCTGTCATTTCAGATCCATCTTTGATGCTGGCACTCACTGAGCACTAACATGAGGAAGTTGAAGTGATGTCAGCAGATCTCTGTACAAACGCTGAAAGCTGAAACAGTGGATCAAATGCTAAAGCACCTTCGTTTCTCACCACTACAGTAGATATGTCACAAGTGTTTGTTTTAAAAGAGGTGGATGAGATAATCATTGTATCCAGGAATAAAATTGTACATCTAGGTGATGAGAAGAACATACAATTTATTACGTTGAAAGCATAAAATGTGTTGAGCTTCTGGTGAGAGCAAAGCAGAAAGGGGCCATGTCCATGTTGCCTAAAATCAAAAAGTCTAAATATATGAAAAATATGTAAAAATCTTTAGGCATCATCCATACTCCTGGTTTTTGCCTGTATCAATATATTGACAGGGGTTGGGAGATGTGACTGGAGCTCTGACCGATGTGGCTGCCTTGACACAGAATTCAGTATTTTAGCTGCAAATTCTGGTTCCCCTTTGCCCCCTGCCTGACATGACTTTTGTCAGGTGGCTTTAAAATACTGGTGTTAAACAGCTTTGCTGGTATAGCTTCACCTCTACTGGTCTGTCTTTGATTTGAACACAAAATTGTAACCTGCCTCTGTGGTGGAGTCATTTGGAATGCATTATGGTTATCCCACAGATGCAATTTGCTGTTGAAACACCGAATTTTTCTATTTCTTCTAGAAGTGCTGGAATTCTCCATTTGCAAACTATGCAGAAAGCCTTTTTCTGGTTATAGCTGTGTATTGTATGACTTGGTTAAAAAGCAAACAAAGGCTTTTAGCTGCTTTTTATGAAATCTGTTCCCATGAAACCACCGTTAACTCTGCAGAGATTTGGTTGTTCTTTCTTTAAACAGTCAACTTCTTTTGTCAGCCAGAGAGCAAGTCATTTGATTAATGATCATTTTTATTTCTTTGCAAGGATCCTTTCCGACCATTGGGGTGAAGTCTCTTTCGAGATTCCTGAGGGCGGGATTTTTAAATAGCATCCTGGCCTCACATCCAGTGGCAGGGGGTGGATCTTTACCCCCCAGCATTTCCTCTGGTAGGTATTCCAGCCTATTCCCACACATCAATTTTTTTCCTTCATTCTCTGCCCCATCTCTCCACACATCTCAGGGAAACAAAATTTGGTGTTGATCAGACAAGGAGATCAGATGTCCCTTCCAATAAAAAGCCAAACCAAAAGGAAATGGAAAAGACAATAACTTTTTGGGAATGAGCCATTTTCCCGGATCAGTGTATAGGAGAGATTGTGAGGGAAACTGGTCTGTAATTAAGTGGCCATCCTAAATACTGGAAGAGAAGGCCTGGTATCCTTTAATCATCCATTTCATGAAACATGTCCATGTGCACCAAAGAAAGAGAGCTTTAAAAATGCCACTGTAAAATCTCGGAATTTGTGTGACTCTGTGACTCGTCTCTAAAAATTTATTCTTCCTTGTAAAACATGGAAGCAAAACAAATTTGGAAAGGGAAAACTTAATTATGTATTAATTTGGTGTTTGAATCTTCTGTATGCTTTGCTAGTTGCAACTTGTATCTCATGAAAACCATTTTTTTTTTTTTTTAAATAACTTTTACCATTATTTGCACTCCTATAATTCTCTAAATGAGTGAGGACAGATTAGAGACATCCTTTCCAAGACAGGCTGTGTGTGTTATCCATTCTCTTCTGGAGCCATTAAACACCATATTCCATCAAAAGTAATAAATGAATAAATACGTATAACTATAGCTAAAACTGAATCAAAGTTCCTTTCCAAACTACGTATTTCTGTGCAGAAATAGATCTGTGCATGGGCTGATGTCAGGCTGGTATCTTTTCTGAACATCCTGCATTGTCTGTAGTGTTACTTTAAAGTTTTTCTTGAAAGAAAAAAAAATCTCTTTTGGTAAAAAGAGGGAGAAAATTGGAAAATTACATAATGTTACTGACTTGCTATTCAAAAGAAGCTATTGTACTTCTCTGTGCCCCATTTTATCTACTGCAATAATTCTAATTACAAGATGATTCTTTTCTTTTCTTTTTATTTCAAGTGCTGTTATTTCTTTGTTTGCTTTCTTTGAACAGAAGCTTCTCAGCAGCTTTCATGTCTTTTCTTATGACTGTTTGGGTTTCTCTTGTCGACAGTTTGTGAAATACTTTCCATATTTTTTTCTCCATGGCATATCTCAGAGTATTTAATAGCCCTTAGGTATCTGCAACCAAACAGCTCTGTCAAAGAGGAAATACTCCAGGCCCCATAAAATTCTCTGTTTTTAACAGTGTTCTGTAGAGCATCCCACTGATTCTATTAAATTACAATGGCCCCAAACTCATGCACTGGCTTCTCAACTGCCACCCTATCTGCAAGTTAATTTTGCAAGATTCTCAGGACTATTGTTTTCTGAGTGCTTGTAAAGATCTTGATCTTATGGACTTAAAACTCTTAAAGGCAGTTTGTTTAATGAAACTCATTCATAATGCCTTGCTATTGAATGTCTTTTACTAATGATTCTGATTCAACCTGATGAAACACTGAAAAAATGGAAATGCAACTACATGATGTGTAGCATATATCCTAGCAAGTTAATGGAGATAAATGTTATTGTTTGATCACGTCCAAAGCAACAAAAAAAAAAAATTTGCCAAGCAGTAACCCCACAGAAAGGGAAGATTGTCAGGTGGTTGAAAGCCAGTGAAGAACTGTGATAAATCCAGTGGTTGAGATGTGTTCCTTTGAGGAAGAATGCATGTGGGGGTTCATGTGGCCTGAAGCTGCAGTGCAGGTCAGAAATTGCTGTTAACAGATGCATCCCAATGATTTTACTGTAGTGCTGCTATTTAGCTCTTCCTTTCTTCCTTTATCATATTTACATTTATACTAAGCACAGTCCTAATTCTGAATTGCCTCTTTTTGTATCCGAGATGGCCAGGGGACGCCCTTTCCATTTCTAAATTGCTAAAAGCAGCTTTGCTTTACATGTGAGCAAATAAGAACCCTTTGCTTTACATGTGAGCAACAACAAAAAATCCCACACATTTTTGAAAAAAAAAAAAAAAAAAAAAGAAGACACGGAACCAAATCTTAACAAGGTAGTGCTGATCTGGGATGTAAGAGACTCAGAACTGACTCTCTTGCTGTGCATGACTCAGTGGAGATGTTTGGGCTTCTGTTGGACAGTAGCTCTCATAAGGCCTAAGAGAGGTACTTAACATTTAATAACTGCAGAACTATAACCTCATTGTTTTACATATTGCTTATGTGTAAGATTTCAGTTAATTTAACTACATGGGAGACTTAAAATGCCAGTATTATTCTGCTGTTAGGATCATTGGGAACAAAGATAATGAGATGCTTTTTATTTACCAAAACCTTTAACTCAAGCTAAGTGGCAGATTCCCTTCCAAATACTCAGAAAATTTATTCCTTATTCAAGACAAAATGCTTTATATATCTTTATATCTTTTTTTTTTCCTACAAAATTCACCACAGATGTTTTAATGAAATACAGAACCAAACTAGAAAGCCTGCTATAAATAAGTATCTGGAAAACAGCTTGGCAGGGCAATGCAGCTGTTGGTTTCCTTTTTTCCCTTTCTACTTCAATCTCAGTAGTTGAGAGGAGTGTATTTCTTTTACCATTGCACTGACAGCTGATGTTCAGTTTTGTGTAATTTGGTGTCTGCTTTTACACTGTGCAGAGATTCACTTGTGTGAAAGATATCCTCATTTAGCCAACTTAAAGATTAATTTATGCTGCTGGGATGAGGCATTATATCTTTTTGCATAAATAGATTGTCTTGAATGTAGGTATTTTTAAAGCCTAGACATAACTTCTAATGCAGTAGTGCTTATATTTGATAGTTACATCAAAAGTCTGTCACTGCTGTACAGCAGTTTCACCAGAAGCAAAGCTTTAAGCAGGCCTCCAGAATCTATCCTAGATTCCTCCAGAAACAAGCCCATTTGCAGACAATAGCTTCCTTTTGATTTAGCTATCATTTATGTCACAAATTATTTCATTTCTTGTTATTCCACCTGTTAGCAGTACAAATTGACATGACTTAGCTGATGTAGGTCAGCACTGACAGATGGATTCACATGAGCAATAAGTACTTTTTCTCAAATGATAGCCTTACATATATTAAATAGAATTCTTAAACCACTCCCTCATCATACTGACACTGGCACAAGCTGTGGAAGCTTCCTTCATCACACACACACACACATATACATGTTGTGAAAACCCAAATCATAAATTGCCAGAGCTGCATCTCTCCCTTCAAATTTCAGCTCTTCCAAACTAAACACCCTGTTCTTTGCTCCACTTCAGGGAAACTCTTCGCTCACAGCCCCTGATTGAAGTGACGTGTGAAGGGTTTGTTGTGTAAATGGCCACCCGTGTTGCCTGGCAGAAGTTACAGGCAGGAAGCTTCACAGCGTGCTGCTGTCTTTGAAGAGCCAGACAGATTGCTCAGCTTGCTGAGCTGGGGAAGAAAGGAGGGAAAGCAAATACCTCTCCTACTGTTCCTTTCAAGCTAAACTCCTTTCCTAAGTTTTTCTGTCAACAAGAGCTAGAGATGGGTGTTGGGCTCTGAAAAACTGTGGAAAAGTTCCTGTTAGCCAAACCTCTCCTTCAGACTGCTCAGCATTCAAACTGCATTAGCAGGAGAGGTGCCATCAATGTTATTCCTGCCAGAAACACCTCTCTGTGAACATCAACTCCCCACGTGGTCAGCAGCTGGGCCATTGCCCCTGGTTCCACTCACAGAGCCCCTCTCTGAAGCTTCTGTGAAAGTGTCCTGATGTGATTTTTGTAATGAAGTGTGAGCAGCAGTTTTTTCCTACAAATTAATTTGCAGTGGTTAACTATCCAGCTCCTTGACATTGTGGGAATAATAGAAGCAAAGGAATCTGGCTTGATGAAACAATCCACCTTTCTGAACCTCAAAAAATATATTACATGCGAGAACTTGAGGGTGCACTTACTTTCCAGAAACTTGGAAGTGATATAGGATGGTTTGCTCACTGCTGTCTTGGACTTCTCTTCAACAAAAAGTACATTCTACATAGGATGTTCTGTCTTCAGTGTTTTTTCTGCCTGGTTATTTATGGCTCTTCGTCTAACACAAATTGCAATGTTCACAATTATTACACAGAACTCCTCAAAAAGCTCAGGCATAATTGTAGCGTACTAAACTAGATGATTATCAGTTTTCTTTCGCCCAGAATTAATATTTTATTACAATTTCCAAGTGCACCTGAGTGAGCCTATTATTCTTGATATTGTGTAAACTGACATTTGAAAGCAAATTGTATTGACTGACCCTCATTGAACAAAATCACTCAACAAGAACCATCAAGGAGCAATTGTACATAGTGAATTCAACTATGATTATAATACTCCAATAATGAGAAAAGTAACTTTTTTTTCCCCCCAGTTAATGCATTTTTCTCTACTCTGAATTCCAGCACCTACACTGCTGTATTTGTTGTTAAATGAAAATGGCTGATCCTTTCTCAGTGACTAACAAATTGATTCTTCTATTGCATATGCATTTCCTGGGATACCTGAGCCAAATGGCTCTTCCAGTTTATTCTTTCCAGCCTCAGTACTGTTTCATTGGAATGTTTGGCCTATAAACCCTACAACTAATACGTAATGACAGTGGCAAGTGATCACTGATGCAGTCGGACTCTTTGGTCTCATTTTGAACCAAAGAACATCCCGTGCTCTTTCCACAAGAGGATGTGGATTGCAATGAACTCTGAGGAACTTGAAGGGTGAGGTGTCATTAGATTAAGTGAAATATGCTGGATTTCAGTTACAAAATAAGTGAGGTGAATTGTTTTGGTTAATCCAACTGGGCAAAAGTATCTTTCTTAAACTAAATCTGAACAGAATGTGTTATCTGTTATGATTTGTTCTCTTATTCTTTGCTTCCATGCTGAAGCAAAAGTGCCAGAATTTTTAGGATTTTAAGTCACATTTCAAGCAATATAAATATTTTCCAGAATCAGTTCTCTTAACAGGTTGGGGTGGGTTTTTTTCCCTCAGAATAGAATTAATTTAAAACTGAGTGGCCAAAATATTTTGTGACTGGTCTTTTGCAAATTGCCTATTCTTGTAAAGAAACTATTCTACCTTCTCCCGCCTACTTATACACTGATGAAGGCCTTCAATGCTGTGGTTTCTTCATTTGAAATGGGATGATATAACCTAGGATTGAAGATAGGATGGTCAAAAATGCAATCCTTGAGTGCTGTTCGTTCTTGTGTCTCATGGTTTTGTCATTCCTTAAACCCTAAATGGCAGCTTTCAGAACTGGTCTGCAATGCACCAGCTCTTGTTCTCCCCCATCTGTACTGCTGAATTCAAATAATCCCTCTCACCCTAATAAAGGTGGTGGGTTTTCTAATTCCTGCTTATAATATCCATATAGATATAAGCAGCAGGAGTGAAACCAAACTTTCTTCATCCATATTGTCTTTGTAAGGCTAATAAATACGTAGAAAGAGATGATACAGATAAACAACCCAGCAAAAAGAAACCTGGAGAGATTCAATTCCTGTTTTTCAAAGATAGGAATCTGGAAAGTATAAATGCAAGGAAAAAAATTAAAATTTATGCCAGTTTTTGTATTTCTATAATATAATTTTAGCCATTATTTCTCTCTCACCTACCCGACCTCCAAGTGGTGACAAAAAAACTGTTTCTTTTGGTTTTGCCCTCTCCTGCATTCCACTTGCTTCTCTCATGGAAAGATAAGGATCAGAAAATAAATAATGGAAACAACACAGCTGCTTTCTCTTTACAGTTCCACTTTCCTTTCCTCAGTATCTTCCAGAATATCTTCTGTAGGCACATTGGAGGATTGATGTGGATTAGGGCTTGCAGGAGCAGGAGGAATGCTCAAATTTCTGTTGTCCAAAGCACATTCTCCCTTTGTGAGGAGCCAGGAGAACCACTTGCAGTGCTGGCTGCAGCACGAGGGGAGGGCCAGGACATTTGAGAGAAGGTATTTTATACATACAGACTTCTCCTGGCTTCGAAAACACACCAACAGGCAAAAATTCTTGCCAGTGGGTCATGGGGTAGCAAGTGGAAAAGCATTTAATGTTTAATTACAGGAAAACAGCTCAGAGAGCAGTGTTTTCAGGTTGTGTTGATACAATAAATCTTCAGCTGGCAGTGATAGCTGTGTGGCCATACCTTACTAACAACTAACCAGCACTTTATGGTTATTCATGTATTTTGTATTGTTATTAACTGATTTTGCAGAAGTATCTTCCCCTGACTAAATTAACTTAACTACTGGTGTATAGACATAAGAAAATCCAAAAGGCACCAGCAGCAAGATAAGTGGGTTATATCTATGTGATTAGGGTGTATGTATGTTGCCCCCTCGTGTTCGCAAACTCTGTCTTCTGAACTCTTAAGCAGGAGTTTGGAACTGCAACTTCTATTTTTTGAACACAGGTCTTAGTCAGGGGCCTTCTGTAATGTGAGTCAATAATTAAAGTGGGGTGGCTTGCAGTGAAATTCACATTGGCTTCATGTGAATTGATGTGGTCTAAACAATGCAAAGCCAAAAATGCAAAGTGGCAGAATTATTTTTAATTGCTTTTTTTCATAGTCTTTACTTTTCTTTCATTCTTTTTTCCTCCACCCATTTTGAATTATGGAATTTTTTTTTTCACTGAAATTAATTCCTTTCTGGTGCATACAAACGCATTTTTAATCGTGACAGGAGAGAGGAAGCTGCAGTGCCATGGCCAGTGGCTCTCTGATTTGAAGGGATGTGTAATGAATGGAGCAGATGTGGGCTCCAGGGGTGCCTCCCAAGGCCTGGGCATTCCCGTGGGTTTCCCTGGGGGTGCTGTGGGAGTGTGGAAGGCACAGCCCTGACTGAGGGTGTGCCTGTGTGTTTGGGGCTGTCTTATCTCTCTGGCTTCAGCAGGAGATAAATCAGTGGGCAACCAACAGCACAACATGGCTTTGGAATGAAAAGATGCCTGATAAGGAGGTGATTTCCTGAGCCACGTGGATTCTGATCTGCAGAAGTGATGGAGCAGTATTTTCTAATACAAACCAGGGAACAGGTGCCAGCCTGGGCTGTTTTAAGTGAAAGAATGAATATCATGTGTTTATGTTAACAAATCTATCCCCATAATTGGTATTAGAGATTTCATTTTAAGTCTGTAGAAGAGGAACATGTGCTAACTGTTCTTTTTGGAGGATTAATCTTACAAAAAACATTCATTAAAGGAGGCTTTGCTGCATTATTTAAAATGACAACAGGAGACAACAAGCTGAATATTTTGTCATTGATATGACACTTCAGATTCTCCTCCTTATTCATCACTCTGGCACTCAATTAAATTGCATGCTATCAAAATCTTATGTTGTGGAAAAGAAACAGAGAACTAAAAATATATACCATGTGAATTTTAGATTTAATCGGTATTTTACATTATTCGGCAATGTATGTCTTTCTTTTTTTCTTCTTTTTTTTTTTGCATTCCTGCTTATTAAAAAAATGTCAAGCAGATTGATCAATGGAAAATACAAAATTGCAGCATATTCTGAGGTGGCATGACATCAATACAGATTGTTTGTCATTTTTGCTGGTTCTGTCTGAGTGGCATTGCAGTACAGCTGGGTGGGAGAACTCCAGCCAAGAACTTTCTTAGGGAAAGTTGTCAAAACCAGTCAGCCTCTTGTCACAAGGTGGGAGTTGCCTCAAAACAGTGAACAGCCCCTGCACCTTCTATAGATTCATCTCAGTTCTGATAAATTAAATTGCTGTCCTTTTCCTGCATCATGCCAAGCCCCACTACTGCTCTTGTGTGTTCAGTGTGGCTTTCTGAGATGCTGGAACTCTGAAATGGATCTCCCAGAGTCACAGTTTTTCCATGTGCAAGGAGGGGAAGCTGCTTTAGACAATATCTCACATGTGTCTGGGGTGGGAATAGTTATACTTTCACAAAAAATATGAGAACAGTGAATGTGGGTATGGTATCAGTGTGTGTCATGTATAAATACAGTTATTACCTCATGTTGTTATCTTAACTATGCAGTAAAATGATACATCTGTTATAATGTGCTGCAAATTATAAATGTGACGTACATTGCGTGTAAAATCAGTATTTGGGGCTCAAACCTATTGCCTCAGGACACTGTATAATTCCTCTGCTTTGAAAGTCTGTTTTGTCACAGTACTCCCCACTCCAGCAGTGCTACACTTCTAAAACTGCTGCAAGTCTGATTTGTTTGACTGATTTGATCCCTGAATCCATCTTCAAACATTTTTATTTCGTCCTCCCCCAATTCAAACAAGAAGCTGTGTGCTCTTCTCCAGCAACGCCTGCAGTTTTCAGCTCCTTGGTTCCAAGCCCTCAGCTGACACCTTTTTCAGTGTCCTTTTTCCATTCCTCTTCTTGTGTGGCTCTTGACTGTAAAATTAACTCAGATCCTTCTCCTGAGCCTGTTCCTGTATCTGTGTGGAAACACTTCCCTAAATTCTTTGGACTGGAGATTGGGTGTGTTCCTATCCCAGGAGGTGCAGCCAAGACAGAGGTTGCTGTCACTCCCAGGAGAGCCTTTGCTGCCATCTGAATCCCACTGCTCTTTGTCCTTAAACCTGTTGAACTTCTCCATCTTTTGTGCTGTAAGCAATTCTTGGAAAATAAATCAATGCCTTCCAGCATTGCATTAGCCTACCCCTTGATAAAATAATCAAAGATTGCTTCTCTGTGTCAGACTTCTCTGCCCCCCTCTCATTAATTCATTCTTGTTTTGGGGATGAAGAATTCTTAGTACCATGAGAACAACATGAATTTTCATGATAAGTAATAGTCTTTATTTATTTATTTATTTTTTTAGATGCAAACACTGCACTAGTTTAGAAATCTCCCAGTATTATTTTTAAAGTCAGTTTTGTAGTTCTCTTTAAAACAAAAGCAGTATTTTGTGTTTGTGCAGGGGTCCAGCACACACAACTTTTTCTGGACTCAAATTGCAGCACTTGGTAAAGGATAACATGCTGGCAATAGAGCCACTGCTACCACTTTGATGATAAAAGTTCCCACTGGATTCTACAGTGTGCCAGAATTTTTCACTCTTTAAGCCACCCTAACAACAGCTGAGACATTTTTGATCCACAGGTGCTCCAAAGACAAACACTGTGCTGGCTAAAAATTCCACTGGCACAGTCCAGCTTGGAATACATAAATAGCTCCAGGGATACATTAAACTTGCAGCCAAAATCAGGCGGATTTTATCAAGTGCTGTCACACTAAAAACCTGATTATTTCAGAATTTAGGTTTGTGTCCGCATTAAAGATTTTTGCATGAGATAATCAAGTGATGGAGCCAGGTTTATTTTCATGGTGTCATGACACATTGTGGTGTCTTGACACAATCTCACCTCAATTTCATTTGAAATTTAGGTAGGATGGCAAGAGATACAGACTGAGTCAGTGGGAAGCTATCAGCCTAAGTGACTAAATTTATTGATGATATGCTGATTTTCTGATATACAGCAACCTGATTGAAGGAAAATGCTGCTTTTTCTGGTGTATTTAGTGCCATTCCTGTGCTGTCACTTGAAGAGCTGGTTTTGTGTTACGGCATGTCATTTCAAGTCATCCAGGTTGAGTAGTTTAAAACCTCGTTGTCCAGTGAAAAAATACTGAAATCTCTTCTTTAAATCCACAGATAAATGCATATAAACACATTTCATAGTTACTTTAACCTAGGAGCATAGGGTCTGAGTAAAAGGAAGTACAGGTGGGGGGTTTTGGAGAGAATATTTTGTGAGAGAATGTAGAAGAATTAACAGTTTTGTTTACAAAGTGTGAAAATAACTTGTGTTGAAGGATATGAATCTAAGGAACATAAAAGCTGTAATGACAGCCTGTGAACCTCTAGGGAACCTTACAGCTTCTGGAAAGTGTAGAGTGCCCAAGGATTACCCACAGGAAACCAGGGGTGCTGTTTTAAAGCTCCGTTTGTCCTTCCCTTCAAATGCAGATTTTCCATACAGGCGTTTTAGTTGTTGATTTACCCAGAAAGAGAAATTTCTGAGTAACTTCCACCTGACCAAATATGCCATCTGAAAGCCAGCTTTACACCCCTGTTTATTGAAAAATGCTGTTGTCTGCAACAATTCAGAAATTACTACTTGCTCGAGAGGGTTCTGCACAGTGTAAGATTCTCTAGCATCAGGCTGCAGTTTGTTTACTTCCCTAGATAACAGGATTTTCCTTTCATGTGGAGGTGTCAGCCCCCTGACAGTAAGGAAATGATAAAGGTAAGGGAATCTAGGGCATTCATGTGCTTGGAACTAAAGAGGCTGGGGTGTACAACCAGTCATCATTAGCAAACTGAACTAAAGGAAACATAAATTTTTGCAGCACTCTGATCTCTAGGAGCTTAAAAGTGATGTGTCTTTTAAGTTTATAATGCAAAACCAGAATATAACCAATGGGTGTAGATGAATATAATTGATTTGGTGGCAGATGCACATCAGCAGCTGGGACTAAATATTCAGTTAAAAAGAAAGAAGCTGGTAACTCTTCACACTTCCCAAAGCCTATCCATTAAGGCATATGAGAATTTTCACACCAAAAAAAAGTTGTAGTATTGTGACAACACTATGAAGTGTTTTATTCATTGAAGATGTGAACATGAGAGTTGATACAGAAATAATCACAAGTTTTATTAGGGGAAACGAGGGAATATTGATAGGAACTACAGAAAGACCAGACTAAGCTGTGTGAATGGGCATCACCAGGAACCCAAAGCTCTGGGTCAGCATGCTGGGACAAACACAGAAATGGATCATTCACTTTTTTAAATTGAAGGTTAACTGTACCAGCTCAGGAGAAATACCTGGCTGTGGCCTGTTGTACACTGTGGACAGTTTAATAAACACTTTCCCTATTAACCAAACTGAACAGAAATGGACAGTTGTGCTGGAACAATCCAAATGCACTTCTGTGCTTTATCAGCACGAGCACTGTGTTTGTTTCTTACCCCCTCATCCAAACAAAACACAAACATAATTTGAGCAGAAGAGGGAAAAAAAAGTGATGAAAGACTCTTCTTTTGGGCTTGAAAAATACTGGCCCAGCTGGTGTTGGATCGAGGAAGTGAAATGGTGGACTCTCAGTGTCACCACTTGGCATAGCTGTGGTTTCCCACAAACCCCAAAAGAGATGGGCATTCCCAGGAAAAGAAAAGTCTGCCATTTTAAGACTTCTCACCTCCTTCCTAATCTTACTAACATTCTTCTTCATTAGTTTTTTGTATAGAATGGCTTCTTTGGGATATTAATAATTCTAAAAATTGCCGTGCAGCCTGGTTGGCAGCCCAATTGCCCCTCTCCTGTGAAGCAGTCGTAGAGGGGTGGTTTTTCAAAGGGTACCAGCAGTGAGCTGGTGTTTAAGTTAAGTACACACTTGAAAAGTGTGCCTTCAGATTTGGATATCCTTTTAAGAAATAAATGTAATATCTTGTTCTGCTTCAGCCTGGATATGGTGCCACCCTGGGACTGTGCTGGTTGAACAACCCCTTGCTTTGAGTGACACTGTGTATATTTTATGTATTTACAAACATCTGAACTCAGAGTTTTGCTGGATTATACACACCCCTTACACACAGGAAATCTAGAAGAGCTTTTTTTGTGACATCCCATTCTATCTGTCTCCTATGTTCCCAAGTCACTGCGATGTTTTTCTTTGAGAGGAAAATTATGGCCCTCAGTTTGTAATTACTTGGACATGGCTTATGAATATTTAGGTTTTGCCTTAATTCAGATATATTCCAAAATATTTCACAGCAAGTTTTGCTATTTGGATATAGCAGGCTCTCCTTTGATCATTTTTAAGGAAGAATACACCAAAGTGAATGATGTGCATTCAGCTAATCCCGTAAAAATTAAAAAAAAAATAAGGATAGTAAATAATTCTTAAAGAGTAACACAAGGAATTGTGTTTGTGATATAAATGAGAACTTTGGAAATATTTTACATATTTAGCTACTGTGAATAACCTGTGCAGAACAGCTAAAATTATGAAAGCCCCATAATATGTTTATAATCCTGATGTGTTTCTTTGCTGTTTTGCAGGCAGACCAGTAATGATTGTAGTTGAATACATGGAGAATGGATCCCTTGACTCCTTCCTGCGGGTGAGGTGCCATTTTCTGATGACATTTGAATAAGACACCGTTCTAGGTTAAGATTTTAAATCATTTATCACAAATTAATTTCTACATAATGTTATTCATGGATTTTTAGTGAAGAATAGAAGCCTTTTCCCCAGGGTACGTTTCTGAGGTACAGTAATACATTAGAGCATGGCTGGAAAAAAAGAAGATTTAAACTTGAGAATGTAATTGATTTATTCTACAAAAGTAGTTCCTGTATTTAGCAAAATGTATTTCAAATTGTGTTGTTGTGAAAGAAAAGATAAATTGAAGCATAAATGCCTGGCCTTATGGAAGTGGTTCATTTTTCTCAATCACCTTCAAAAATACTCCGTTACAATTTTTTTGGTTGGTGAAGCGTAGAATATACTCAGTAATTGATTTATAATATTTATGGCTACTTGTATTTAACAAGTTGAATTAGAAAACAGTTCATGGGTGAAATGTTCTGGCATTAATTAACCCCCAAAGGTCCTTAGTAAACATTAAAGAAGGGCTAAAGAAAATGTGAGTAATATGCTGGCAAATTGTATTTAATTCTTAGAAAAGTAAAAGGAAAGGATGACCCCCTCTGTGAGCTAAACTTACCCTAAAATAGTCTCTTTTTTTAACAGAACCCCTGGAAATGCTCCAGAGGCCCACTAACCTAAGACCTTGTGGGAATATTTTAATGTCAAGTATTTCAGATTTGTCTTAAAAAGTAAACACCAGCTCTCAGTAGCCCATTGCCTTGCCATTTCCATCCTGCAGAATGGTAAATCTGGGGTTGTGGGAAGTCTGTCCCAAGCCCGTGGGTTTGGTAACTTGTTTGAAAGGGTATCCCAAAGGAGAGACATTCAACAAGGAGCTGTGGAAATACTGGGGTAAAAATCTTGGTGATAGTGATTGAAGGATGCTTTGGTAGCAGGAAGAAGGGCCTGGTAAAAGTGAATAAGCAGGAGGGAAAAGCACCCAGCACTTCAGAAAGAAGATTGACGTGAGAGGGGAGAAAGTCATGCAGGCAGTACTAGTTGGGAAGAGGGGGAGCCACAAGAGCATTTGGAACAAAGGATACAACCCTGAGAGTACAGCAGAGCCATTGCCACAGATACCTGTAGACGCTGATTCTCCTTTCCTTTTGGTTCTGATTATTCCATAGTAATTCTTCTCTAGCATTTCTTGTTGTCCTCTTCACCGACTCTCCCAAATAATTTTTTGTTTTCCATTGTCGAGACACATAAAAGATACCTGTTATGTTGTCAGAAACACACCAGCACCACAGTTTCCTGTGAGAATTTGCTGATTTCTCAAAATCAAGCTATTTTTATGGAACATTTAATATCATCCCTGTCTTAGACACTGGGTGGTTTTTAAAAATGACCCCCATTTCCTTTCTGGCTCATCTCTCTGTCCATCTGCAGCAGAGGGACTGCCACTGATTTGAGTACCTGCAGCTCTCCTGCTCCGTAATTTTTCAGCAGTGCCGCAGGAAGATTTGTCTGGGCCTGAAACATTGATCTGCACATGTGTGTGTGTGCATGCAGAATTTAATGGAAGAGAATAGAACCAAGTCCTGAAATAATTCATGAGACAGAATTACCTTTCTCTGAATGGCTCTGGTGTGATATCTATATTCCAGGTTTATTTCACATGCATTCATTTATCAGAACAGTTACTACTTATTAGGATACTTTAATAGAAAGTGGCATCAGCAGAATTATGATGTTACTGTGGAGCAATGCTTCTCACATTGCACTGGATATATTTGGAAGCAGAACTGCTTGAGGGAAATGTGAGCTAATAATTTCTGCAGCTGTTTTTCATGTATATTATTTTACAGCTTCAATTCACACTTCAGATATGGTTTATTCTTCTAAAATGCTTTTTAAATGTACTTTAGATAATATTCAACGTCCCAAAGCACTGTAGATATATGTCAGCATTTCTGTTTAATAATTAGCAGAGCAAATGGCTGCAAAGTAACCTATTTAAAAAGAAATCCAGCTGCTTCATTAATAATAGTTGTTTCCTGCAGATATAAGTCCACATTTTTAAAAGCTTTTGTGAAGATACAAAGAAGCAGAGAGGCTTTATCTTTAGCAATCCTAATGAAAGGCATTCAGTGACTATAACAAATGTTGTGGGATTTGGAAGGACTTATAAGATAGTCTGCGTTTCTTATTATTTAAAGGAATCAATTGTTCCAGTGCAAAGTGTTTTTACTCAGAGGAGAAAAAAGTCCATTTCTCACCATAACAAATATTTCCCGACATACCACAACCGGCAAAAATTCCCTAGCACATCACTCTGTGTTTCTCCAAAAGCCTGCAAAAATGGGTCAGTCTCACAAATTCCGAGTGAGATTCTGTGGTGAACCACATGAGGGTATTCCAGAGGAAGAATTCCATTTGCCATCCTCACAGCCGTGGTGGGATATTTGCTTTCATGCCAGTACAGGTTGTGCCATGAATCAGAAGCCTCCCCCCAGCCTTTAATCTCTCACCCCTAAAATCTTAATGGCCTTTACTTCCTTGCTTTCCAGAGAGCTGTGTCCACTTTCTGCTGTTTGTATGAATTTAACAGCAAGCTGGGCTGAATTATGTCTTCCCCACCCCACAAAACATCCTGTATGCCAGCTGCTAACTCTGAGCTTTTGGGTAAAAAACATTGGCATGGATTTGCAATATGAAGCTGCTTCAGAGATATTCTAGTGGGAAGGCATCAGCTAATTAGAACCAATTTCATAAGATGATGGTAATTAATTTCAGTGATTGTGCATCATCAGACATCCTAAATTGCTGGATACACTTGACACTGAGCTTTCCTCAGAAATACTGCATTATTTTTGCAATTATACAAAACTCATTTACAAAAGATAGAACTTAGTTTTTTGTAGTCTTGTTTGGGGTTTTTGTATCATATAAGATTGAGACATGCAGGTTAATCATCCCACAAAAGTATACCTGAAATTTTCTGTCAATGAAGCAGTTGTCTGCCCAGAAATGAGGTTCATGTGGCTTCATTTCTGGTAACACTTGGAGAGATTTCTCTGAAAAAGGATGTGGGTTTCCAGCTAAATATTTCCTCAGGGGCTAGAAGCCTCTTTAAGCATTACACCAACAACTTCCAGACAGAGGAAATCTGTGCTTGGAAAGAAAGTGGCTAAGCCTTGGGAACTGAGGAGACCCAGGTAAAATTTCCTGTTACAAGCTTCACGCACAGACTTTGGATGGGTCTCATTGTCGTTATGTTTTAGCACCTGCCTGTGTCATGGAGATCTCAGCAGTCACTTACTCTGCAGGCATATGAGGCAAATTAAAAAGGCAAGAAGGGTTGAAAGGGCAGCTCTCTGTATTGCTAGAAAGATGTTAGTGATTAGACAGGCTAGCTGCAGTCAGATGTGTTTGCTCGGGGTTGTTGATACAGGCTGCAAGAGATACGACAAGAAAGACAACCAGGAGAGATGCATAATAACCACAAACAGCAACCAGAAAAAAAGCTGAAAACCCACAAAACCTTGTTAGCAAGCAGTCTGGCAGTTTGCCACTGCTGTGGGTTGGAGATGTCTGTTGGACCCAAGCCTATGAGATGATTGCAATAATTCCTACAAAAGTCCTTTCCCCAAGGTTGGTCTTTTCACCCCGACACACTGTCCCCCACTCAGCCCACTCTCTAAGCCTGTGCCTCACAGATTCATGGGGCTATTCAGATTTAAATCTCATCTGCTCCCTTTTGTTTTCACAGCTCCATTTAAGGGGTCATTCTTGGATAAAATAATTGAATTTAGCATCACATGGACAGGAACAGGACGATTAGGAGGTGAGGTGGCTTCTTGGGGAGAATGATACCTGCAGAGCTCTGTGCTGCCTACAGAGGTCTGTGCTCACCTCCTCATGCATCAGACAGTGTGGGCATGGATTTAAACACAGAAAAGGAACATGTCTGGAAGCTGCCTTTGTTTATGGTTGGCTACACAGAATCACATAAAATGGACCAAAAAATATCACCAGAATACTGAATTCCTTCATACTTTCCCACAGCTACAGACTACCAGAGCTTTGTTCCTGCTCAGTGTCCAAGGTGTGCTGAATAGACAGAGGTATTTAGGTTTGAAAGATGCTCCAGTCTTCCCCAGTTTTGTGAATCTCAGAGCTGTAAAAGGAAGCAATGCATTTACCTGGGGTAATCACACCAGCACCTTGCTTTCTTCATTGTTACTATTTGCCATTGTAATTCTCCTCCTCCTACCCAAAAGCTGGTGCTGATATATTTCCATTCGCTTCAGAAAATTAAAATGCTTGTTGAAAAAAGTTGGATTTATATACAGGCAAGCGTAGTAAGTGAAAATGCTGCCACACGTATATTTTTCTTTCAGAGAGTCCATAAGAAATATGCTTAATTGCCTTAGAACACCAACTGCAGCAGACTGTACAGCAAATGAAACCCTGGAATTCAGCTTCAAGCTTTAATCCCTCGAGGCTGGCCTAGCAGAGGCTAAGATAAGTGTTACTAGACGGAGAAAATATTATGATATATTGCTCTTTCTTGCAGTAATCGTTATGAAGTTGTTCTCAGAGCAGCTTTGCCATCACACTCACCCTTTTTTCAGTTTAGATGCTGTGGCAGACACATTTAGCAAGTTCTGGGGAAAGGGAGAGAAGACAAAAATGAACACTTGTAGCAAACTCTACGAAACAATGCTGTAAAGTGTGTGCTGTCTATCCATCTAACATGGCCTCCCCAGGCAGAGGAAGCTGTGGGGAAGAGAAGCCAGATGGCCTTTTCTAAGTTTAATGGTTCCTGTTATTATTTATCTGCATTCAGATAGGCAACAACCTTGGAGCTCATAACTAATATTCCCTCTTTTGCTTTCCCATGCAGCATTCATGTGCACTTCAATTTATTGGAGGCACTTTCCTTTCCTGGCAGGGTAAAGGTGGCATTTCGCTTTCAAAAATCAGTCTGTAAAACAGAAAACCTGCACTGGAAACCTGGAAACTGCTGATACAATTTTTTTTTTTTTTAACCAAAATCAGATTGAGCAATTAGAAAGTGAATTTGAAAGACTGCATTACCTTACCAGTGAAATTGTAAGCAACATGTATTGAAGTGATCTAAGATTGCACTGAGAAGCTGTCACTGATGCTCCAGAGCCAGCATTTGTTCTCAAGTAATGTTTTACCCTGCTAAAAGGACACATAAAACAGAATTTCTGGTGCTGCTGTGAGAAGTTCATTTAGAAATGCTGGGGATTTCTAATATGTAAATATTCTTACTTACACATTAAATACCATAGATATTCTTAGTACCAAGCAACAAGAAATTTATTACAAACTGTCTTGTATTTGAAGGCAAAAAGAATTTGATAGGTAATGTGGACTCTTTCAGTGTGCTCTTTACCTTTGTGAATTTGTCGAGAATGAGAAATCAGAAGATCAGAACAGAGCCAGTGTCTTTTAAATGAAGGGATTTTGAAGGTCTTTTAAAAGAGAGGAAAAAAGAAGCCAAGAAATTACAGGCCAGTCAGCTTAATGTCAACTGCTGTAAGATGTCTGGAACAAATTATCAAACAAAGTCTAAGCATCTTAAAGATAACAGTGAGATAAGTGTGAGCCAACACGGATTTGTCACGAACAAATTCTGTCAAACAGATCTGGTTTCCTTTGGTAGCAGGGCCCAGGCTTTGTGGCTGTGGGAGAAGCAGTTGATCTCGTCAATTTTGGCTTTAGTAAGGCTTTAAAACTCTCTCCCATGAGATCCTTGTGAGCAGCTAGAGAAATATGGTCTTCATGAAATTTCTGCTGTATTGGCTACATCCTGTGTGGAGGGAATGGAATTTGGATGGAAAGATGTATGAGGTAGGGCTGTTCCGCACTTTGTGTTTCCCCATATGTTTTTTTAACTTCTGGATCCTGAGACTGCAACTAAACTATGAAATTTTCAGGCAGTACAAAGCTGAGAAGTAACACAGGTTGTCAGCAGGGTAGAGCTAGGATTTAAAATCATCACAACAAATTTAAGAAATAATTTAGTAACTAATTAGCTTTAAATTGATTAGAAGTAAGTAAAGACAAGGGCATGATACTCCACTGTGGCTGGAATAATCAGCTATAGAGTAGAGGACAGAAACTATCTGTTCAGACAGAAACCTGCTGAAAGAAATTACTGTAGAATTTGGGGTAGTTCAGGGGCATTTGCATTGCTGTGACAAATACAAACAGCAAATACCACCATGCAATCTGCAATTAGGAGTCTCCCCTGCAAGGTCTGTGAAGTGACTTTTCCTCTCTGCTTCACACTGGCGAGGCCTCAGAGTACTGCCTTGTTTGCACCTCAGCTTTTCAGGAACTGCATGGAGCAGTTGGGCAGAGTCCACAATAAAATCAAAAAGAAAAGTAGCCAAGGAAATGAGACCTGTGGACTGAACCAGTGTGAAGCCCAAAGAAAAGGGCAGGATAGATATTTAGTCTTGGTGGGCATAAAAAACAGTTGCAAAGAGGAATTGAAATCTGTGCCAGTCCAAGTGCCAGGCTCAAGGGAGGCACCTTATGTAAGATACGGGATAAAGTGGACAGGATAAGAAATAATGGCCCTAATGGTCTTCAAGTGCAGGGTATAAAAGCATGTCAGGAATGACACAGGGTGAGAGATGGTGTGTTCCCTGCTCAGAGACCCTTCCAGGTCTGTGATTCTGTGACAGCTGTGTTCCAGTGCACCAAAGTGGGCAGGGACCTCTGGTTGTTCCAGGACATCCCTTTCCTGCTGTAGCTGAATGAGGAAAGCAGGGTCACAGGTCACAGGGCTGCTCTTGCTGTGCCTCCAGATCAGAGGGTGGTTTTGCACCTCATAATAACCTTTGGAGGGGCTTCGTCTTGCAAATATTTTTTAATTATAAAAAGATTACCCGTATTTTTAATGGTTGAAGAGTCACTTAGATTCTCACGTAGGATCACTCATTAGCATTTAAAATGAACTAAAGTAATTATATTTAATTGAACTAATGGAATCTATTAATAATAATTAAGTCTGCATGGAATTCTGTCAACAGCTGAATGAAAAAGAAATTATCAGTTGACCTCATTTGGTACCAAAAATATAAACTTTAGTGTGATACACGTGATAGTTTGAAGCATGAGTTACACTTCCAAGAAACACCAAGCTGCAACTCGAATTTTGGAAGATTTATCAGGACACAGTTCTACCATTTACTTTGCACAGTAGAACTGTAACAATAAATGCATAGCAAAAACTGCATCTTTCACATAATGACCAGTAGGAACTGTCAGTGGTGAATATGATCTAGGTTAGACACAGAGACACCATTTTCAATGCTGTTCTCCATCTAAAATGAGATCTAAATAATCTGCAGTAAAATATTTAGACCTGTAGCAAAGCCTGCACAGAGGATAAAGGCCTAAAAGTGTTCTGACTCATTTGGCAAATAAAGAAGTGGATTTTGGAATAGATGGAACTCCAGAAACAATACAGAAAAATCCAGTGGCCACGCCTCCAAAAGGTTACTGGGCAGTGAAATAAAAAAATTTTTAAAAATTAAAAAAAAAAAGAAGAAGAAGAAAAATTCCACGGGCTTGTAGAAAAGCACGAAACTGGGCACTGGAGCTGAAAACTGGAGGGCAAAATGCAATGAGAGAAACTCTGGATATCCTCCTTCCTCCCCTGCAGTAACTGACCCTCTTCACCAGCCCATTATATGTCAGTGCTCTTGAAAGGTCTGTAACAGTAGGAGAATATTTCACTTACATAAGCTTTTCAAAAGCAAACTGTAGCTGAATAAAAATCACATTTTCAGGGCTTCAAAAATGCAAGAGCAACTACTCAGATATTGCATCTATACCCAGCTGTTGAGAAAAGTTTGTTTAGCAAAGCCATCAGAGCTTGATTAAAATTTAATGGGATGATAGGATAAATGTGATGAGTCCACTGAGGTCTGAATTGCTGCCAGTATTGATTAACACCCTTAACAGCCCAGTGGGAATCCTATCAAAAACATATTTCAAATCTAAGCTATGGGAATCAGAATAAAGCCCTGGGTAACAACCATCCTATCAGTCAGATGAGTGTTTTATTTCCCCATATGACAAGTGAATGAAACAAGGTAGTGGAAAGTTGCCAAAGGATTGTACCTGGGGACTTAAAAAATGCTGAAGATATGAGGCCAGATTCTAACTGCTATAATTTCATCAACCTAGTTGCATTTTCCAAAGGTTAAATATAGCCCATAGTCCGTATCCAGATCAGCTTACATCAGAAAAAAATTTTGATGCATTGAAAGATAACAGTTTATAGATTGTAAGGGGATACAGCTGGCATGGAAACCGATGCAGAAGTGATTACAAAGAGACTTGATTGAGAAAAGACTGTTCTGCTGACAGTAAAAATGTAGTTGTTCCCACTGCAAGGCTGGCAGTGAAAAAATATAAAACCAAGCATGAGAAAAGAGAGAGGAGAACAGATGCAGTAGAAGATTCTGAGAAATAT
Organism: Ifrita kowaldi; assembly: GCA_013398055.1. Taxonomy (NCBI): domain Eukaryota; kingdom Metazoa; phylum Chordata; class Aves; order Passeriformes; family Cinclosomatidae; genus Ifrita; species Ifrita kowaldi. The sequence goes on along the minus strand of VZRS01000908.1, from coordinate 177,219 downwards.
ACAGAGGGAGAAGGAGGACAGAATAAAATTGCAGCTGGTACGTTAGCTGGTCTGTCATTTCTTTAAAGGTGAAGATAAGAAGCTTTAACATTTTGTGTCAAGGCAGAAGCCCAAAGAAATTTCAAAGAAGGAGGGAGAGAATGGCAAAAGCATGAGATTGTTTTAAACTCAGGCATTACTGCTATGCTGGTAATGCAAGTACTGAGACTTGGAAGAGCAGAAAAAAGGTTATGTTTTATGAAAAATCAGCCAAGCATGGTCTAGATTTGAAAGAGCAGAAATTAAAAAAGGAAGGAATGAATGCTTGCAATCCAAGAGGACAAAAGGTTAAGGGAGGTGCTGCGGATGGCTCTGAGGTTTGTTGAAAGAATGGAGCTGTTAAGGAGGGTAAGGAGGAGGTAAAAATCTACAGGTTTGAGAGGTTGGTTTAGTTTGGTGCTTTGTTGTGGGGATAGAGAGGGGCTTGAATGGTCATTTTCCAAAACTCAGGTGCTGACACTTTGTTTCAAATCCTAATTCTACAGTTACCTGAAAAAAGTAATCCATACATGGTAAGTGTGAAGAGTATTAACTGTTGGCAACCAGCTTTGTAATTTTTGAATCAATTGAACAATCAGAGTTACTAAATAAAAGGCAAAACCCAAACCCCATGTGGCTTCATTACAAAAATACTGAGTTAATGTCCTTCCTTTATAGGAGGCAGCTTAAAGTAGTTAAGAATATCTTTTGTCTCTCTTTGCTTAATTGCTGGATGGAATGAGTTTATTTAAAACACCTGTCACTGGCAGTTTGGGACTCATTACAGTTGTGTCTTGACCCTCAGCTCAATGTCCTGTGCAGAACCAGCTGCTCACAGGTGGCCTTGATGGAGACAAGGAGGGAGGGTGCAGCCTGATTGCTTGGGGACAGCTGCGTCCACTTCTGTGTGGAGATTTTAGACACAAAGGCTTTTCTGCTCTGACACTGATATATAAAACACTGATACATCCAAAGGCAAAAATTGCTCTAGATCAGTTGTATACAGCTGGTTTCAAAGAATTGTTCTTAAATGTGCTTTATTGAGACATATCTATGATGTTTGGCCACTGATGGAAGCATGGCTCCTTAAACACAAATCTTGCTGAGAAGTACAATAAGGCTGTGAGGTCTTCTAGCTGGCAAGGTGTCTTGCTATCTTCCTTTTGCCATTTTCTTTCCGGTTTCTGTCTTAGTATTTAAATGTTCACATCCTGACTAGCTGGATATAGGCCCCAGATCATTGAATCATTATGGAAATGCTGAAATACTTTGCTAACCAGGGATAAAGCTAAGCATATCCATACAATTCAGCCTGTTGCTTTGGTGAATGTAAAGAACTGGCTGAACTTCCTGTAAGCTTCTCCCCTATAAAAATCATCTTGTTTAAATGCATGAGCTAAGCAATAGAAATGTCCTGAATGCTGATCAGAATTTGCTATTTGTCTGTAGCCCAATGCTGAAAGTGTTGAAAGAGTAAATGGAAAGTTAACTTGTTTGCAGGAGTTGTTGGTTTTTGTTTGGCTGCTCCTGCTAACATAAAAAGCCTGGCTCACTGAATAATCCATGAGAAGCTAAATATCTGCCAGTTGAGGTCACAAAAATACTTCTGCAAGCAGTCTGCTGTGAATGGTAGATAGGGCAGGCCTAAGCAAGGCAAAGAGCCTGTAATCACATTTCTGTGCATGCACTCCCTTGGTCCCCATAACTCAGGAGCTGTCTGATGCAGGCGAAAAAGATGTGTTCACTTTAATGCTGCAGATGGAGAAACTGAGGCCTAGCAAGGCTGCCCAGCTGGGCAAGCACACTTAATGACATAACTCTGATTTATGTGTTCAACTCCAAGAGATTTCAGAAGGTGTTAAGCAGTTCAATGCATTCATGGGTCTGAGCATAACCTTAATCAGCCAGGAAGATTTTGGGAAAGCTACATAACCCCTGAATTTCACCCCAAATCTCCTTTTTAATCTAGTGTTCAGAGATTAGGTTTTAGGTGCACAACAAGCGTGAGCTAAAGCCCCAAACCTTTTTCATGTTATTTGGGGATTTTTTTAAACAAACAAACCCTCCCCCAAAAAAACTCGTTAAAGTGAGGCAACAGCAGTACCTCAATGCAGACAATCAAGGCCGAGACAATGAAAATAGGGTTCTTTGTTTCCTGAGGCCATGGAGTAATAGGTGAAGATTTTTGTGTCCTTTCTCTTTCTTGTACTAAAAATAGTGTCGGGGGAAGGCATTCATAGTAACCAAGTATGAAAGAAATTAAACGTTGTCAGTGGGAAGACTGTGAAATGTGTGAAAATGAGGAGGAAAGGGGGATAAGCTGCACAATGAGAGATGAGATGGGATGCACTGCCAACCAACTGGAGTAGTTGAAAAAACAAGCTTGCAGTGGGCAGCTTGGCTGGATGGGTGACAAAAGTATTTTAAATAAGAGCTTTGGTTAAGATCACTGGAATGAAACAAATGGGAAGTAGCTGTGATGTTTCTTCCCTTTCAGAAGCACGATGGGCACTTCACAGTGATCCAGCTGGTTGGAATGCTGCGGGGGATTGCCTCTGGCATGAAGTACCTGTCGGACATGGGCTACGTCCACCGGGACCTGGCAGCGCGCAACATCCTGGTCAACAGCAACCTCATGTGCAAAGTCTCAGATTTTGGCTTGTCACGGGTGCTGGAGGACGACCCCGAAGCCGCCTACACCACAAGTGTGAGTTTGTCTTATCTCATTTGAACAGCTGATTGCCCAGTGCATCTTTTATTCCAGCTGCAGATTTGTCTAGGCCATAGGAAGAACAGTCGGAGTTGGCTTTGTTCCCTCCTGCCTCAGTCATGTGATTCAGTAAACACACTGGCAGTGATGAGGGAAGTTGGTTTGATTTTTGGCTAAGGGATGTGTAATAAACTTTGGAAAAGTTTATTTTAAGCAAAAGTGGGAGCCCTTTTTCATTCTTCTTTGCATTTTTTGTTTGGTTTTGTTGGCTGTGGAGGGTCTTTTCCCATGGCGTTTCCTCTTCTGGTAATTGGTGTTCATTTACAAGGATGTGTTTGTAAAAGAGAGAGATGGGAGAGGAGAGAACTTTACTAGCTTCACTGTTGGAAGCATGCTATTAAGCCTTGCATTCATGCATTAAAATTTAAATTTTATTTCACTGATATTTACCTTCTAGCTGGACATGTAGGACCTTCCGTTCATGGCTCAAGTCTCAGTTCATTAATGCTTAATTCCTTACATGATACAAGTAAATTGTTATAGTGGCAAACGGGGTTTGAGTGAGAGGTTTGGGGATGGGCTGTTTTGGTTTGTGGTGTTGTAGGGGGATTCCAGTGAAGTGAAAACTTCTTGACCGTGATAAGGCTTGTTCAAATGTGACCATGTTCAAATGGAAGTCCCAAAATAGCATTTTCTCCTGATACCAAAATGTTCAACCACATTTCAGTTCCAATTTTTATCACAACATTAAGAATTTCACCTAATTATAAGCTGATTTTTGAGTAACTTTCATATCTATCATTGAAACTAAAACTATTTCAGAGCCAGAGTGCATTCTCAGTACTACTCTCACAAAATGTGCAGAATTTGTGTATTCCCATGATAGGGCACAGTGACAGAATTCTAATAGAGAAGATAAATGAGCATTAAATAATTTATTTCACCCTTTTTTTTCTACTACACTTTAAAAAGTGATGTATGGCCAAAATGAGGAACTCATCTAATTTCTCCGTACTGCAGTAAGTACTGTGGTGCATCTACTGAATTCAACGCAGATATTGTAATGGGATTATAGAGCTTATATATTTATATATGAAGAATATATTTACTTTTAGTTTAGGCCTAAAATAGAGGTGTTCTGATTTTGTTTGCTGCAACTTTCATTTCTTAGAAGTTCTATGCAGAACTACAACCTGACTTAGAGGAAAACAAGTCCCTTTGCAAGATTTTCTATTGGTTTTAATGTGCAAGCTGGGTGAAAAAAGACCTCAGATTTTACTTTATAGCAGAGATTTCCTTCATTTAGTTCTCAAAACCTCTTTTGCTTCACACTGCTCCTTAGTATGAGGCTTGAAAGGGAGAATAAACATCGCTGCAGCTTAACACGTTCTCACATGAGGGCTGAGCCCTGCTAATTGCCCGTGTGAGCGAGCTCAGCTGCCACCAAGTGCCCCAGCGGCAGGAGTCAAGTGACAGTCCCAGCTCTGAGCCTGGGCTAATGGGCCCAGCTGGTGCGAGGCACTGGGAGTGGCCAGGCAGCCTCTCTCCCACTGAGGTGCAGGAAAGATCTCAAATGATAAAGAGAGGCTTTCAGCTAATTATTTATCCTGTAATTTTCTGCTGGATCCCGACAAGGAACAATTCGTTTTATAGAGTAGTTAGTGCCTGTTCTGTTCATCATGGCTAGAGCTGCTGTTAATCAGGAAATGCTATGTTGTGAAAAATACAAACACTGCCATGACATATTCCTTTTTTCCTTTATCTGTGCTGAAAGACTTCCTTGAAACCTAGGCCAGGCTCTGATGAAATGCTCCCTGTTTTCCTGTTGGTTCACCCAGCTGCTTAACCTGAGAGCCTGTTGTAGGTGTAGAACCTCAGAAGTGCCTCAGAGCCACTGCTGCAACCTGCCAAGGCTGCAGCCAGGTGCTGAACTACCAAATCCTGCTGAGCACGTACCTCGAGCATGTCCAGCAGGAGGGGATATCACAGAGGCTGATGGCCAGTGGCAGGTCCCTGTGTCAGCCAGACATCCAAGGTGAATCTGTTTTGGCCATGAACCCCCCAAAGAAGATCAAAAAGCTTTGAAACTAAGGTGGGAGAATGCTATGTACCATTATTATGAACCAGAAACTTTGTAAACAGGAAGAATTCAAAGCAACAGAGTCAGGTATAAGGGAAATGAAAAGCATTTCAAATCACTCATTCCTTCAGCTCCAGCTTTCCTGTCCTTGCAAGTGGGTCCTCACACAGTGACTGTGTTAGTCACTGTGGCAGAGCCTACCCAGTTCCTTCTGTCACCTCTGGTCCTTGGGAAATGTCCTTCCCTCATTCCTGAGGGCAGGCTGACAGCTGCAGTCCATGTTCCATGTTACACTCACTCTCTATGAACTGGGGATAGCCGGGTTTCTGTGGGATGCTCTTGCCTTCCGTAGGCTCCATCCTCGGGGTCCTGCTCCCCTCGAGCAAGTCCAGCAGATTTCTCTGTAGGAACACTCAGCAGGAAGTCCAAAAGCCCTGTCAGTTTTTAAAAGAACTCAGCACAGCTATGACCAAAGTGGGGTGAGGACTGAAAGAAGAAAAGATTTGTCACAATGACTGTGGAAGACACAGGGAAGACTTTCACCCTTTTAGGAGTCTTTTATGGTAACAGGAGGGACTAGAACCCCACACTGGGTGCCAAATCCTCTTGCAGCTCTCACTGCCCATCATTTTGGCATTGACCTTTCTCCGCCTCGTGAATATCTTCCCAACAGCAGGCCATGTGTATTACTAGAGGATTTTATAGACTCTCTTTAGTTCCATACGGTGCTTTTGCCATGTGAAGGTTAAACCCTCAGTGTTCTCTCCAAGATTCTGGTGTTTTTAGAATTCGTGTTTCCTCTCCACAGAGATTTTTATTGATAACAGCCCAGTACCCGTAACTGCCAGAAATCCCCAGAGTGGGTCTGCATATTGAATAGTGGTATTTTTAGCCTCAACATCTCCCAGTACAGCACTGTCAGTGCTCAGAGGAAACTGATTATTTTATCTTCCCCTTTTTGTCTTAGTCCTGGTGTCAGAAATTGAATGGTACAACTGGATGTTTTCTTTGGAAATTATCTACAATACAATGTAAGCCAAAAATAGACTTTTATATCTATGATGCAGTGGTCAATATTGTGTGAATGTATTTTTTTTTCTTTCAGCCTGTTGAGACAAGGATGTAAATATGTCTTTGAAAAGGTTTTTTGGAAATAAAATATTGATTCCTGTTTGTTACCTGGAATCACGATATTCACAGCAAGATACAATTTTAGAATAGAAAGGAGGGATTAAAAGCCAGGAACATTTGATTGCAAATCTTTGTGTTCCAGATTGATCAGGAAAAGATGAGGCAAACTTTGGGACAACTCAGTACTATGTGGGTTTTGCTATTGGAGACAAAACTTTCATTTTTAGTAGTGGTTTCCAAGGCAACAGTTAGTCATAAAAAGACGTTTCTAGTATATAAACAAGCATTTCTGTCAATACAGAGAACATCCAGGCTCTTGCATCCGTGCTTTTAGATAGACTGTGTTAGATGTCGTAGATTCATTTAGTTTAAAACGTAGTCAGGGTTCACATGTGTTTCAAAAGGAACAGCATGGCCCCAGAAAAACTCTTTACATGTTGCAAAATATTTATAAACCGAACAGAATCTGTGGCACTACTGCAAAAAGGACTAAACCTGCATTTCTCTTAGCAGTGACACCTTAATAGTCTGCATTAAATCTGATTTTTAGTCAAACAAAAAGCTGCTACAAACAGAATTATATGATAGATAAAGAAATGTATTCTAGATTTTTTATCAGCTTTATTTCTGAATTCAGCCTTAATATACGGAATATTTTCTTATTTCCGTAATGGTAGTTAGAGAATTGATTTATTGCATGGCATTTCCTGAATCACTTTGTAAACTTTATGGATCGGATTCTTCTCAAGCCAGTTGGGTGAAATACCCCATCCAGGAAGATTTCAGACTTATTAGATTCATTAGAGGAGCAAAGATTGATGCCAGTAATGTTTATAAATACTAGCAAGTAGTAGAATGTCAGGGGGATCAGGATGATACCTTCATAGTTTCTTATTTTGTTATATAATTTCCACATTGCATGACACTTTCAGTTCTGCCTGACTGGTACACAAGTAACAGATTTGGGGAGAGAAGGTTTGATTTGCTAAAAAGTAAAACAAGATGCAAATGATTTTCCAATTAATTTGGGATGTTAAGCAATAGTTTCTGAACAAGCTCTGTTCTATTGCAAGCACATTGCCTAGATATTTACTTTAAGGTTCAAATTAATCATGGACCATAGAGTAAAATGGTTATTGGCAGCCATTGAGAAAAAGAAGCTGTGCCCTGCAAAGGTCTGCATTAACCTGTTTTCTTGAAAACTCAGTGTGACATAAGGTTGAGCACAAATGTTGTCAACTCTTTAACTCTGTGTGTGATACAACATGAAGGGTCTGGAGCATCAGTCTGATGAGGAGGGGCTGAGGGAGCTGGGGAGGCTCAGCCTGGAGAAAAGGGGGCTCAGGGGGGACCTTATCGCTCTCAACAACTGCCTGAAAGGAGCCAGGTGAGGTTCAGCCTCTTCTCCTGGTAATGAATGACAGAATGAGAGGACATATCCTCAAGTTGCTCCAAGAGAGGTTTAGATTGGATATTAGAAAAAAATATATCCTTTCAAGGCCCCAGTGTGAGATTATAATATTATTTTCCTGGCTAGAGCTACAGACCTCAATGGGATCCCAAAGGGGTTGTCTTTGGATAACTCACTCGGTACCTTCCTGCCTCATCAGGATTATTGTGCTCTTGTGCAGAGATCCAGCTGCTGGCAGCTGCTGCCAGTCCCCAGACACTGCATGTCCCTGCTCTTAGCTGGGCACCGTCCTGCTGAGGGCAAAGGTTTGCTTTTAACTGCAGTAGAACAGTAGGAATTACTCGAGTGGGACTCTGGCACTAACAGAAATATTTTGAAGTAGTGAGTTATTATCTCAGAATGTGGGCGAGAAGCAAGTCAATAAGAGCTGTGCTGATGTGCTTAGCCTGCACCAGGTGTGGGAATTGCAGTAACTGGTTTTAAAGTGATGGGATTCATCTCCAGTGGTGGTGAGATGAGCCACCTTTCCACAAGTTCCAGCTTCAGCTGGATCCATTCCCTGCTCTCAGAGGATGCCTGGAGTTGGAGACCCTGCATGGGCCTTCTTCAAGCCCCTGTCATCTGTTGTGGTGACCTGGACAAGAGCATGCTCAGAACAGGTAGCCAACAGATAAAGGAGTAGCCAAAGGAAGGAGTGTCCTGGAAAAAGACTTTTTGCCTTTTGGGCTCTACCAGTGTGAGGTGTGATGACTTTTAATTAGTACCTGTGTATTTAAAAGGAACAGAAATCCCAAACTGAGTCATTCAGTGCAAGCCGTGGTGCTTCCTGTTCACTGGGGTTGTTTGTAGCCGCCCCTGAAGATGAAAATATGTCTGTGACAAAATTTAAACATTTGAAAACATTCATTTTTAAGTTCTCTCATCAGTTTTTATCCAGCTGTGATGCCAAGTTCATCTAAGAGGTTTCCTGGTTTATTTAACTCTCCTTAAATTTAGTAACAGAAATGTAAACAGGTTGTAAAAGACCACAACAAAGGCAGACCCTTAGGAGGAAGGTCCAAGGACAAGAATGAAGAATAAATATAAAATTAAACTCTCTCCGTGTTTTGTCAAACTTTGTACGTCTGTGAGTACTCACTTCTACAGTCATTTGAGTTCTGAGAATGCGTAGGAAAAAGCATGCAAATTTGCATTTAGATGTGCAGAAATTAAAAAGGAGCTTAATGGTTGAATTTAATTATAAAACTTAATCTCATCCCTGCTTTTTTCTTCCACACCCCTCCAAGTAGGAACTCCAAATATGAGTTTAGCAGAGATACACAGTTGGAAATTTGCATTTCACTTTTTCATTCCCCAAATTATTATGTTGATGAATTCAACACAAGTGTGCCCTAATATTTTGGCTGTAAAAAAGGTGGTATTTTGCACTTCATTCCTAATGTGGCTTTCGAAGCATCATCCCATCATTCATTGTAATCCAATTTAATTTCAAATTAGAAGACTATATTGTAGTGTAATCAATCTAAAGGATGCTGCCTTTAAGGATTTGCAAGCTCTGCCTTTTTTTTAGCTTGGATTTCAGCTTTTTGTCTCTCTGGCTCCTCCCATTTTCATACTGACATGTTTGAGTTTAGAACTCTACATGTATGTGCTTTTGCTGTTTCTCAGGTTGGCTCTCTGTACATCTCCAAGTGGTTTTATTTACAAATGTTTTATAGGATAGGATTGAGAATGAACTACTTACAGATCTACAGTGCTGGTGCTCTTGGAGATCTTTGCATCTTAGGAGATAACTGATGAATCTGTTTGTGACATTTAACCCTGAAAGTAATTGCATTTTTTCCCCTCACAGAGAGTCACAAATGTCAAGTCTGTCTTTGGTGTTGGATTCAAAATTGCCAGTATTGAATCCATTTAAAGAGGCAATGTGACATCTCTGAGCAAGTCTCAAGTAGCTGTGCAAGGACAGAGGAGGTGGGAAAAGTCAATGCACTTGCAAATAATTTCTGAAGTAAGAGTTAAATGAGGATTATGAATCTCAGAAAGCTACAGGTGGTGTTTTTGGAAAGACTAGGGGCTGACCAAGGCACCAAAGTTATGGACCTCTCAGCTGGATGTGAGAATCTTGGAAAATTCTCTGTGCACATTCTCCTCCTTGGAAACCAGCCCAGTAAATGTAAGCAGTATGCTAATATGTATGTAAACACATGCACTGCATACTATGAGTAATCATTTTATTGTTAGTTTCTCATATTGGTAATAGATTTTTTTTTTGAAAGCTTACAATTATCAGAATATTAATCTAATTTCAGACACAGCTGGGGTTTTAGCCCCGCATGGATCTGATTGCACGCATTTATAATTTTTAATGAGAATTACCATTTTCAAACTACAATTGAAGATGCTATTGTAAACATGCAGAACATGCTTATACATTTTTAGTGAGATCTTTGTTCACTCAGAACAATACTACCCACACTTAAGATCTAAAAAGTAGGTGTACTGACATAAACCCGAAGTTATTGCTCTGTTGCTAATTCTGTGAATGAATGTAATCTTGAACACCTGTTTCTTTATTGCAAATAAAAGATCACAGTTCACTTAGGATTTTAGTATTCAATATATTGACCAAGGTGCAGTGAATCATAAAATATCTGCTGTGCTGGAACACACCTGCACTATGCACAGCTCCTGATACACTGCTTAATGAGCTTCAAGGCAGTCCATTAAGGTCAAAGCGGTTGCTTTCAGTAGCATGTCAGCTGACAGTAATTCCCATAGGTTATGCTATTTTGATACATAGACCAAGGAGAGCAATCTCTTGAAAACCTTGAAAAAGAATGTAGCTTATTCATGTATGTGGGGTTTTTTTCTTACTAAAAAACTACTGGTACCTTTCAAAGATGAGTTAAGAAACTATTATAAATTTTGTTTACTGTGTGCTTACAAGAGGTAAGTAATTCACTGGGAAAAGAAAACCACTCAGCTCCAGTGAGCCAAGCAGCTCAGCTCTAACTCCTTTATTTAGCTACCGGTAGGTGAAAGGAAATAAGATTTGGATGATTTTTTGTTTTCATTTGTTGTACCACTCTCCATGGGAATTTATGATCCACATTAAATACCACTGTAAAAAGTAACTACTCTGCATATAGCCACATAAAACTTCTGGGTTGAAAATCTGAAGCACTTGGCTTCACCAGGCTTTTGTAAAGCTTCATAATTAAATCTTGACATATTCCACAGCAGGATGTGTTATGTCCATGAGTATAATGAAATGAATTCTTGACTCTAGTGAAAAAAAAACCCAAACACCTGTTGGACTTGGTTATTTAAAAGCAATCAGTTGTTCAGGCACAGTCAGGTGCATATTTCAAAGCTCACGTGGAAGGAGCTTGGAGAGGAGGAGACTCATTCTGTGTCTTCAGCTGCTGTAAATCATTTATGTTTCTGTCTCATTTTCCCCTGCTATGTTGTGTGTGGCACTGAGCTGGCTGTGCTAACTGGAGAGCAAAGGGTTATGTCCCTGGAAGAGATGGAAAATTCTTGGCAGTGCAGCTAGATTGTGATGCAATCCCTCCCCTGTTTATTTTCCAGAATTGGGAATTCCTGTGTGCTAAAGATCTGACAAATGGTTGCACTGGTTTTTATGGGGTGGAGAGTTTTCTGACTGGTTCCTGAGGAATTACCCTACATGGTATTTGCATGTGACTGGCTAGACCTGTGTTTCTTAATGACTGTCATCAATTTGCAATTTATCAAATGAGAAAGAGGCATTAAAATTTCAGAGACACTATTTATGTTCATGTTCCATGGAAATAAATGGTAATACAGAAAACAAATTCTCTTAATTTAGCAAAAGACTTGACCCTAATTGATTTTAGCCTGGAATTCTGATATCCAGTCTTCAAAACCCAAATCTGGGGAAAACCAAGATTCCTTTTCTTCTTTTTACTTGTGTGAAGAGAGCAAGTGGGGAGGGACTTTTGGGGGGCAAATATCAGCATTATGGAGATGCTGAGTCACCATCCCTGGAGGTGTTTAAAAGATGTGTGGATGTGGTACTCAGGGTTTAAAAGATGTGTGGATGTGGTACTCAGGGATGTGTTTTAGGGATGAACATGGTGATGATGGGATAATGAGTAGACTCAATGATCTTAGAGATGTTTTCTGAACTAAATGATTCTATGATTCTGCCTGCTTCTCTGGGTAATACTGCACATCTAGGGAGGTTTAGGATACCTTCATGATGGAAGAGTTCACAGATAAAAAAGGAGTATATCTTTTTATATTGCTTAACTACTCTTCATAAAAAGAATCTGGCAAAGGGTAGATCCAGTGAAATATGAAAGGGGGGATTTCTAGCTTGGTATGATTTTTGCTTCTGTGTTTAGATGTGCAGTACTGATGTTTCACAATCTCTCCTTTGCTCTCTGGGGGAACCTGTGGTCTGATTGCTGTTGTGTCAAGGTTTTGGTATTCACTTCAGCTAGAAGAAAGAAGTCAAAAAAAATGGGCTTCTCACATGCTGATGGATTTTTCTGCTCACTTTGATACTAATTCTAATATTTCTCCTGTACATGATATCAAAGTTGTTGTAAATGGGATTCTGTAATTACAGAAGGAAGTTTCTGAAGCAAGGTAGACACGTGTTAAACTTAATCTACTTTCTTATTTCTGTAATAGAAATGTTAACTTGGGAACAAGACTGACCTAGTTATTCACCTAAATTAATCCCCGGTGAAATCAACCAGAGGAATTTCCACTGACCATGTAGGAATTGTGATTTGCCCTAAATCAAAAGGATAACTACAGTAAGAAGTTTTTCCCTGTTGCCTGTTTGCTTACAAGAATGAAAGCCAGATTATCTTCAGTCATACTCAAGCCCCTGGGAATCTCACTTGTGCTCTTTCCTTTTCTATCAGATTTTCAAAACTTTGCAATGGTAAACTTTTAGTTCCTTGGATTTTTTTAGTCTTGCTCTTTGGCAGACTTTCAGGGGAGCAGCTTCTTGCCCAGCTGTGAGTTCTTCCCTTCATTATAAGGGGGGGTTGTGAGGGGAGGATGATTCAGAGTCTGGGGTGTCTGTTTATTCCTTTAAGCAGAATGTCGCAGGAATATTGCGGCACGGTGCTCGTCTGTCTGAAAAACGTGTTAGATTGGTGTGGCTCTGATAAATCTAGGTCAGACATCACAGTCTTTGCTCAGTACTTACTCAGGCAAAACTCCTGTTGAGGCTAGTGGGAGTTTTGCCTGACTAAGCACTGTGGGATTTTGCCCTTAGTATCTAAAATATTTGATCTGTTCCTTGTGCTTTTGTAAGTGCTCTTGAGGCAAGTCCTGTATCTTGTCCTTGACTGCCCCACTGTGGCTGTATCCTCATCAGCTTAAAAGGTTGCAGAATCTTGTGCCTCCCAACATTAAGCATCTCTTCATGGACAGAACATTTTAAAAATAAAACTTCATATTTATTATATTTAAAGTAATTCCAAAATCTATGTGTGGTAACTGTGTGCATTACTGCATGAAAAGGAAATGTTATTTTGTATTCTAAATTCCTTGTTCCACTTTTTTCTACTCTAGAGCTGCAGAATTTTGTTTTCAGTTGTGGAGGCTTGGGGGGGAAAAGAATCTTTTGAGAAATCTCATGGCTTTTTGTTGTCTCCTATAAAATATTTCGCATGTTCGTATCACTGCCTGTCCCACACAAGGCTTTTGATTCACACTTCAAATGTCAGAAATTCATTCAGTGAGGACCAGGGTCAGTTTTGTGGAGTAATAGATGAGGCAAACTAAGTCATTAATAAACTCAAATTTACTACTGTCTCAGAACAGTTTTATTTGCAAGTAAGGCATTAGATGAATGTGCTGAACTGCCCTCACAAAGCGGTATTTGGATATAAGGGATATATAAAGACTTGAACCCACGTGGAAGCTTTACTTTTCTTCTTAGTAATGTGACCATGCTTAATGTTATGATTTCACATCATTTTTCTAAAATTAACTGAAGTGCACTTTGAGATGAGACTTCTCATCCTCCCCCATAACACCACATCACTGTCTGTGCTTTCATTTCTACTCTAATTTCTATCTGCCTCTGTCTTCATTCTCAGTGCATTGCCTATTAGTGCTTCCTCTGTTTCCTCTTTTCATTGTATCTTGTTTTATATCAGACTCTCTGGAACTTCAGTTATCCCTTCTTTTTTCCATCAGGCACTCTGCTTTTCATTTAAATTCCCTCTTGAAGATCCACATCTGAGGGTTTACTACAAACCCTTTTGAATAAAAATGCAAGCACCCTATTCTTTATTTTAAAAAAAAGCTCTAGGGTAAATCTCATCATAAATGTGTTGTGCATCTCCTTAGAAGCTTGCTTATCCTTACTCAGGCTGAATAATTCCCAAAGCTTCAGAGCTTCTCCTGAAATAAATACTCTTAGACGTGGATAAGGAGTTACCCAGCATGAACAATTACCTTGAGAGTGTTAGCTCTTTCTCCCACTGTAGCTGTCACAGCCAATACTAAAGAACACTTAGTAAACAACCAGTTGTAGCCTAAGAAAAACATGCTAGAACCATTTCTCCAAAATGAGGAAGCTGGGAACAATTATAAAATATTTGCCTCTCTTTACACTGCCTGCCTTTAATTCATCATTATAACATACGCAGTGAACGCCAAGAAAATATTAATTTCATGCCCAAACCCTGCAAGTTAGCCACCACACTTAGCCATTCCTCTTATTTCAGCCTCTTTAGCAATGTAATGGTTGTAGATTAATTTATTTTATTTTTAAACACAGAGAGGCTTTTCAGTGCTAATACACTCCCAAAATTTCAGGAGCAGTACTATTGGTTAAATATGTAGGCAGACACTCTGTTCATAGTACTTTTTTTTTCTGGAGAAGCATGGAATGTCCATCAGTCTGGCCCTGGTTTCATTCTGTATCAATGAATAAGCCTTGCACAATCACTGTAGTGTCACTTTTATATTACACTTAATGCACTTATTTAAAACACATTTCTCTGAATTGATCACTGACTTTTTCAGCAAATTATTAATGAAATCTTTGGCTTCATTGTAGTACCTAACATGAAGAGACTCTCTTCAGCCTTTCTCAAGCTAGAATAATTAATTCAAGTTGCCAAATAATGTATTCAACCACATATTTAAGTAAATATTCTTGATATAAAGTTTAATTTGGTCTTTGCTCCCTTGGTCTAATTTTTGATATAATTTTCTCAGAAATAACTCTCTGACTAATCTTTTCCTAATAAGTTCAGTATAGTTCATTACAGGAGTGAAGTAATTCAAATGTGTTTTAAAAGTAAACAGCTCCTGTGCTGGGGCTGTGGGTTACTCAGGATACTTTTCAAATGTGCAGATGCTGATTAGGGATGAAAATGCATTCCCAGAAGTTGAAAGAGCTCATGTCTATCTGTCTTGAGTAACAATGATTCAGTTGTATTGTTCTAAATTAAAAGAGTATGTCATATACCGGTCTAGATTTACTCAGTAAACATTTGGGGTTGGAAAAAGGGGAGGAAGTCAATAGACTGCCCTAAAAATCATCCAGGCAAGTCAAGGATCCCTATTCCAGCATCTCTAATTAGCACTGTTTAACTACACACATTTAATTCTGTCTTTTATTAATTTTTGTATGCTCAACCATGTAGCCTCAAAGTTTTGTTTTACAGAATTTCCAGTTTAATATCTCGTGTGAAAAATATTCATATAGCAAGCTCTTCTGGATAAGAAAGGAAGCAGGAGTGCCACAGTTTCCCTTGGCTTTAGGATCAGAGATAGGCACTGAATTGCCTGGTTAAACTGGGACTTTACTCCATGTGCTAATCTGAGTAACTCTTGGCTCTCTCTTGTAGCCTGCACTAGAGTAAGTCAACAGCATTTCTACTCATGTTTTTGTAGTGAGTCTGGCCTTGTGGATTTGCCTGTCTGCTTCTCAAAAGCTCATCTCTGCACCTTGTTCCTTAGTGTTGGAGACGTGATGATGCTGGGTATTTCCACTAAAACAGGAAGGCATGCTTTATACCATATAAATGGATTATTTCTTGTGAGCAATAACTTTCCTGGACTAGGCCCTTTTTTTTTTAAATCAGAAAGATTGAAAAACTTTCTGAGATTGCTTCAGGGCCTTGATCAAATTGTCTGGTTTCTTTCATGGTACAGCAATGTCACAATAAAAGCAGGCATAGAGAAAAGAGAGCAAATAGAAAGATACATCTAACAGCTGTGACTAACCAAAGGAATATATTTCATTGCATAGTATTTCTTTTGGAATTTGCTCAGTTTATAGAATAAAGGGGAGAAAACCCCACACTGTAAATTATTCAATGAAATGAATGTACACTGTGTGTGCAGACTTTCTTTTCAGCCTTTTCTAAATGGGAGCTGCCAAAAGTTCATGAAACTGTTGTGCTCATAAATTGTTTAGCAGATCTGCTACACTCTTCTTGAAAGAAATACACTGGGATCTGTAGCTTTAGTAATTTGATAAGGTTTTAATATGTTTTTTTTTTCTTTCCAAATGCATACAGAACATTTGGCCTCCCTCAGAAATAGAACCATAAGTAACATCTGCTTCTTAATGAGGAGAGAGCAGTGAGGGGGCTTGTATACATTTTTGGCAACAACTAACTCCACAGAATAGTAACATCACATTGGTATGTGTAGGTGACAGAATCATCTACAGGGTCATTTTGACATGCAGAAGATTCATGGTTAAATATTTTAATGTCAGCAGGGCTTTAAGTCCCTACCGGAAATTGAGGAGAAAAGGCTTGTGACAGGACAAGACCCTGAGTCAGCCAGAACTTTGGGCAAAAAAATGCAGCTCTTTCTTGAAGGTTAGGCTTAGTCAGGGACTTTATGAATTGCACCAGCCCCTTCTCATCTCTAGGAAGTTCTTCCTCTCCTCTCTGAGGTTTGGCTGCCTGCTCCTCAGGGCACATCTTCCCGGATCATCGCAAACTTCTCAAGGCTCTCTCTTGCCTGCCGCATCTTCCCTTCTCCTGTGTCTCTCCCTGGGCAGAGTCAGTGGCACTCCAGGCAAAGGGGCCTCAGAAGTAAAGCTGGAGGAAACATGGAGCATCCCCCAGGGCTTTCACCTTTGGCACAAGAAACAGTTGTAAACAAAACAAAAACAAAACAAAACAAAAAAAAAATCCAAGGAAAAATGAAAATATCCCTCTTAGAGGATTGCTGCCTTTTTCCTGTTCTAGAAAGACCAATTATTTCTCCATCTCCTGACTGGATGGTTGCCATAACAAATAGCAAAAATTATTTGTATTAGTCAGCTGTACATGAAGGGATGTTCTTTGCTATTCTATGCAGTAAAATAGAAATATCTAAAGCACATACAAATTTATAAAGATTGATGTGACATGCCAAAGACTCATCAAAATAGAGATGACTTCCTCAGGCTCTGAAAGTTCTGTCCAGAAGGCCTGTTCCATTAAGAGAAATAGCAACATTGCACGCTTCAATTTGCGTGCAAATTTAATTACAGCAGACGCACAGGCTGGGCCCCACAAACTGCTGGCATCCCACTTGTCAGAACGGGTGATTTTACTCTGAGTTATCTTTGCTTGGGAAGCATCAACTGCTGGAATGATCATGGGTCTGAAATACTGGTGCTTTTCTGGTTTTTTTTCTTTTTTTTTTTTTCTTTTCCCCTTGTTCTTGCAACACAAAAAAGCTTAAAAACTTGTCTCTTAAAAATTCCCCCTCAAAGTACTTCTTAAAAATATAGTCATTTTTTGCCAGTTGGATCATATTTTTTTCATGGGAGATTAGGCTGGGACAAGCATTTATGAGGAACCTGCCTCTCTACACCCAAGATCTCACCCTAGCCTTACAGAGATGTGTATTTAGATAGATTTTTTTTGTGGGAAAAGGCTATTTTTCATAGCTAATATGCACACAACTCTTGCTGCTGGCTGTGCAACACCAGTTTTATAGTCCATGTGAACGGCACCTCCAAGTTGTTCAGCCTTCCTGCAGTTTTCATTGGCATCACACACTTTCATTTGCAGTTGCTGTGTTGCTGACATCTCCGTGCACCGAGCTGTTCATTGCTCGTCAACGATTCCTTCATGTAGGCACAAGTGTTGTTTTCTTTATGTCAGAGTCCTTCGAAATACCAAATCCCAATTTTCTGTCTTATTAAGTTTTTATAGGCCAGTATCTTTCAGGAACACAACAGAAGTTGGTGAGATCCCGTGAGGACTCTGGGAGGGTTATTGACACACTTGGGAGCCATCACAATCAACTCATTTCTACCTAGCTACTAAAGATAATTTCGCAGTTTTTTGTGCTTCTCAGTACTTCTGCCTGCCTTGTTGTTTGTAAGAAAAACGCATCTTGTCCCAACAGGCAAAACAACAAACAAATCTTCAAAGAAGAAAATCTTCTGGGATGAGGCATGAAAATCACAAGGATTTTTTTCCCTTTTCTCTAATTTTGCCTCTTTCACTTTTGCTTCCTGCTTTGTGTCAGCTTATCAAAAGTGCAGTGTAGGTGAGGGGACTCAGCTGATCTCGCTGCTTACTTGTCCAGGGTCATGACAGTGTGGATAAAGCAAGCTACGATGTTTATCCTAGAAATGGACCAAATGCTGCCTGTTCATTGGAACATCTGTGAGTTTGGCTTGATAACAAGTCCCAGAGCAACACAAGAAACCCAATGTTTTGCTCCTGCAACTTAGTAGTGCTGATGTGTGTTTAATTAAATTAATGGTAAGAGGAATAAGACTTAATAGATAATAATAAAAAAAAGGTTCAAAACAAATCCAAGCCTAAATTATGAAACTGAATTTCCATTATGAGAGGTAGCATGCAAGCTGAATAACAAAAAAAGAGAAATTATCAGCTTGCTTTCTGATCTTTCAAGCTAAACTGAGTAAAGAAAACAGAACAGACTGTGTGATCTTAGAACTTAAATACCATTCTGCTGTTTTTGTAGTGTTTACAAAATCAGAGATGGGAGATCAACACCATTGTACTTTGGGACATGCAGCAGAGTGTTGTACTGAGGAAAAGGTTTGATTTATTATAGTGAACATGATTCACTGTTTAACAGCCTAGAGATTTATGTGTGTTTCTGTGGCTTAATAACTTTAGCAACATTTCTCAGCTGCATGTGGAATATAATGCAGGACTGGTGTTCATTATAAAGATTGCTCCAAGGTGGAATTGGTAGAGGTAATACCTTTCTTTCAGTCACATAGTTTATCCTTTCCTGGTTAGGTGCACACTGAGAATAATTGTGATTTTTCCAAATCAGAGCTGGTTCTGCTTTGCCTATGACTATTTCATTCTTTAAAATCTGTATGTAGATTTTTTTTTACTTTAGTGAACACACTGTGAAGGAGAAAGGTGTCCACATAAGCATTCAGAGCAGTTGACCATTCTTTTGTTCTTCTGTTTTTATAAGTACAAAATCTATCATAAGTCACATGTGAGGTGAAGGCACAACCCAGGAAGCCAAAGACTGCTGAAGCTGGAACTTTCAGAGATATTTGCTCTTCTGCCTTGCAGTTTAACCCATGTAAGTCATTCACAGCCTGGTTTCAGTAACAATGGGCATCCAGAAATCCAGTTATTACCACTGGAGTTGCAGATATTCAGAATATTTGATGGTCCTCAACCTCTGTCTTTGTTTTTGCACTGTGAAATGGAGACAGCAGCTTCTTCAGAGGGATGCCATGGGAGTAGTTAGTTGGGAGCTGTAAAAGATGCTGAGGAGCAAAATGGCTGAGCAGTGTTACTGCACCATTTTCATGTTTAATCATTTCAGCAAAAACACCTCTTGTTTTTGGAAATATTTATAAAATATGAAGCGTGAAAAACAACTTTGCTGATTTGATTATAGTGCTTGGAAAAATCATTATTGGTCAGCATACCTCCAACAAATGCTTTATTGGCTTTTAGGGAATTGTGAAGACAATTGAGCAACAATGCAAAAACAAGATTGTTTATCTGACTCGAGGTTTTTGTATGGTGCATTTGCTGTGATTATCATGAATCAAAAGAAGGACGTTTCAACATTGAGCTTTTCAACCCTCAATTGCCTAAATAAATAAAATTATTTAAGTATACTCATGCTTATTTTTGCTATACATTTTTAATGAAACAGCAATTGCCCATATTCCACTGCTGAAAATCTTATACAACTGAAAGATTTTGAAGCACTTAAAAAAGATCAAATGTGCAATAGAATGCCATGGCATTAGTCCATGGAAACACTGTGTATATTGCAAAAAGCAATGCACATGAAAAAAAATTAGTCCATTGCTTTCATTAACTCTTTTGTGATTGGGGATGGAGGGCATGACTTTGGTGGTTTGTTGTTTTTTTTTTTTTTTTAATTAGGCTGAGTTATGACAAAAGTTCAGCCTAATCTGCCTTTCATTAGTGAAAAGAATATTTGCCCCAGAGCTGTTGATGCTGTAGTCGTGGGGAAGGTCTCAGAGAGTATTCCAGAAGGTGTGGAAGTTTGTTAAGGAGGATACATGACTCATCTGTATCAATTTCCCAGAGCAGATTCTTAAGGCTGAAATGAGTCAGCTCTCTGGTGCCTGGAATAAATCAAGTAGTGCTCTGGAAATTGCTGATAAGGGATGGTGGCTTCTTTTCCGTGTTGTGTTTGGTGGTGTTAAATCACTGGACACTGAGTTTACCCAAAGGTTTTTCATCTTGATACTGCTGTTTTAACAGCTAGTACAAGCATGATCCCCATCGTCTGAAAGGTTCAAGTTCTTCCTTCAGTTCTTTCACTGAATTTTCACTTGAGAATTCTTGAGAATGATCACCAGGCTGCTCCAGAAATTCCCCAGTCTACACCAAAAACAAGCAACTGAGAAATACATTTGTTACAAAATACACCCTACTTTGCTGTGGGTGTGAAAATAAGTATTCTCTTGATCAGCATTCTGGTGATTAGCATCACTTTTCAAGTGATACAGATTTTGAAGATAAGGTTGAACTTTAGCACTTAAAAATAAGAAATCAAAACCATGCATTGATATTCCATAACTTCATGCTTTGTTGATATCAGAACCAGTTGGCTTTAATTTCCTCAAGTATACAAGGTCATAATCCAGAAATCAAGTGGGAGCAAAAGAGTAAGTTGTTAACTATCTATAGACAGAGGAGAAAAACGTATTTGCCTAAAATGTCATTAAATTCTGCTGAATTATTTTGATTTATTCTGTCTTTTCCAATGCTATTACCTGAAAGAGTTTGCCTTCAGATGCTGCAGGCACAGCTGTGCTAGAGCTGCCTGTTGCAATGCATTTCTTTGTTTGTCCACCAGAGATCTGGAGATCCATTTCCTGTCTGTATATTCATATATGCATATGTTCATTTTTCAGTATACAAATGTAACTCAGATGATTGAACAAGAAGAAACTGTCAGTGCATATGAGTGGTTAGCACAAAAAGACACTTCCTGCAGATGTTGCACCCATATGTTATGCAAGTTTCCACATGAGCATCACTGCCATGCACCTGTGCCTAAAGGCTGTTTAGCCAGCTTGGCCATCAGTGAATGCTGAAAATTATTAAAATGGCTGTCTCTCAACAAATTTGGGGTTTAAGAAGCTTTGTTGTTCGATGACCTACCTCTGCTAAATTAACGTTTCTAAATTAAAAATAATAATTTTTAAAAACCCTCCTTGTTTTCCAAGATTCTGAGCTAGGTAGATTGTTTTTAGTGAAATAAACATGCTGGATTTTTTTTGTAGAGACACTCCAAAAGGTCAGAAGAATTGTCAGTTACTTTGAGGAAGCTTTGTGGTGAACTTACGAAGGTAATGCAAAAGTTCTGACTGCTTAGAGGATGTCATTACACAATAAACCACAACTGGTCTAGCACCAGTGGCAAGTCTGATGTCAGAGAACAGTGATAGAATCATAGAACGGTTTGGGTTGGAAGGGACTTTAAAGATCTTGTAGTTTCAACCTCCCTTGTGCAGGGCAGAAGCACCTTCCACTATCCCAGGTTGCTCCAAGCCCCATCCAACCTGGCCTTGCTATCCAATATCCAAGTTACTATTTAGTCAAAATGTTTCCTTCTGATGATGTCTTACTGTAATATGTCATGGAAGTGACAACTAATATATTACATGATAAAGTAAAACATCCCCTGAGCAAGGTACAGGAATGATAAATTATGTTAATATGTTATTCCCATTATATTATCATCAGTCAGATGATTTAGTATGATGCACCATCAGAAAAACTCAGTGTTATGCCATCTGGGGATTACAAGGTGTAAATCCAACTGACTTACAGAACAAAAGGAGTTCCAGCGCCACAATTCANTTTCAAGTGATACAGATTTTGAAGATAAGGTTGAACTTTAGCACTTAAAAATAAGAAATCAAAACCATGCATTGATATTCCATAACTTCATGCTTTGTTGATATCAGAACCAGTTGGCTTTAATTTCCTCAAGTATACAAGGTCATAATCCAGAAATCAAGTGGGAGCAAAAGAGTAAGTTGTTAACTATCTATAGACAGAGGAGAAAAACGTATTTGCCTAAAATGTCATTAAATTCTGCTGAATTATTTTGATTTATTCTGTCTTTTCCAATGCTATTACCTGAAAGAGTTTGCCTTCAGATGCTGCAGGCACAGCTGTGCTAGAGCTGCCTGTTGCAATGCATTTCTTTGTTTGTCCACCAGAGATCTGGAGATCCATTTCCTGTCTGTATATTCATATATGCATATGTTCATTTTTCAGTATACAAATGTAACTCAGATGATTGAACAAGAAGAAACTGTCAGTGCATATGAGTGGTTAGCACAAAAAGACACTTCCTGCAGATGTTGCACCCATATGTTATGCAAGTTTCCACATGAGCATCACTGCCATGCACCTGTGCCTAAAGGCTGTTTAGCCAGCTTGGCCATCAGTGAATGCTGAAAATTATTAAAATGGCTGTCTCTCAACAAATTTGGGGTTTAAGAAGCTTTGTTGTTCGATGACCTACCTCTGCTAAATTAACGTTTCTAAATTAAAAATAATAATTTTTAAAAACCCTCCTTGTTTTCCAAGATTCTGAGCTAGGTAGATTGTTTTTAGTGAAATAAACATGCTGGATTTTTTTTGTAGAGACACTCCAAAAGGTCAGAAGAATTGTCAGTTACTTTGAGGAAGCTTTGTGGTGAACTTACGAAGGTAATGCAAAAGTTCTGACTGCTTAGAGGATGTCATTACACAATAAACCACAACTGGTCTAGCACCAGTGGCAAGTCTGATGTCAGAGAACAGTGATAGAATCATAGAACGGTTTGGGTTGGAAGGGACTTTAAAGATCTTGTAGTTTCAACCTCCCTTGTGCAGGGCAGAAGCACCTTCCACTATCCCAGGTTGCTCCAAGCCCCATCCAACCTAGCCTTGCTATCCAATATCCAAGTTACTATTTAGTCAAAATGTTTCCTTCTGATGATGTCTTACTGTAATATGTCATGGAAGTGACAACTAATATATTACATGATAAAGTAAAACATCCCCTGAGCAAGGTACAGGAATGATAAATTATGTTAATATGTTATTCCCATTATATTATCATCAGTCAGATGATTTAGTATGATGCACCATCAGAAAAACTCAGTGTTATGCCATCTGGGGATTACAAGGTGTAAATCCAACTGACTTACAGAACAAAAGGAGTTCCAGCGCCACAATTCACAAACAGCCTCAATTAAAGTATATCAAGATACAGAAAGAAGTACAGAAGTCTAGGAAGGGCAGTACTAAGAAATGTCACTGTTGTAAAGGCCAGAAGCAGATCCTCAGTGTCTGTAAAGCCAGCATTACACCAGTATAAACACCAGTATATGAAACTGGCCTTGCCACTGGTGTGACTGGAGCTGCCATCAGACTCATCAGTCTGATGGCTTTGCTCTGGTGAGTTGCTGATGAGAGTGAGGCAGAAACCAGCTTGATGCTCAGCACCCTTTACTCAGGCAGCTGGCAGAGGTCTGGGTGAGTGTGGGTATCTGCAGGAAGGCTTGACCACATTCCTGTGCCAAATTATTTATCATCCAGCAGATGGTTATCCTATTATTCTACAATTTGCATACTGCCACACTGCAGTGATCTATGGACAGTGCCACCGTGGCACTACACCAAATAGAAATATCAGAGAAGCTTTGTTGTGAAGCAGCCCTTGCTTGGACTGAAAACTACTCTCTTGTGTGCTCATTTCTTTGACATTTTTTTGGTGATACACTTCATCTGTATTTCTGAAATTACAGTTTGATAACACTGTGTTGTACCTTCCGCTGCAATGGGTAAGAGCTGGACTCCATGATCCTTGTGTGTCCCTTCCTACTCAGAAAATTCTGTGAATCTGTGGGACACCTTCCTGGAGGTGGGAAGAATTTATCTCATTTATTTATTTTAATGGACCCTTCTGTCCTGGGGCTCCATTACAGACATCAGCTGCCTTTTCACGCCACAGTTATCCTGGTTCTCGGGTTGCCTTCTGCAACCTCGATAGCACAGCTTCTGATCTGAGAATCTCCCCAGGCACCTTCACAATGCCTCCAGCTCCTTGCTGTGCTCTTCCACTTCCCTGGTAAAGCTTAGATCCCTCTCATGCCCCTGTGGCCTCATTTAGTATCACGTTACCCATAAGCCTTCCACATCCCTACACCTGTCTCCCCAGTAGCCCAAATATTTGCCAGCTGGGCAACTTGTGTTGTGCCTGAAGTTGTGCATCCTCATGGACCTCTGATCTGCTGCCTGGCCCAGAAGTACAGCAGCATCCTGAGCTCATCCATCAGGAGAAATACTGGGATCTCTCTTTTTTTGGCACTGGTTTTCATTAAACACATGGGAAATAGGCAAGGAATCAGCTGGATATTTGTAGATGTCCAGTGGTCCCTGAGATCTCTGCAGAGAACTGGCAGACACGAGACAGTGGGAGACTTGCATTTTCCTAAAGTGACAGCTAGTGAGCAGCTGACAGTGCCAAAAGGGACACTAGACACCATGTTTAGGTGATTGGATCCAGCCTTGGGCGTCTTTCCCGTCTCTGCCTTCCCACCATCCCTGCTTTTGAAAATGCCAGTGGTTCCGAGCCCCCAGCCTGGCAGAAAGACGTGCAGGGGGTGCAGCTGTGGCTCCTACACTTCCTTTCTTTGGAAAACAAGCAGGGAGGGTGGCACTGGGAGCATTTTGGCCTGTTGTGGGAGAAATGGATGTCACCATCCTCTCTTGTGCTGAGCCTCACTGCCCACCCTGCCCTTGGCAAGCCCTTCCTTGTCTTTGTCCCTCTGTCCCCAGATGGGAAGGCAGGCCATGGTGCTCAGTGTTTGACACGTCCCTGGTCCCTGTCATGCTTCTTGATCCATGGCCCTGGACTCAGCTGCTTTGCCTTCATCAGCAGCTGTTTTCCCATCTCCCTTTCAATATATAAACCATATTTTTATGCAGTATGAGCTGATTTAGACATGAAACTAACATGTTGCATGATTCCCAACAGTCTGGGAATACTTTAATTCCTTTTTTTTCCCCCCTAAGTGAAATTATATATTGCTGATGAGAGATATGATACTAAAATCATTACAAGATAGTGTTACATCTCTGTGAAGCAAACACAAGACCTCCACATGCTCATCCAGGAGTCAGCCCGCACTCTCTCAGGGCAGTACTTGTACAGATTCTTCTCCTTAGTACCCAGTGCTTTCTCCTTTGCTAAAACTCTCTATCAGGAGAACTGTTTCTTTCCTTTTGTCAACAGGTTTGTTCACAAAGGATATCCATAAATGTGGATAGAGACGTAAGAATGTAATCATAGAATCAGCAACAACCAAATGTCTTGAGATCCTTCAGATACCCATCTACAGTTACACTCTTCCACATCAAAGAACACCTCATTTCTGGTGGCTTCCTTTAAATTTAACTTTTTAATTTTTTTTAATTTAATTTTTAAATTTAAATTCTTTTCCCCTGAAATGCTGTTGACATGCACATCACTGACTTTTTCCCAGTGACACTGTTAACCACGTATTCGTACTTTACCTGCAAACAAACAGAGATGATGGGAACAGAGTAATGGCCTAACTGAGACAGCTGCAGTGCTTGTGAGCTTGGAAGCATGAATCCAAAAGGTGAACAAGCAGTAGATTCCAAGGAGGAATTCCAGTAATTAGAGAGCACACATGCTGTGCACATGATGCATTCTCAGTTCGGGTTATTGAGCTTTCAGGTCTGTGGCTCAAAGACTCCTTTAAATCAGAGGCAGGTCTTTGTATGCAACGCCTTTCACAAATATTTCTCCTCTAAGTTTACATATTTACTTTTGAAAAGGTTTGAGTTTTTCCAATCCGTGACATCCTGTAGCAATGCGTCTTAAAAAAAAAAAGTTTTGTTAATGTTTTGAATTTGCTGCTTGCCACTTATGTTTGATGTACCCTTGGATCTATCTTCTCCATCTATTATCTGATCCATTATATTCAGGGTTTTATAGACCATTCTTACTTTCTTTTATTCTGTACCTTTGATCACCTATTCTGTCTGTTAGTTTCAATGTGTGCTTTTGGAATGAGGCATCGAGTCTGTGATCAGTAAGCAATATGCAGGAAAATCCTAGGTTTCAACAGTGCTGTGCTTTCTCCTTTTCCTGATTATTTTTACAATTTCGTTCCATTTTTCCCTTTACTCTGCTTTTGAGCAGGGGGTTGATACTGTTATAGAGCCAACTCTCTGCTATAACCACAAGATCTGCCTCGAACAGTGACAGCTTAGTACAGAGTTGTGTTATTTGTTATGTGAAGTCAGGAGCATTTTATTCTGTGTGCATCGCTATGACACTGAATTTTATGACATTTAATCAATTTGCAGTTCAGTATCATAAGGCTCTTTGGTATATTTTTGTGGTAAATCCTCATCATCTTTACTACCATGAATACCTTAGGATTTCTAGTACAATTTTACAAGTTCCCAGTTCAGTCTGTATTACAGATTCTACATACACTGCCAGCAGGACATGAGCATTGATCTCTGGGGGATGCCACTCTGAAAACTGACCTTTTCTTTCTGACTGTTTGTTTGCCATCTTTTGACCAGCTACTTATCCATGAATTGACTGAAACTTAAATAACCAGCGAACTCCTTCAGGACAAAATGAGAAGTGACCTCACAAAAATGTGAGCAGAAAATTTAATTCATCAGTTACTAAGATATTAATTCTCCTCTGCACTTCTTGATGCAGCTGGAATGAAAACTAAAGCAGTGATCCTTGCAGAGTAGCTCAGCCTCATAATAATTCTGATGATCATCCATGTGTGGCACTGCAACTCTCAGAAGAAAAGCCTAATTTTTGTGGTGTTTCCAACTTGTTTCTGGAATAAATTTTGAAGAAGCCCTAGGTAAATAAAATCTCGTGTACCCCAGAGAAAGTTGTATATTAATTCAGTATTCTCTCTAGAACAGCGTCCCAAAGAATAGAACATGAAAATGTTTACTGGAGACAGTACTATAGCCTATATAGTGTTAATTTTACATTTAAATCCATTTCAGTGTGTTCTCACTTTCCAAGTTCCCAGATGCTTCTGAGTTTTTATTGGCCACTTCAAACTGTATGGTGTGGAAGGAATTATGGCAGGGGTTCAGCAGCAAGGCAGAATGAATGATCGGGGAATTATGGCAGCACAGAGAGAGGCCACTTGATTCCTGAAACTTGGGAAGTGTTTGCTGTGCATGTCAGCTAGATACGAGTGTGGAAATCACTAGCTGTGAAATCGTTAATGATAGATAATAACATCCAGTGTTCAAGCAGTGCATGGTAACAGTTTATTTTTGATCCAATAATAAATACTTCATGAAGCCCTGGGCAAGCCAGGGGCATAATTTCCAAGATGAGCCTTCCCTGATGCTTTTAAGAAAAGATAGTGCCTGGTTAAGTTCTTTTTTTTCCAACTTAAATTACTTGAGTTTAGAGACATATTTGTGTTTGGTAACTCAGTCCTGCTGAAGAATGGACCACGTAGCAATTCCTTTGTTGCAGAGCTGTGCAACGTAAGGCATCCTTCAAATAAGCATCTCAGAACAAAGAAAAATCCTTTTCACCTTTTCCATTGACTTTGGTAGGACCCCTTGTGTAAGCAGAGTGGATGGGCTGGATGTGCAGATTGAAGGACTCTGGAGGAGTAACTCTCAAGAAATTGGTTACGGCTGTAATGTGAGCTGTGCTGACACAGCTGGCAGATAGCTGGAAATTGATGCTCTTGAAAAGAGATAGATCTTTGCCAGAAATATTAGTTTCAAGGAAAAGTGACATTTTTTCTTATCATTACTGTCAAATAGTGCTATAGTTTCTAAACTGGATTTGGTAGAGATGCATGCTCCTGATATTTAATTTCAGAAGAGGAAAGGGTTTCTCTGTGATTGAGAGCCAAGCACACAATACCATAAAATGCATTCTTAATCCTAAAGAAATGTAAAATCACACTCTCTAAAAGAGTATGAGACTCTTTGGCCCCACCAGTCTCACCATTACCTTTCAAAAGACCAGTCTCAAAGAGATTTTCCAAAATACTTGTATTTATCTGTCTTTGTACACTTGACTGGTTCTCACCAGGGCTCTGAGGGCACCACCAGTCCTTACTGACCTGCCTGGCCAGGAATGAACAAAAATACGTTGTAATTTAAAAACTAAACAAATATTTTAAAACTTAACTAATATTTCTGGCAAAAAATTCATCTATTTTCAATGAGCACCTTGTAGATAAAGGCATCCTGTCTAACAAGAAAAGATGTATAGTCCAGTTAGTTACACAAACAAGAGGCAACGGTATCAACCACTTGTATTTGGGAGTTTGCTGTGTCTTTGTATAAAGTTCCTTAAATTGCCCTATCAAGAAAATATGAAGGCAGGATAGGTGTAAATGGTCAAAAATAAGCACTACCATTTCACTTATGTGGATTTTGAGGGTCAGAACTATGCATTTTGATCAGCCTTTTTATGATCTCCCCGCCCCAGGTAAGATCAGTGCCTCAGAGCAGGCAAGGGCCTGCATGCCGAAGGGCTTTGTTTCAAAGGAAATGAATGCTGCTGCCACTCCTAATGAGAATCTCCACTGTATTAGAGACTGTTCCTGATTTCATAATTGTTTGAATTTTAGCAAAGTAATTTAATATTTTAATTCTTTAATTTTTGAGCTAAGAAGTGACAGGGTAGGATAAATCTGCCTTGCTGGTGGTTTGCATGTCTGTGTAGCACTACTCAATTCATCCATCTGATGGCCTTTAGGAAGACAAAATGACAGGTTAGTGTGGAGTATTTTGGAGAAGTACCCTGATACACTTCTGATACCAGTGCTGGTTAATGTGAAGTGTTTCTGATGATCTGTGGTCAGACATTTTATCTTTTCTGCTTTAATTCTGCCAATATCTTCAGCGCTGATTCTTTCCATCCATCGAGAGCTTTCCCTCTTTTGGAAGACACAAATAGATGCACAGTGTAGGGGTTAACAGACACTAAAATTAACGTATTCTCAAAGCCATAAATAACTTGTTCTGAAAATCTGAATAGCTAACTTAGGGGGAAAAATCAAGTTCCACATATTTAACTTCAGCATTGTTAATCAGGACATTTGAAAGAAAATTAATATTTTCCCAGAGATTAAAAGCAAATTCAGTCTTTTTGAAAATCAGGGGGGTTTATTCATTTCAATTCTGAGGGAAATGAGACTGGTAGAACTGACTGGAATTGGGCATAATGAGTGCAAATTCTGAAATGCTTTTTCAGAGCAGTTTTGTTATCTTGCCATGTAGTTCCTCTTGTATTTCAATAGACGTAGCAGAAGACTGTTGATAGTACTGAATAGTTCTAAATTACGATTTTGAGGATGTTAAATTCTGACTTTTTGTTGGTTTACACATGAAAAATTTGAGCACCAAATAAAAGCATCACTCCAGTAAAGTGGCAGAAGGTTTTTGTACAGAATGATGAATTATGTCCAATATTTAAAACTAATATCTTTCATTACTTTTGTCTCTCTTGACTCTGAAGTTCTGTTTTTCCCCCTGTTTCTGTCACTGGGCTACAGACAGGTACTATACTTGTGTCTTGGAAAATGATTGCACGATCACACATGAAGGAGCAGTAACTGACAGATGCACAGGAATTCCTGTGCCAGATCAGACTAATGGTGCACATAGTTCAGCCCCTTTTCTCCCAGAACTAGACAGTTCAAGATACCTGTGCACCTGGATCTGATGGGTTTGCTCCTCAGCATTTAGGAGAACTGCAGCCAGCACTGTGACAGTCCCTCTGAAGTGTCTGTCATTCCAGGAAAACCCAGAACAGGCTTTTTAACAGGAACAGGCATTTCTCACATCTCTGGGGCTCGGTGAGCCTGGTGCACTCACTGGGTTTGCTTCTGGCTGCTGCTGTGTGCTGCTGCCTGTGCATTCCATGCAGTAGGAATTCACACACACCTTGCCTTCAGTTTTGTATCTCAGGCTCTCAGTGCTACCACTCCTCACTTAAATGAGCTACCAGGGCATTCCAGAACTTCTGGGCATCTAAAAGGCTTCCTCCTTTGTTTCTTCACATCACACATTGTGAGCTTGCTGATAAATCCCAACCTTTTTTTGGTAGAATAATGGGCTGTAGCTGCTAGCTACATTGTTCAACTGGAGTTTAGAAATATGGTTAGATTTTTAATTAAAGGATCTGTTAATGCCTCCTGGTTTTAAAGAGATGTCTAACATGCAGAAGAGGAAAAAAAAATCAAACCAGAGAAAGCAAAAACACAGTTGTGGCCACACAAGCTATCATAAGCACTTTTTGGTGCTCTGAGCTCAGAGAAGAGATGGCATTTTGTGAAGACTGTCTCTCTTTCATGCATGGCCTGAGGTGAAGAATGAGGTGTTCTGCACCACGGAGTTCCAATCCTGCCTTTAAATGTGTGGCAAACTGTGCTGTTGCCAGTTCTGCAGGGAAAGCGAGCGTGTGTGTAGGTGTGGCTGAGGGGGTAAATTTCATTTCAAGGGCTCGTCTCTGATCACTTCTACAAGCTCAGCAATGTGAGCCTAATATTATAATTCCAAGGGGACCCTTGATGCTGCATGGTAAAATTGCTTATTAAATTCCAATCACAAAAAAAATGAGGAGGTAGGCACTGTTCAGCTGGCAGCATACAGGAAAAAAGGCTGAATTCTAATTATTTGAACAGTGGAGTTAGTGTTATTTCACTGTGTGAAAATAAANAAAAGGCTTTCTAATGCAGGCAGCTCTGAGAGATTTCACTGCTATAGCAGCAAAGTGATGATTTATAAATTATGCTAATTTGAAGGTGAGGCATTGTGTAAACAGTAAGTATTGCATTTATTATTTCCCCAGTTGGATTAAAATATAAAAAGGCATATCCAGTATCAGTAGCACTGTTTATTACTCTAATCAGAAACGGGGAATATATTTTCAGCCACTCTAAACCTTATGTGTTCTTTTATTATGCATGAGCAGCTATTACTACTGTTCAGTCATATATGTTTCTTAAGGTTCTCATATTGCAATCTCCACCTTTTGAATGGCTTTCAAATAAATAAAACAACTTTTTTGCATAAAAAGATATTCTGCAAACATAATTAAGTACTGGAATTTACATTTTTATGAATATAACAACTTCATACACAAGATGAATCCACTGTAAAAATTTTAGAGGTTTTTAGAGCCATTACAAAAGGATTTTATTTTACATTACAACTCTGAACACATCTTATGCCCTTGAACATGAACTGCCTTGAATTTTGTTAAGATTCTGTTCTTCAGTCTCATTTTCACACTCAATGAGCCACTACTGTTTCAGTCCAAAAGGGATCAGTCAGTAAAGCTGTGTCATGAAAGTAGTTATAGAGTCTGATCAGATTCTTTAAAACTCATTTTTATTTAGCCAGGAGTCACAAATCTAGCTGCAAACGCTGCTCAAGATGTGCCTTCTCTTTTGAGTATAATTTGGGAATACAAAATCAGCTTTATGAAAAGGCAGTGTAAAGGCAGTTTTCCTGTTATGTTATCCACAATATGTTATAGACATTAAAAGTAAAATGTATAAATATCCAAATGACTTTTATTTGCATGTATAGATTTGTGTTTTTATTTAGGTATTTAATTATTAACATAAGAATTTTGTTAAAATTCAAAAAACAATAAATGATTAATAAAACTCTCCAAAGCAGGAATCTAACTGAGGATGGAATTACGTCAGTTTGGTGATAAAATGTTTAGAAAGAGAGAACTAAACCCAATCCAGTAGAAAGGACAAGGTCCCTAACGCTGTGGTGTGAAGAGATATTTTTCAAGTATCTTTTGCAGTTAGACCCTAAAACTCTCTGTTTCTCAGAGGATGCATCCTTTTGGTCGGACATCCCAGTGTAAGGTGCACATCTGTGGCATTGAATAGCTGATTTTTCCTCTACCTCAGGAGGCCTGGCCTTGCATATTCCATGAAAAGACCACTGAAACCAGACTGTAAGATCAAACACCAAGTGCTCTTACCCAATTTCTTTAGAAGGTATTAAATGAATATTTCCTGGAGAAGAGACAAGAAATCAGCCTGGCTTTTCCTTGGAGAACATCTTATCACAACTCTCCTTTGCCCCGCTATTTCTTCAGTCTCATACCCAAAAACCACTTCTAATTGCTTCCCAAGTGAAACAGCTGTACCAGGAAGGGACCAAGAGCATCACGCACTGCAGTGCTGGTGAGGGCAGGTGGCAACAGGTGAGGCATGAGGTCTTTTGCATCTCTGATGTTCCGGAGGAGTGCTCTGACCACCAGGATAATGGATCAATAAAAGGCAGATAGTGCAGGTATTTGGGCAAAAATACAAAAATACCTTATTAGTGCTAAAATCAGTACGTGATTTACCACGCGGGAGGAAGCGAAGGCTTTGAAAAAGCAGCTGCAAAAAATGTAACATGGTACAAAGGACATCTTGGCCACTGTCATGCAACATAAATGTTAACCATGCATTTTCCATCATGAAGGAGAGGTTGGCTGAGTGGCACATCCTCACAGACACACAGCTCAGACTTTGAACGACTTATTGGTAGAACAAACAGCTTTTCAACCAGCCGAAGTCAGGTCTCAAGAACTCACAGACAATTTTTTATACATTCAAAGCAAATTAACAGAGATTTACATACTTGTTTTTAACTTGGGCTTCTCTTCAATTGCCAAACGGATGTTCTAGTTCATTTCCCCTTTTGTTTCAGTCAGAAATGCAATTATAACACTGAGCAGAATCTATTACTGCTTGTCGAAAGCAACTACTGCTGAGTGAGCTCAGCTCTACTGACTGCTTCCTTCTACCATCTAGTGGCACCTTCAGCATACTGCTTTTCTCTCTGTAAAGAGTTCAGTGAGAATGATGATAAATGTACAGTCTTGGAAAAAAAAATATACCTTTGAAATGAGCAATGTACCTGGAGAGGAAATACCTTTTTTTTTTTCCCTGACATGGAAAAGTAGTTTTCATACAGAAACTGTTTATGAGAGAATAGAAGAGATTCAGTGGTGTAAAGTACTAATGTCAGAGAAAAGTCCTGCATCCTGTGGTCTTGTAAACAGTAAGTTAGGCTTGTTGATTGATTTCTTGCTCTTTTTTTTTGGTGGGACAGCTTGGATTTTAAGTTGTAGGCTGCAGAATGACACTGTCGAATATCCTAAGGAAATGCCCATTTAGAAACCCACTTGGTTTGTTTTCTGCCTGGATATTTAAAGGGCACAACAAAAATTAAAAGGTACCATGAAATATAATGCTTTGAAAGCACATAGCACACCTGTAGCTTCTTTTCTGATTATATAATTTTATTAAGAGCTTTCAGTGTTCCATTTTGCAACAGATGTTTCTGTTTCATTTAGGGAAAAAGCTTAAATGTCAATGAACTAGGAATTTAAGGCTTGGGATGTTTTCCATCAAAAGGCATGTTCTGATTATTTATATGACTGAACAAACATTAATCATCTCAAATGCTTTCTGCTCTTTGAACTGGGTTGTTCTCACAGAGTGCAGGTATTGGTGAATTAGACTACATATGAAATAAATGTTTTTTCAGATTCCATAAAAAGGCATATTTCTTCCTTTCCACTTGCAGCAAATTGACAAGGCAAATTGATGGAAGTCAGAACGTAGAATCTCAGAATCCAGGATTTTTTTTTTTTCTTTTACTCTGTATCCTAATCATACTGACCAATTTTCAACCAATTTTCCAGGGTGGGAAGATCCCCATCAGGTGGACTGCTCCCGAAGCCATCGCTTACCGGAAGTTCTCCTCGGCCAGCGACGCGTGGAGCTACGGAATTGTCATGTGGGAGGTGATGTCCTATGGAGAGAGGCCCTACTGGGAGATGTCCAACCAGGATGTGAGTACTGCCCAGGACTAACCTGCAGCTCGCTGAAGTGTTCTTGGAAAGTTATTGCCACTCCCTGCCCTGCTTTGCTGTCCCTTTCTAGGCTGGAATCTCAGCTCATTTAAATCATTGTAATTCTGGCAGCTTCGATGGGACAGGTTATTTATGCAACCTGAAGACTTGGCCCTCTCTAGCTCAAACCTTGACCTGCTTCCTCCCATGGAGTAAAGACATGTTCCAGAGAATCATGGGCAAGTGGATGAAGTTCTCAGTGAAGTTGTAAAGCAAAACTCGAGGGAATACTGGAACTGTTCTGATGATGCAGTTGGCCCAGTACAGTCTGACACTGCCCTTCAGTGGGCACCCATGGTTAAATCCTGAAAGAATGAAGCTGCCATGAGAAATGCATTTGTCAATTCTCCTTTCTAAGAATTCAGTGCATTCTTCTTACCTTGCAAACTATGTATAGGCTTAAGCACAGTGCAGGACAATAGCTCTCCCTCATAAAAAAGTTATGCTTTCTTCTGACTTTTCTTTTTTTTTTTCTTTTTTCCAAAAGTGGTGGCTAAATAAGCCTTCACAATTTAAAAAAAATCCCACGTTTGCTTCTAGTATAATTGAAGGCTTGTTCTAGAAAAAGAAGCATAGGAAAGGGGAAATCATGGGGGTTTTTTTCTTTAACACAATTTAAATTTCACGAATTCTCTTGTTTGATGGGTCCCTGTGACAGCTCAAACTGGTACATTCAGGCTTCACACCAGCCATCAATCTCTATGTCAAAATGTGGAATATCAGCCAAGCCACCTTAACCTCTCTCATGTATGTGCCTAGAATATTCCTGCATTGGTTCTGAAGAATTGACAAGACTTTCCCAGATGGCTGTTTTTACATTGTTGCTAAGTTATTCAGCTCTTCAAGTCTGGTTGCTTGTTAAGGCTGATCGGTCATTTGGGGATAAGGATCTGAGAGAGATTTTAATTTTAAAAAATAATTTCACTGTTTCAGGAAGAAAAGGAAAAAAACAACCAAACCCATCAGAAACAACAAAAAAAAAGACTATCACAAACCCCTCCATTTAGAATATATTAAATAATCAGCTACAGCATGAAGATAGCAACGTTTAATTACTCCTACATCCAAAATAAAAGTATCTGTTAATACAAAATAATGCTGCAGGCCGTAATGGTGCCAGTTGCTGGGGGCTTTCCCTGCATTTCAGCAGTTCCCAGAACAAAGGACTCTTTTTTTCCTACACACAGGCCTTCAGTGCCAGAATGAGAGCAGTGAGCATCTGTGACCTTCTACGTACATTTAGTCACTTGGAGTGTCACTGGAAAATTCCAAGTTATTAGACATAATGTAAAGCTTCTTTTACTGGATATTGGGATGGTTCTTTCAGTACAATAAATTACCCTGAATTCACAGGAGCTTATTTTGCAGAAATAATAGGACTTTCAAAGGTCAGTGGTACCGCACAGATGGAAAGGAAAACAACAGAGAGAGATGTGCACTAAACAGATTCATGAAACACACAGGATGCCAACAACAATTGATAAGGTCTTGCATAGGCATAGTCAGAGGTTCTGCTACATCAAAATGTCTGCTGACATTACCACTAAAACACTTACTGAGTTTGGATCATAAGAAAGCTCTTCTTTAGATAGCAATTAGAATATTTCTGGAATTGGGTGGGTTTTTGTAGATCACCAGAAGTTTTCCAAGTATTAACTCTGCAGAGCCAGGTCTGGTTTTGGGGTTTGGTTTTTTCCCATTCCATCTTACCAACTGCTTTTCTAATTATACAACTTTGGGAAATCAACTCACTTTTTTTAGACCATGGCTCAGTAAGTGATGAACACAGCTGATGTGAGAAGTTCTAAACTGGTACTTGCCACCTAAACAAACCCAGTCTGCTGTTCAGAGACTACAGCTGCTCACAGGTATCCAGAATGACTCAACACCTCTGCAAATCCAGCATCCTCTATTTATATTCCTCAGCAAGGATTTGGAAGCTGAATTTAAGGAAACTCAGTTGAAAAATGTTTCTCATAAAATTAATACTGTGCATGGCATAACGCAAAGGCTTGAAAATGTTGCTAAGTTTGAGAAATGCTCTTGTTTAAGTAAATAACCATTTTATTATTGTGGTAAGTCACTTCCAAACTGTGTTGATGCTGATTAATGCACTTCTTAGATGTGTGGCAGGCACCAGAGGTGTCCATTAATTAGGGCTGCTGCACAGTCTGTCGTGTCTTATTGCTTAATTAATAAACATTAGCCAAGATATTGAACTTTCCAAGGAAACTAGTGTACTGATGAACAGATTGTGCTAAGAGCCTGGCTTGCTAATGCTCATGTGAGGGAAGGAAGATTTATATTCCATGCATTTGGTTTGTAGAACAGCTGTGAGTGAAGTCTACTGGGACACCTGTTAGAGGCCACCGTATAAATTAGTGCATGGTGCTGAGCTACAGTATTCAAAAAGCAGGGAAAAAAACGAAAATAATATTTAATGGATTTGTAATTGGTATGGAAGAAAACCACTGCAGCAAACAGAATAAAACTCCTTGCACTCCTGAAAGTTTCTTGTAATACTGAAAAAAAACCAAAAAACCTTACCCTAATATAGTTCTCACAACCCACAGATATCAAAACACTTGGCAGGCGCCTGGGATTGGCTCTGTACCTTGAGGCAGGAGCAGCTGCCTCTCCCTCCTGGTAGATTTTTCAGATGTCAGGAGGACACAGGGACAATGTCCCTCTGGACTCTCTCCTGTCTCAGTCTCATTAAAAAAGCTGTCAGTTAACTTTTGAAAGCAAGAATCTATGTTACTATTAATAATGAAACTATCAGGAAGATTACAGCTTCATTTTCAGATGGCATTTTTGCCAGTTGCCAATTAATTTGAAATTAAACATGTATAAATTTTCTGTAGAAGTCTATAAAATACTGTTCAGACAATTTTAGTATCATAACCAATATATAATATTAACTCTGTGGTCAAACTTCACAGCTATATCTAGCATCAAACAAGCTGTTGCTGTATCCTTCTTGTAGATGCAGATTTCATGATTAATGTGGTGCTTTGTCAACCTTAAACTGACAAGGGAAAAAGGAATTTGGAAGGAGTTAAAATATAAAATATTTACATGTTTTATAATATATAATTTTATATTACTAAGAAAAACTTAATACTCCTTCCCTTTTAGGTACATGGATATCTGATTTCTCTGAACAGAGAGAGATGGGTGCTACGCACGTGGCAGAGCAAGAGCTAAAATAAATATATAAATAAATAAGGAACTAAAAAGCTCTAATTCTTCCTTTGAGACTTGATTCCCATTGCAGTATTAGACGCTTATCACATCTTTACTCTTGCTTCTTAGACTCTAAAAATAATACTTGCCTCACAAGGGATACTAATGAGGCAATATTTCCAATTTATTTTTAAAATGTGCTGGTATTAATGAGAAATTATAATTATCCCAGTACCAGCTGGCATTTCTCTTCATACTGAAATGTTCCTTTTGAACAAGAGAGGAAACAAAATGCACTGTGACTTCATTTTCAAAGATATGTTAAAATAAAGTGTGGCAGAGAAAATATGCCTGGAAAATTATGGTTGCTTTTGGGTTTTTCCTGAATAAATTACTTCAGCAAAATCTCATCAGCCCTCTATTGTTGTGTTGGGCAAATGCTATATGTCTCATAAAAGTAGAGCAGTTTTCCTGTTGCCTTAAAAGCAAAATACATTTCATAGATCCATCATTTGCAACAGGCACAGTTAAATGTAAAGGTGACGATATCTGCATTTCTGGGCTGCTAAGGATGGCCTCTTCAGTGGCCAGTACCAGCTAAGCTCTGCCCCTCACTGTCAGGAGTGTTTTATGAAGCCACTTTTGAGAAACTGCTTGAGATGCAGTAATAATAAATGTAAAAACAAGTGTGAATAAAATTACATGCATGTGGGGTTGAGTTTTGCCCATCCTGAGTCCACGGGGGCATTTTCATCATTGGGAGGCAAGGTTCTGAAGGAAATACTTCTCTGGCAGTGGGATGGCATTTTTTCCTCTAAGAGCAGCATGTACATTACAGGACCAAGTCACCTGTGCTTATAAAACACAGACAGGCAGCTGTGAGCAGGTACAGAAGCCTTGTTCCATTTCCTGCCATGCCATCTAGGGGAGCTCAGGTCCTAGCACAGCTTCATTACTCTTATTTTATTTGCATAATGCTTGCAGCATAAGCGTTAGGCATTGCTGAGCAGAGCCAACATTAATTCAGAATTCAAATAGAGAACGGGGATATATTCCAGGATAATAAGATTGAATAAATCGAAGCCAGAGCTGGTGCTGTAAAACATTGATTTGCTGTAAACAGTTTAATGTAACCCCTTCCAGCTGCATTAATATGTCTGCAGCATGTACATACATCTGTGTGAAAATGATGGACGTCTCCTTGCAGCACAGTGGGGATCAATGCAGTCAGTATGTTCCTCCTAAGTGCACTGCGTGGTTATAAATATTGTGTACAATCATTTGTACATTAGGAAACATTTAGCACTGGCTGGATTTTTATGTGGGAGGGTTATGTACATGTGGTAGGGTTGGTGTTTTTCCTAGCTTTGTTTTTGATTAGCCACTGACTAGCTTTGCATTCTTTTTTATACCAAAAAAATCCTGACTGCGTAATTTGTAACATCATCCCCACTGCTACCACCACTCATTGCAGAACCTACTGACCTCTCCTCATGTTTCTTAAATCTTTCATGGGATGAATCCATGTAAGCTTGTACAAATCCCTGAAGCTTTCCATGGACCTTAACTATTTTTGCTAAGTCCTATCCAGCCATGCTGATATGCCATCCCATTTTCAAACAATATATTTTGCTACCTGTGTTACTAAAAATCAGCTTTCCTTCAACTCTGATCAACTGTAATTTTTCATACTTGTGATTCACCTTCAGCATCAGACCTCTTTCTTTC
The DNA here is from genome assembly GCA_013398055.1 of Ifrita kowaldi. NCBI lineage: Eukaryota > Metazoa > Chordata > Aves > Passeriformes > Cinclosomatidae > Ifrita > Ifrita kowaldi. The sequence continues at coordinate 138,492 of VZRS01000908.1, read as the reverse complement.
CAAATCCTTACCAAATACATTTTCTAGATCTGCTGAATCTGAATCTGAAGGTCTCACTGACTTTAGGGTAATACCATAATTTTATTAACTTTTGTTTAGTCATAAACATCTCGAACATCCAGGTTTCTGAGGGAAACTCCAAAATAACTGTGCTGTAACTTGGTGGGGGGGACATTGCCAGAATTAATCATACTCTAAGGATCAGCAGAAACATGTGAACACCACGTAAATTTGTCAGGGGCCACAACGTGTATTTGCAGTGCTTAAGTGTATTGGGGCATTGCCACACACAAATGCTGTGTCAGAATGCAAATATTAGAGCATGGTGGGATGCAGTGGCCACACCAGGTGAGTTTGTGGCCCCAGAAGTGGATTAAAATGAGGGTGGTATTGGTGAGTTCTTTATTCCCCTCCTCCCTTCTCAGCTGTTTGAAGAGGGTGACCAGAGAGCCTAAAAAAGTTCCTACTGTGTTTCATATGCCTACAAAATATTTTGTGTCTCCTCTGGTCACACCCCTGCCCGTCCTGATTCCCTGAGTGAAGCCCCAGCAATGCATAAAGTGAGGGTGGCTGTGCCATTAACAATTTATCCTCCCTGGTTTCTAATTGTCAGTGTCACCCCGTCCTTTCAGTATTGAATGCCTGCTGATCACACACATTGTATTTCTGTAGGTTATACTGTCCATTGAAGAGGGCTACAGGCTTCCAGCTCCCATGGGCTGCCCAGCTTCTCTTCACCAGCTAATGCTTCACTGCTGGCAGAAGGAGAGGAGCCACCGTCCCAAATTCAGTGACATTGTCAGCTTCCTGGACAAGCTGATCCGCAACCCCAGCACCCTTCATACCCTAGTGGAGGATGTACTTGTGTAAGACACTACATCTTGTTTTTGTACATTTTGTACATTTTTTTTTTCATAACACATAGTGGCTATCTGTATGTGGTTTAGGGCACTAAGCAGGGGTGGGAGAACCACAAAGTTCTGAGTTCATAAAGTCATGCACGTTCAAATAATTTTAAGTCCTTTTTAAGGGTTGCTGTATTGTTAATACACTGTTGTGTAAGGAGGTTTTTTTCTTGAGCCATGCACATTATATCAGGCTTTTTTATAATTATTTTTGGCTGAGCTCTGTTTGTGCACTGTCTATCCTTAATCTTTGTGAATCTCTTTGTTCTTTTTTTTTTTGTGTGTGTGTGTTTTTCCTATGTGCTTGGTTTTTCTTTGTAATTTTTTTTTCCCTATTCAGCAGCCTGTCTCTCCATCTGACAGTGCTCAAGCAATTTCTGAACTGCCTTGGAGTAATATCCTGCAGAAAGTAGTTGTGTCTTAGCTTGCTAAATCTTTATTTATCTGCAGCAGAATGGCAGCAGTGACCAAATTAGAGATTATGCTGTTATTGTTCCACAACAAATTCTTGATACTGTTGCCCAGGCGTTTTTTTCATTAATAATATTACAGAAATGAATGCAGCCACAGGATAAGCAAGGCTGTGGTGGAAGAATTTGTCAGTATTTGTAGGCTTATTGATCCAAGCTGTCCCTGCATATCAGCGGAAATCCGTGAAGGTCCAGGTGGCCTCACTCTCTTCATTCACCAAGAGTCACCTTAAGATAAAAGTGTTTTCATGGAGACTCCCTGGGTTTATAAGGGGTTCTCAAGCCCTGAGTGGGGCTTGCTGAGAACCTTTAAATGCTTTGGAGAAGGGCTGAGCAACAAGGCAAAATTGGGGCTGGTACCTTGTTGTGGGAAAGGCTGAATGGAGAAGTTGGTAGGAAAACCTGGAGTTAGGCCTACACCTATTTCATCAACACAGACTAGGGGGACTTGTGGGATTAAATATCCATCCCCTCGAGCTAGCAGCCTCTATGTGTATGTGCATACAAATATATATATTACTTACTATTTGTACCTGGATCACGTTATTTAGCATCAGAGTAATGTATTTTTATCTCTTTTTATTTTAAACCATAGTTTAAGATCTAAAAAATGTATGGTTTATTGAACTGTTATTGACTTCACCTGCTTGGGAAAGTGTTTTCCATTCATTTGAGAATGCTTGATGCAGTTGCTGGGTAACTTAGAAGGTCAGCAGTTATTCTATAGAATCGTAGAGTAATTCAGATGGGAAGGGACCGTGCTAGGTCTTTAGTTATAGTTTGTTCTTAACAGTGTTCTCCTGCCCTTTAGTTTCCCCCTCTATAATTTTGATAATATGAATGAAAATCACTGTACTTCATGTACTTGAATATGTGCGGGTGAAACTTGGTACATTAACACACTGGGCTGTGTTGCTTCCTACATTGCACATTAAGTCATGCTCCATAGTATTGGCTGGCTTTTGCTGTCTAAATTTTCATTTTCAATAAATTGTGTCTTTCTCCTAAAGACTATCATAAAGCTTTTACAAACAGCAGTGTGCATTTTCTGCATTTTGTTCATACAGTTTCTCTACACAAAATGCATAAAGCCAGTGGAAGTTGTGAGCCCTCCCAAGCGTGGCACACAACGGAAGACTGGAAATCAATGCCCCAAAACTGGAATCTTTTTTTTTTTCCCCATCTTTGTTTCAGTTGTGATAATATTAGGGGAAAGAACTTAAAAAGAAATGTGGCTGAAGTAGCTCCAATTTTATTTGCTACTCTGTGTAATTGTATGTTAAAGCAAAGATACAATATTTTATTCTTTTTGCTTCTTCTAGGGTGAGTTTTAGTTTTTGAGTGCTGTAATCAAAGTGTTCCTGTGCCATAATGGTATCACAATAAGGAGCCATCAGCGGGGGGTGGGGGGAGTTGTAGATAAATGTAAAAATCACCTCATGGTGGTTTAATTTTTTTAATTGCATCTTATGCTACATTTTCTTTGTCCTCTACATTGACTACTGCATTAACCAATTGTTACAATCCTGAATGTGTCAATCTGCAAGGAAACATTCTGTGGAACAAAACTAAGAGCAGTGGGAGAGGCCTTTTCCTCAGTGTGTTACTGAGCTGCAGTTCTGTAATAAAATGTATTGTTTAAGTAGTGCAGCTTGGCAGACTGACGTGATTTATAAGTTTTAGACAAAGGGTTAAAGAGATCCTCAGTTAAGATCTGACCTTTACAGCTCAGACTCCTTTCTCATTCCTTCTGCCTTTTAGTAAAAACAGTGTCTACCGGAGTAAATTGGGTGTCATATTTTGTATTGCTTGGTAACCTTTGCATTTTTTTTTTGTTTACAGAATGCCAGATTCACCTGGTGAAGTTCCAGAATATCCTTTGTTTGTTTCAGTCAGTGACTGGCTGGATTCCATAAAAATGGGTCAGTATAAAAATAACTTCATGGCAGCAGGTTTCACAACTTTGGATATGGTTTCAAGAATGAATATTGAGTAAGTATATAATCTATTATCCCTACAGTGACTAATTAACCTGAATTTGTTTGGATGCTGCTGACACACAAATACTGTGGAGTATGGAACAGTGCTTTCATTTCCTTTCCTAGCTCAGCTAACAAAAGACAAATACAGTTATTTACCAAAACAACACAAGAGAAATGTATAATGGAGAGACCCAGAACGGATAGTTCCACTCTGTGATCACACCAAACACAACCAAAGGCCAGGGAGGAGCATGTTTCCTGGGGAATCAGTTTTGATCTAGACCACTGAAATCATTGGCAAAGTATTTTTTTACATTGCTATGGATATCATCAAGTCCTTATCAGTCCTGATAAGGAAGTTGTTCCAACCATCTCTGACACCACCCTACTGGGTTTTTTTAGTGCAAACCCTGCACTCAATACCGAAGTGTTTGGGCAAACTGTGGATTCATATTGTAGCATGATGATGGGATCTATTTTGCTTTCTACTCCCTTCCCATGAATTCCCAATCTTTTATTTGATGCTGGGACTGCCTGTACTAATGCTGGTAGCTGTCAGTTAAGATTCAGGAATTGTACATGTAAAATTAGGACTGATTTTCTCCCACACACATCCCTTCTCACTCACCTTCCTTGAATTCCATCTGCTGCATTATGGCATAGTCACTTAGTTTTGTAAGATCATTCCAAAGCTCTGCACAGCTGGCCCTTCCCCTTCCTACCCTGAACAATTCAGCCTCACCAGCTGAGCTCTTCACCTCTTGCTCACCTTTTTTCCCAGACTATTTACTGATTTGTTATCAATAATGTCCAACATTATCCCAGCAGAGGTCTCTGCAGATTTATACCAATAACTACATTGTAAAACCTGACAATTTACTCCTCACCTCCTGTCTTGCAGCTGGGGATGTTTATAGAACAACTAAATTGATAGATTGTGCTGAACTCTGGGGGCTGTTGACTTCATTCCTGCCAAAGAGTCAAGCTCTGTGGGTGGCAAGGGCTACCCACCCTGGGGTGAAGGTCTAGATGTGATGAAGGGAAACTGGGAGGGTAATCTGGGTCAGGCTGGAAGAGTCACTGCTGATTTGACCTTTAGCCAATCTCTCACTACCATTCCCCAAATCATCAGAAGCACAACTGATGCCTCAAGTGGCCACCTAAAAACAGAGACCAGACAAGAATAAGGGATTAAAGGCAGGTATTTATTTGAAGAGCCTTCAAAGGTACACCCTGGGCAGGCCAAAAGCTACACCCAAGATGGACCCCGAGTCTTCACGAGATCTTCACGCTTTTATAAGTTTGGTTCATTTGCATATCAGGGTTAATTCTCCAATTAAAGCTTCAGTTAATGATGTAATTTCCCCAAGCTTACTCTCCTTCTAAAGATGTTGGTTTACACATTTTGGGCCTAGGACAATCTGGTTGTCCTTGGAGAGCAGGCCTGCAGAGGCTTTGTTATGTCCACCTAGCATGAGAGAGCAGAAGTTAACAAGAAACTTCAGTTACACACTAGGCAGTACAGGCTTTGAAAATATGATAGCTAAAACCTAAGGCATCACAGCCTCTGTTCTTTCTACCTCAGAACTGCAACACTGAGTGCATAAGCCCCAGTTCTTTGCAAGTATGAGTGGGAAACAGTTGCTACCATCACATTACTAAAAGTGGGCTATTAGAACTCACCTCTCTAATTAGCCCTTGAGATTTAGAAAAATTAATTGACCAGTAGTATCACAAGAGCCCCAGTGCTCTAACTGCATTTTTAAAATTATATTCTTTTTCTTAAATGGCTATCTTTAAAAAACTGAAATTGACAGATGCAGAAAACTTGAACATTTGCAGCTTTCTTACATGCCCTGGTCAGGAAGGTAAACTGTCCTGGAGAAGTCATCATATATTTATATTCTTTTGTGCACAAGAGGCTTTATTATATTTGCATCCAAGATGAAACTTTTTATCTTGCAGTGACATTAGAAGAATCGGAGTTGCACTCATTGGACACCAGAGACGAATAGTCAGCAGTTTACAGACTTTGCGGTTACACATGATGCACATACAGGAGAAAGGATTTCATGTATGAAAGTAATAGAAGCAACTGTGTTTTGTGCCTCAGCATTTCTAAAATGGAAAAATATTCTCATTCTTCCCTCCTGCTCTTCCCAACTTCAAGAACTGCAGTCTCCAGTTCAGACTATACAAGTACTTCCATGTTAATGCTTCCAAACCGGAATTTTTAATCACACTGCACAGCTCCTCCACCAGTTCTCTGCCGATAAAATCCCGGCCTACTGCAAGACTCTTGCTACACATTGATGAATAACTCAGCATGGATGTGTAACTTTGTATAACAGTATTTGGGAAACTTTCATGGACTTACTTGAAAGTAGTAACCTATTTGGCCTGGTGTGGCTTCTTTATCGATGTATTTAGAATTTGCTGGTAGATCAAAAAGTATTTGACTTCTTTCATGTTCTGTGACCATGTAACTTCCAACACCAAATGTGCAATCAAAAAGAAGTTTAACATAAATATTTATTTTAACTCTTAATTAAATCCAAATGTATGGGTCCTATCATATTACTTTATAATAGTTTGAATGCTGGTAAGCTGGTGCCTCAAAACATTAGTATTGTTTGCAGAAATGACTGATGATTTTATGTAGCGAGTTTTCATTGTGTGAATAATTGGAAGCATAGTGAGAGTAATCTGTTTGAAATCTTAAGGAAGGTTCTCGATTTTCAATTACTTTAGCACTCGACACTTTTTATGCTTTAAAGTTTAGGTTAGGTTGGAAAACTTGTTTATCCTTGGGATTCCTCACCACCCTAGAATTTATTTTTTTTAATGTAATACTCAGCATTTGCTTCTACTACTGGAAAACTGGTTGTAGCGTTTCCACGACCACATGTAAAACACGGCTGTCAGCTCTATTGTGGACACAAAGATTTCAGAAAAGCTTTCTGTTTCAAAAATGCAGATCTGTGCTGTTGGATAGGAAAACATCTCCAGCAGCAGCAGACCTCACAGGGCCAGCCATGGGTGGAGAGGTGAGATTATTCCCGTGGGAGCAGGCCGGCCATATCCTCCTCCAGCCGAGGGCAGCGGTACAGCCCCACTGCTGCTGGAAGTTACAGGCTGCAGGATTTGGTGACCTTGCACAAAGGCAGAAAAGGAGATGCAGGACAGCAGTGTGGTGACATGTTGCCTTGAGTCTACTTCTCACTGCTTTTACAAGTAAAGAGCAGACTCTGCTGTAATGGAGCTCTGGTCATTCCAGGCCAGATCTCCATTTAGTACAGATCTCTAAAGGACATCCGAGATATTACCTTTAGAACCCTTCAATAGCCATATTTACATGCAAGAAAACGTCAGCAAAGGCCTAACATAATATTTGTACCTCTCTAAGACTTCCAGCTTCCATGTTTTATTCAGACAACTGACACAGGCGTGCTGGGCTCCATTTCCAAACTTTTGCATGGGATGTGCACTCCTGGGAGCAGGGGCAGGAGCGCACGGCTGCGTGCTGTGGGAACCCCACGCAGATCTACAGTGCATGTCACACATAACCCTGTGCAGATGCTTCTGTTCATTTCTGTGTCCTTTGGAGGGTAGGTTTGAGTTCCGTGGCACTCCAATAGACTCAAGCATTACAACTCTTCTGTTAAAACGTGCATTTGGGTAATTAGTGTAATCTGTGTGTATATCAAAATGAACTAACTGCTTTGTGTAATCATAATGGTATTTACTGCTTAATTTACAGCTGGTAAACCACAGTGTATTTCCTAAGTCTTGGAAAAGGCTGCCATTGTATATCAGTGACAAAGAATGAAAATCAGAAAGCAACTGAGAAAAGATTATGCTTCCAACCAGATCACAGCGTAAGACAAACGAGGCCTGACTCACTGTTGTCACTTTATGTTGGAATAGTTGCATTAATTTAGGTGAGATAACAGTAGTGCACTAAGTAAATTTTTCTTTCTTTCATTAAATAAAAAAAAAAAAGGGCAGATTTAACTGAGGAGCAGGTTTTCTAAAAATCAGGAGTCACTGGTGTTGTACAATGCCAGTTTGATGAGCTTTTTTAAAGAAGGGCCGCTCCAGTCCTTTTGTAGCTCCAAAGGTAATTTTGCCAGCATGAGGAGTCCCACTGAACTCATCAGCACAGGAGTTTTGCAGGATCACAGCCCTTCAGTGGGGAAAAAAGTGTTTGTTCTTTCCTGTGACCGTCACTTGAAAAATTCTGCCCTAATTCCACATCTGAATGGTTTTTTAGTAGAGGAGCTCTTACAGAAAGAAAACCATACTTACCTGAAGCCTTTCGAAAAATACCAACACACCATAGAATAATTTAAAAGTTGATTTTGCTTCATCATTTTATTATCCATTTTGCCTATCATTGCTTCCATGGCCAACAACAGGACATCTGTGGAAGGAGCCTTTCTCACAATTAAATACATTACTGAGGAGGTATGAGCCTGTTATTTGTTAATGGGATTTCAAAATCATCCATAGCTGACCCAAACCATGTATGTGCACTTTTAGATTGTCCTTTGCCAGTTTTTTCATTCCCGGTAATGAGGATGCAGAATTGACATTGTTACATGCGCACAACCTGGATATATTTCATGAAAATTAATTTCTAAATTTATCACAGTACTGAAAATATTTTTTCAATAGAAAAAAATATAAAAAAATTAAAACATTTATTAATCAGATATATTTTTTATATAAACAAGAGTTTGGGTAACCAGAAAGGAAAGAACAAGGGATTCTTTGAGTGAGGACATTTGTTAATAACATTGTAAATCCAGGATTTTGTGGGTGTTTTTTTCTGTTGTTGTTGTTGTGGTGCAGTATGACACTTTTCTAATAGTTATCTTGATCAAATTTACATTTTCCCCATTTTGGAAATATTTTATTTGCTCTTGTGATGATTCCAAGTCTATTTTTGTTTTAGTTTGGAGTTTTTTCATAGTTTTTAATTTAAAAAACAAACAAACAAAAAACAAACAAACAAAAAAACCAACCTGAACAGGTGTTATTTTTCAAATGTGAGCTTAATTCTGTACAGACCACAAATGTATATGTGAAATTGGAGTAACTTTCTTTGTAACACAAAATTCTTTCTTCAGGAGAAAATGAGCTCTAATTATCCTGCATATTGTAGTGTGCAGCTGGAGTTTAAACTTGATAAATTTAAGCAAATTTAGCAGGCTGTTTTTGAGAAATTACAGAGTGCTTTATGACTAAAAGTACTCATTGAAAGTTCACAAAATAAAGTGTGTGTGATATGCAAGCAACAAAAAAAAAAGGTGTTAAAATGTGGACGTCATAAAGAAATAATCCTTAGCTGTTTCTCTGCATTCAGTGATAGCTCATCCATTCAGGCATCTGTGCTTGGTCAGATGAATCTCATGCCTTAATTGTATCCAGTCCTTATTCTGAACCTGTGACAAGAGAGGGTCTTGTTCATAATGTTCGTGGTGTTAAAACTGAACAAGTCACAGCAGAAGGTTTAGTGGAATTTACTCATGAGGTGTTTGCACATTGGAATTACTGAGAAACGGTGGGATGCCATGAGGTGAAAGCAAGAGAATTGAGCTACGTAATTTAAATTTTTCTCAAACAAAATGTACCCTTTTTGTTTCCCGTGAACTTAAATCCAGTGTGTGTCCAATGAAAGCTTAGACACATGCCATGCTTCAGGACACCAGCCAGCATAAAGCAATCCTTTAACAGCAAATAGTGCACTCAACAATAAATTCAAATAAATTAGTTGTTCTGGCCAAACCTGCTGTGTCCAATATTGGATTAGGTATTACTTGCATTGTTCTGACACAGAACTCAGACTGCAGTACTTTGATTTTTACATCATTTAAGACTGACTATCCATTTGTCATTTTTTGTATGATGAGCCTAACACAGGGCTTCATTAATTTCTTTTTCAATGCAGATTCCTACAGGATCCAAAGATGGGTCACAAGTAACAAACAGACCCCCTTTATCCAGAGCCAGCTGAGATTTACCATGAGGAATAGCTGGGACTGTGGAGGTGCCTAGTGAGACTGCATTACCCACAGCAATTTCCCTGTCAGAATGACCCCATGGGACCACGTCAGCCACCAAGGTAAAGCAGCACAGAACATACTTGACCTTGTATTGAAGAGCAGTTCCTCATTTTCATCTGGCCCTGTTCCAAACTGCAGCATTTATTGAACTGCTTTACCTCAGCTGATGGAATGGTTCTATGGGACACGTTCTGGCAGCTCAGAATTTCTCCTGAGAGCACAGGGTACCTGTAACTACCCTGTCATGGGCTCACTCTGTCTTGGAATATTCCTTCAGAGAGTGGAAAGCAGGATTTGCCTCTAATGCAGTCCAACTTTCTTTAGCTAAAATCAAAACAAAAAGTCTGTCTTCCATTGCATCTTCCAGGAAAAGTACTGAAAATAGAGACACTTGTGGCATTTGGTTGAAGAACACTGTATTCTGTTAAACAGTTTTCTCCCAGAATACCCTTGTTCACCAATTGTAATGGATCTTTCCTGAATAAATGGCAAAGATAATTTCTTTTTTATAATAGTACTATAATTATTTTTTGAGAGTGAGGGAAAGGTGCGTTGGGCTTTGCTAACTCTTAGTAGGACAATGATCTTGAAATCTCCTGGGGAGACAAATGAATCAGCACTGAAAAGGAAAAAAAAATCCCTAAAACCTTCAATGAGGTAAAAAGGGAAGAACTGTCCATACTGCGCCAAGGAGCTCTAACAAAAACCCAAAAGAGTTGCATGAGACAGTGCCAGGTACTTACAGCTCACACAACTCTTCTACCATCATATCCTGTATTTAGTAGTGCACACTGCTCATCCATGAGTGTTGTATATAATTCCTCAGATTATGGACCAGGGTATGTTGAACATGTTGTGGTTATAAAATATTTGTCTATATGTACATAAAGAATTGTAAATAGAATGTATATCCTAATATCAGATTTTTCAAACCTACAGAATCAATTGCCTTTTGCCAACAATACTAATGGGGTTGATTTGCTCCATTGGCTTTTAAAACTTTTAGTGGCATGCACTCTGTGTGTGCATAGTTCTTCCCAAACTTCCTTGGCTTGTTAGCTGGAAAGGGACAGCCTCTCTTTTCCTCCACTGGTAGAAAACACATTTTCAAACTAACTCAGAGAAAGCTGCCTGCTCACCCTTCTGCTGCCACCTCATCCAACCCCTTCCTGCTGATTCTCTTCCATTCAGCTAATTACTATAGAAATTAGTGATCCCAAAGGGGAAGCAAGGTGCCCATGAGCCAGCAGAACTAGGAAGACACAGTCTGTGCTATAAGGAGTCTTGAGTTCCTCTGCTGAAATCACCAAAGATGTTTACAGAGTATATAAATTATTTTCTTTTAAATAGCCCTTTATAGACACTTAGGAGGTTATAATGAGGGAAATTTTCAAGGGAATATGAGTAAGGATATGCCAACCTATAGTATAAAAAGATATGCTGAATTTTAGAAAAAATTTAGGGGAAAAACAACAAAAATAGTTGACGAAAAACCCCAGGGTTAAAAAATGGATTCAAGTTATATTTCCATATTTGATATGTGAAATAATGTAGCACCAGTTCAGTGAAATCTACTTGTGTGTATGTTTCTTTAAATATCCTACATGAGTATATCTTACTTTCCTTTCCTGCAAGAGATTTCCCAAGTACCTATCTCTTCCAGAAAGGTTTAGCATATTATCTGGTATTTTCATACCAGAATAATTAAACTGGAATAAAAACTGCAAGTTCTGACAGTGAAGATATGCGGGGAAAAAAAAAACAGAATTAAAATAATCAGTCTCAAAGCAATTTAAAGTTTTCACATCTGTTGTACTTTTTTCCTGTCCAAAATTTTTACCTGTATCTAACTGAGGACTTTGACTAGGTCTGCACACATCTTAGTGCTATCTCAGAAACTCCTGAATCTGTAAATAGTTATGTGTTTGTGCAGCTTAATTCATATAAAAATGCTGATTTGAATTTATACAAGAGTAGAGTTAGGCATAATCAAAAATCAAAATCCCTATAACATATTTGTAAGACAGCATGAGATAACATATTTTGCCTTATTATACTAATACCTCCTCATTTCTGGCAATTCAGTGAAGAACTGTTCAGCAGCAGCATGTATATTGTGTGGTAGGTAATCCAAAACCCTGAGACTGAAAACCCACAAATCAAAGAGAAATCCAGATCTCTGCATTCTGAACTATGGGATGTCAAGGGTCTCTGAAAAAAGTAACCTTGAGTCTAGAATCTGGAAAATCAGGTTTGGGAGAAATCTGCTTTGGAACCCAAATACTCATTTCTGGTTGTGGATGATGAAAAAGTGCCCATTGAAACAGTTTAGGGACTATTTTCATAGTATTGTCACCACATAATGCTCTGAGTGATAGGAAGAAAAAAAAAATCTATTTTCTGATCTTTCAGGACCCAGCCTAGGACACAAAAACAGATGCAGTTGTCATAATTTATATTAGAATGTCCAGCAGACAGAATTCTGAATGACTGATTGTTCTTATAGCTACATACTGACTTTCTTGAGAGGAGCCTAAATAAACAGTAGAATGTAGAACTCTCCAGTTAATATTGCCTTAGAAACCAAGTTTTCAGTTTTCTCTCATTCAGACTGAGCTTTAACTGAAAATTAAGAGGCAAAAAGGAAATGCCTAATAGGATTATTATTTTTTTTCTTTAAGAAGCTGAGTGCTCTGAGCTGTGTAACTTACCATCACAGTCTCTTTGTGTACAATAGGATTAGCTGAAAAAGACAAAATGCAGCCAGTGTTCCAAATCTGTAGATTATTTTACTCACTAAATGTAAACTTGGGAAGTTCCATTTCTATCTTGGGAAAGTTCTGCTCTAAAACACCCGATATTTCCAAAGCCTGCTGAATGATTTTAACAAACTTCTTGATTGATTCCTGGGACAGTCATGTGACTGAGAGGAATTAAAGGTTTCTGTGTCAATAGGCAATAGTCTAGCTGTGATCCAAATTCGTGAGAGTTTGTTACTGACTTCCATGGCAGTGGGATGAAGCCCAGTGTCCATATATTCTGTAGGTGGGCTCCAGCTCTGCAAACAGACTCTCCTTTCCTGCTCCCCACTACTGTCATGGTGAATTTGTTGTTAGAGAACCAGCACTGATTAGGACACGAGCTGTCTTGTCATTCAAATGGATTGCTAAAATTTTTGCTGGTTTTAATTTTTCTGTTGAAGCATTTCAGGTTGAGAGGTAGGTTGGTCCCTCAGGGCACGATCCAAAGTCAGTTGTATCCATAAGAAGAGGTCAATTGACTGAAACAGGTTTTGAATCAAAGGTTTTTACAGATTCGTGTGGAACAGATGACCTCATTTAATGGGGAGAAGAGAGTGCACTGAGCCTAAAAGACAAGGCTGCTACCTCAGAGATGTGATCAGATAGGCTGTGGTCACCTTCACCATGGAAAAGATAAACTGCAAGGTACAAAAGTTGGGTGCTGCAGTGTTTGTTGTTGTCTCTGGAATGGGCAGTCAACTCTGACTTTGGAATTAGTAACCTAAATGACCTACACATCTAATAGGGTATCTAGCAGAAATGGTCTGGGTTTGTGGGGGATTTTTCCCCAGATAATTACCCAAACTTCTGGATTTAAATTCTGGATGAAACCACCATCTCCATCAAACAAACAGAACCTACACAACAAATAGGACTTTTCTATCTTTTTTTTCTTTCCTAAACATAAACCGTGACGCAATATGGTCTCCCTTTTATAATACAAGTTCTGGCTGATCATTTGCCTCTTTGAACAAGCTGCTTCATACTCCTGGTGCACTGCAGTCCCAGTTTTGAGATCTGCCAGTTAATGAATGGCACAATGGCAAATAAAATAACGAATGCTCTCTTTAGTGGTTCCATTTATCGGATTCTTTCATTAATTCCCTATCTGAAGAAAACCATCCTACTCCAAGATTCCTAATAAGGAAACCTGTAAGCATTTTACAGCTTAATGGCCATGATTCCCTATCTCCCCAAGAAACAGTTAGCTTTGAATTGGCAGTGTAGCATTTTTACTACCATTTCTTCTGCAGCAATTTCTTCTCCCAACTTTTCTAAGTAAGGTTGAGAGGTCTATTTCACACTAAAAGTGGGAAAAGTTGTTTCTTTGTTAACTCTGGTGACAGGATTCAGTGTTTGTTGCTCTTACCTAGAGCCTTCCAGCTGCTTCTGTTGAGGCCAATATCAGCGTTCTCTGGTGGTATCAGTTACATCACACACAGCAGTGCCGTGACTGAAAACCCAGAGACATAAAAAGGGCTCATTCTTCTCTGGTGTGGTATAAATCCTATTGACTTCGGGAACTTCTCTGCACTTCTCAGGATTGCACCTTCAGTTTAGCAAGGAAAAAAAAAATCTTTAAAAGATCATGTGAAACCCTGTTTACTGAAAGGCAATAGTTTATTTTCTAGCAAAGCAACATTCATTGATCTAGCTGGAATTAACACTTTTAATTTTGTCATCACTTTAAAACAAAAAAAAACCACTTTGACTTTCAGAAAAAAAAATACAAAAAGAATATTTTACTACCTTCCAAACATTAGCTTTGATTTACTTTTGGAAGATAACATGGTTGGTATGTTTTCTCAGGATAGCCTCTATCTATTTCTGTGTGTTGGTTTTAAATGTATCTGAATTAAAAGGGGTTTTAATCTCTGTCTCTTCTGTGAAATTAGATTGTACAAAACTAAATATGACTGCTCTTCATAGTTTGCTGTTCTAGCATAGCCATAAAATGTATCAATGTATGTGTATATATGAATAAATATTTGATGACGGACACTTTAGATTATATATTTAAGCAGCCATGTCAAAACTTCAAAGGTAGATGGCTTCAAAAGCAATGGTATACTCATAATACTCGCAAATTATTTTACAAAATCAAACCATGGCCTCAGCACTGATCTCATATCCTTACCAGTAGTCTGAAACCCACCTTTTCTTTCAAGACCCCTGCTAAGGTTTGTTTTGCCATTGCTTCTTTAACCAGGACGTATTTGAATAATGACAACTACCTGTGGCTCAGTCTTCAGCACTCATCTCCCAGCAAAGCAGCCCTGGTGCTGCAGCACCAGAGGCTCTGGGTTACTCCTCCATCAGTCTGAACTCGTGTGGCACCGAACTGCTCGTTCTGGGAGACTGAACACTGCACAGCCAGTGTCGGTGCTTCCCCCTGGGACTGCCTCACTCTCCAAAATCACTTTTCTTCACCTAATATATCTCCCATACACGTCCCACTGCATTTTCTTTTTGCCTGTTTATAACAGTACTGTAGGAATATCCATGGAATAAAAAGCTTACCCTACTGATTTGCAGTCCCAAGGGGAATTTACATTAGACGTGAAGTTGTTATTATTTACTGAAAAGTGGTATTCTCTTCTTTTCTTTATTATTATGATTCTATTCCTACGATGCTATGATGTTTCATGTAAATTTTCATGTGCTGGCATGCCTACAAGTTAATAGTGTAATAGAATGCTCAGCTCTCAACATTAGAGTGTTTTTAAGGTGAATTGCATCACATATGCCATCTCTTTGCAGAAAGAATATGGGGTTTGGCAAAACTACCTGCTGAGCAACATAATGAGATTTTTGTACAAAGTACAAGTTATTGATTATTATTGTATTTTATTTTTCTATGATTTCCTAAGAGGCATTATCAGGTCTTACAGATGGGGTAAGCCTGTTTATTAAGATATTTATTAGCAAATAAAAGTTACAGTACTGGTGGTTATTTTTGAGTTAATGGTGTTTGTTTGGCCTTAAGTTACTGATATAATGATCCACAGTGAAGCCTGTCATACATGATCATGCAAAAAAAAAAACCCCAGCTGCTTAACGCAGGGCGGTGTACTAATAAAGATGGACCGGCAATATGCTCCAACACTTGAGATGCTTCAGGGTGGTGGTGTTTTTTTCAGCTAAAAAATGCTCTTCTGTGCTTACCACTGAGCATTTACGCTCAAACAGCACACACAGTTCACAGCATCAGGGAAAAAAACCGTGCATATTAAAAGTTGCAAACAGCAGTGCTCTCTCCTTCTTGGGAAACACTGTGAATCTGAATTTTAAATGGCTTTTAATGCGCTATTAAGCTTCTGCAGTACTGTTCATCCTCCTCATGGTGATTCACTGAGCCATGCAACTCCTTCTCAAGTGTTTGTCAAAGCTTTCACTGACAAAAGCAGTTTTAAAACTGATCATATTATGTAAATACTGCCAGGGCAATGCACCACGATTCACAAAGAAGTGAATGCCATTTAAAATAACCCGACCCTACCTCAAAAAGCTTAAAGTTATAATGAGCCTTTCATTGCATAAAATCACATGCATGCAATGCAAAGCTGAACAGAGGTAGCTGTAGATTAACAGGAAATGAATGTCAGATGCCCACAGTCCATTACATCCTGCTTATTTTACATGGGTAGAGCTTTCTCACCAAGGACCATCAGGTTTAACACAGTGTATATAATGAAGAATGAATATTTCATTTTAGATCTGGTTGCAGAAATGCCTTTGCCCTTCTGTGTTCTCCACTGAATTCAGAACTGCTCCGTAGATATGGACTGATTTCAAATAGAGACAACAGCCTCCTCCACCACATATATACCTCACAACCTGATTAGCTTTTAGAAAGTTCTTCATCACAGGGTTTCACTGTGGGATTTATGCTCCCTGCCTTTAGTGGCTCATAACGCCACTACAAGAGAATCTCATCTTTTAGTTGGAACGTTCCTGATGTAGGAAATACAAAATCACAACTGCAATTTACCTCAAACCTTTAATAAAAATGAAAGCAACAATAAGAATTAGAAAGCCAAACAGCAGACAAGATATTTGTAGTATTTTTGAGCTTTGAAGGTCAATGCAAAGTGCATTGTAACTGAGAGCTCCTGACAATATTTTTAACAAAAAGGACTGTCCACTATCACAGTTGTTTCCTCTGCTCTCCCTCCTCTCCTCGGGGCAGAAGCTGGGATTGTAGTCTAAAAGCTGCATTCAACCTACATGAAACTCGATTGGAGTTTTTCAGAATGAAGGGATGGAGTTCCATGAAGGAAATTTGCTTCTTCCAGGCAAGAAGCAGCAGAGACCATCTTTTGGGAATGGGAGCAGAACTGTGCACTCCACCCCTCAGCCACTGTTTATCTTTGTTCAAAAGTGACGGAAAAACCCAAAAAGGCACTTAAAATGTGGAATTACAGAAATACCAGACTGTAGCGAGGTAGAGCATTGGGGGAATGGGTTATCCCAGCTGGCCTGGACTTCCAGGCCGTGCAGGATGAGTACAGAACAGCGTTCACATCCCGGGAATCCCTCAGCAGAGGTGGGAGGGTGAGGGAAACTCCTGCTGCTCTTCCAGATAAAAAGTGGAGGAGTATTTTGGTCAGCGTTTGGTAAATGCAGCAGCATGGGCAGCCACAGGGCTCACTGTTACAGAACCGAGGGCAGCTTTGGCAGCTGAATGCCAGCATGTGGTAGAAAAGAGACTGGGTTTTAGTCCGCATGTGCTCCTCTTCAGAGCTCGTTTTAAGTGATTTAAGTGATTTTTACGTTTGTGCAGCAGACGTGGAACCAGTCTGACGCGACTGTGCTNCGCGGGCCCGGCCGGCGCCTCCCGGGCCCAGGTCGGTGCTGCGGCCGCGGGGACACGGGGGCCCCGGCCCCGGCCTTCCCGGGGGGATCCCTGTGCCGGCCTTCCCGGGAGAACCTGTGCCGCTCTGGGAGAGGAGACCCTGTCCCGGCCTGGGAGAAAGGGCCCGCGGCCGCTGCCGGGGCAGCTCGAGGCCTTGTGCTGCTGAAGGGAGGGAGGGAAGGCCAGTCCTGGGAGCTGCGATCCCGAGCGGCCAGGTGTTGTCCCGAATTAGGTCCTTTTGCTCGGTGTGCCAGAGGCCGAGCCGCGCACAGAGCCGAGGTATTTGATTTATTTATGGTTCTGCACAGGAAGGGGCGCTGGGCGGCAAATCCACCGAGCCGGCACGGCGACTACCAAAGCTTTTCACTGTTTATACATTTTGGCAACCAGAGGTGTGAATGTTCACTGCGTGCAAGACACCTAGTTCTCTTATTAATTAGTATCCTGTCTTCTGTTGGTTAATGATTCTCGCGTTCCCCATGCTAATTAGTCCGTATGCTCAGTCTTTCCCTTCTTTTGGATCGGAGACCATTGAAATATACACAGCCCTAAACCGAAATTACCGAAAAAAATCATTTTTGTTTTTAACATCTGGACATCACTCAGAGCTTGTTTGTTGNTATTTGCAGCCTCTGTGAGTAGCGTGGGCTGGCCAGGCTGCCTTTTCCCAAAGCCCTGCTGCTGCCATTGCCCCAGGGACGCGTGGATTTGGGATTTTCCCTACTCCGCCAAAGCGCGGAACGGGCGACGCTTGTGAACACCTCGCGTGGCCGTTCTTATTTAGGGGTTTCCTTCTGTGTTAATCGCAATCGTCAAGCGGATCTATCTCAGCACTCTTGTTGCTATTATGCAAGCAACAGGGGCAGCGGTTGGAAAAAAACCCAATTCNCTTTCGTAACAAAAAGGCTTACAGAGTTTGCTGATAAGCTCCGGGACCAAACTGTGGCTTAAATAATTTTAGAAGGTGTCTGATGTATGCTGTATAGCATTTTAGGCAAAATATCAGCTGGCAAAAAATAGAAGAAAAAAAAAGGCAGCTGTAACTGCTGTAACTCTTCACGGATGAGAAAAATAATGAAAAAAAAAGGCAGGGCAATATTTTTTTCCCATTGTGTTCTTAAATAATGACTGTGCCAATTTGTAGGAAAATTTGCTAGAAACACGTGGCTATAATTAAAATGTTGCTAGGAACTGTTATGTATTTGGGGGTTTGGATTTAAAAATGAAGCCCTGGAAGTATTTTAAGGGCTTGTACTTCCTCCTGTTTCATTTTAGGAGCGCCTACAATGTATTTTTTTGACTGTGTCATCTAGAATATGTGGATGAAGCTCCTGATTGGATAAGAAAGTAATGTGTCTTGGAGCAGGGTTTTGTTAGGTTAATTTGATAATAAACAGCCTTAATCTGCTTTCAGAGTTGTATGTATGGATTAGAAAACGAGTGGGGCATAAAACAAAGGAAGTTAGCATGAAAGACTCGCTATAACTAACGTTGGGTTTGTTTAACCTGGTAATAACTCTGTGTGGCTGTAAAGCACAAAGCACTCTGTAGATCACCTCCAGTCCTGAATCAAAATGCACTTGGTAAAGCTCTAAAAAAGATCTGTATTTAAAAAGGAAAAATCATCCTTTAGCCAGAATGATTATTTATGTGACTTTATTAAATGCGAAGTTTTAAAATTATTAAAAAGCAGTTAATCATCATTTTGTAATCAGTTAGTGAAAAAGTGTGATCAAAGATTTGTTGTTGATGGGGTTTTTTTACCTTTTCCCCCTCCTGCTATGATTTCCTGGGGTAATTAAGCTTGCAACCTAAGTTGTTCAGTGCTATGTGTTTTTATTTTAGTAAGAAAAAAAAAGCCAGCCTTCACCACTCCAGAAAACTCCTCTGACGTGAATTAGAAGGCATTTCTAATATTTCAGTTGTCTGATTGCTGGAATTATTTCTAGTGGGATTCATTCAGGACAGACAAGGGTTATCCTCTTTGCAGAGTGTGTTTAACCAGGTATTGCAGGGGAACACGTGATGTAAGCCCCTTTGAATGTGCCACTGCCAGGTAACTTCAGCCAGAATCTGGGCAGCAGTAGAGGCTTGGTATCTCCCTGACGTGTGGGTGAATGTTTTGGTGTCTCATAGATCTATTTTTATCAGTTTCTATTTGTACTGAGTGAAGAGTTCCTAATTTATACATGTCAATATTGGCAAAACCTGTTAGAATTGGTTTGAATTGAATCAACAGAGGGTACTTTATTTAATTCTGGGTTCAGTAAATTACATAGCAGGTGCTGAAGCAGGGAAATAGTGTTTAGTTGTGTGAATGGTGGACTGGTGACAATTCGAGGTGACTATAATGGCCCTCCGTTATTTTTTGCTGAGTTTGGTGGGAGCCCTGCTGGCACTGCAGTTGTGCCCCTGTTCGGGCTGCTCAGAACGATGGCAATGTTTCTGCCCAGTGAATCAAGGGCATTGTGTGATATAGACAGAGCTATAAACAGCCAGTCTACTTTTGTATCGAGGCCTCCTGGCTGTAATCAGCTTAGCCTCCAAGTGCTTATGTGCAGAGCCTGCCTGTGGGACAGTGTTTGTGTCAGGCCCTGCTCACATTGTCCCTTGCCAGGTGTGAGGCTGCTCAGCCCCATGCCCACCCTCGGTGCCAGCGCTGCCCTGCATGTAGCACTCTTCCAACAGCCATTCCCTGCTCTGATTCCCTGAACAGCAGGTGAGCCCTGTGTTTTTGATCCACAGCCATGGGATTGTTTGACAAGCTGGCAGGATGGCTTGGGCTGAAGAAAAAGGAGGTTCACGTCTTGTGCCTTGGCTTGGACAACAGCGGCAAAACAACGATCATCAATAAACTTAAACCTTCAAACGTAAGTAGCCTGCTTGGCTCACTGCTATGTGTTTGTTTGGTCTGGGTTTGCATGCTGCTGTACTGGATGTGCCCATGGAAAAGATGTGAAGAGCTTGTGATTTAGTTCAGTGGAACAAAGACATTTTAAAATTTTCCAACTAACTAAAACTAAGGGTAAGCATTCACACGCACATTATTTTCCAAAAAACCCCACTGTTAATGTGGCACACTTTTGTTAAAATCACCCTGTAGGGAAGGGTTTATGATGGCTGAGATCAGGATCTGAAACAGTCACTTCATTCACTTAAATAGTTGCCACAGGATTGCACTTGCAAGTAATGTCGAACATTTAGGATTAATAAAATTGTCCAACAATTTACCATGTTTATTTTATCTCTTCCTGAAAAATAATAAGTGCAGAAGAGGTAGTAAAATAAGAAATAATGTGAAAATGCACATTTAAGGGTGATGTCACTATTTTTAAAGCAGAATAATTTTCAAAATAAGCACCATTAATACTTGCAGTTCATTCATCCAGGGAAAAGTGTTTGAGGCCACGAGGAGTGCATAGTAATCTGAGCAAAAATGAAAGGATTACTTTGTTTCTAGATATGTTTATGGAATAGAAATAGATGAATTTTGGTAGGCATGTTCAATGGTTATATGCATCTGGGAAACTGATTTCTGCTGTTTATATCAGGACACAGCTTTTTTTTGTTATTATTAATTTGCATTGAATTTTACTTGATTAGTCCACTGGACGTTGTTTAAAAAGTGTGACATGGTGAAGTCTGTCACTCTTCCATTCCTGGCAATTATTCTTCCACTGAAAGTTGAGTAGAGTTATAAACAAAGACTATGAACTGCTTGCTATCTGCTGCCAGTTGTTTGGGGGAAAGGCTACAATTTGTACCTGGCAAATTGTATCTTTATGTAATTTTGAGACCTTTTTTTAGAGGGTTTTTATGTCATGCCTTAAGCAGTAAAGGATTCCTTACTAGAGCTGAACACAGACTTGAACATTTATCACAATAATGGGCACTAGAGAAGATCTTAGGGGAATTACATGAGTAGAATAAATAGAATTTGTTTGTAATGAGAATTTATAGGACAATAACTTTGCATCCAACTTGTGTTAAGTCCTACCCTTGCAAGATATGCCAAATATTCTAGCATGCAACAAATGTCATTAGATCAAAGTAAATAAAATTGTTTATTTTTAGTAAGTCCAATGGACAGGTGATTTTGAGCTCTGGGTCAACCCAGTCTTCTTAAGAAGTGCTGCTTTGCCCCAGGAGCAATATATTAGGGCCTGGCGAATACAAATGTTTTTCCATCTGTCTGCAGTTGTTTCTTCTGGAGCTGCCTGTGGATGGTGTTTGGAATAAGGGGCTCTAGGAGTCTGTGCAAGGATTGCATGTCACTTTCTCAGACAGCTCTGTAATCTATCACATCTAAGGATGTGACCTTTCTTCCTGCTCTAATATCGATGCTTCTTAGAGGAGCTGTTCTTTTCTACCAACTTAGCTGATAGGTTCCTTGGCCAGCTCAGTAGTAAATCAGTTATCAGACAGATCTCTTGATAATGCTTTGTGTTTTGGCATTCCAGTAGTGTTCACTCTATTCCCCAGAAAATACAAATCCTTGATTCTGAATTACTTTCCTTCTGGGAACTTTTTTAATATTGCACACTTTGGGGAAAAATAGATCTGTAATGTAGTCATGTTTGAAATATATTTCAGTATTTGCATTTTCTAATTTGACTGGAAAATTTATACTTTCTTTCCTTCAAAGGCTCAAACTCAGGACATCGTTCCAACCATAGGATTCAGTATAGAGAAATTCAAGACTTCAAGGTAGTACTTTCTTTCTTCATTAGCAGTAGTGATTATTATATAATAGTTGGTCTTAATTATCCCTTTCAGTGGGTTTGTAACTGAGTATCGTGTGCTGGTGTACTGACATGACATTGATGTTTGCTGAAATGTAGTACCCACGAGACCTAATCCTGATCCAGGACTGAGTGTGTTAGAATATAATGTGTGTTTTGTGCTGCTATAAAACTATTACAAAAAAAAATTTTAAAGTTTTTTAGTTTTCTGCAGTAGTGTGTATAAACATCTGATCCCTGTCTGTTGAGAATTTCAGAATAGGGCACTGTTACAGACTGGAGGAGAGACAGCTGCTGAGGTGGCAGCCTATATTCCACTCTCAATCTGGTAACCTGAATTAGGCACTCTCACTGGAGGTGCTCTGAACAGATTGCAGTGTAATCTCATTAAATGCAAAAGGATGGCTACAGCATTAGCAATGTAAAGGTGGCAGGAGCAAAGGCCAGGAAACAGAGTAATGAGTCATTAGTTGAATGAAGACTAAGATTTAGATTAAGAATGTCGTGACATGAAGATATTTCAAGGAGGCAGCGTCACTGGATGTTTTTAATGTCTTCAAACCAAGCAGTGTGACCTC
Source organism: Ifrita kowaldi (assembly GCA_013398055.1). NCBI lineage: Eukaryota > Metazoa > Chordata > Aves > Passeriformes > Cinclosomatidae > Ifrita > Ifrita kowaldi. The sequence goes on along the minus strand of VZRS01000908.1, from coordinate 116,091 downwards.
AGTGGGTGGGAGATCTGCAAGAAAAGCGTTTATTCCTTGAGCTGATGTGTGAGACTGAGAGGTTTCATATTCCTCTGAGATCCTGCGCAACTGAGCTCTGTCTCAGTAAAGCACATCAGACAGGTTTGGGACTTCCTGTGTGAGAATGTAAATTGATTTCTATTGCTTTTTTTTATTCTGATCCTGTAGTAGGAGAGATGATGACCTGTAAATACACCATGCAGAATGATTTTTAAAAAAACAAAACAAACCCTAAAAAACCCACCCAAAACCTCAAATCCCCGCAAACTGACAAACCCAAAACTCTATGTCGGACATAGAATGGAAAGGATGTCTGGAGAGTTTCTGTTTCTTAACCTCCTCATTTTGGTGTGGCCTCCCCTGTGGGAGCTGCTTGGGACTACCCAAAACAGGAAAGCCTAATACTGAAGTCAGTGTTGCCTCTGTAGACATTTCAGGAGTGGATGAGAATTTTTTGTAGTGTTATTTAAGTTGCCTTGCTGTATGTAGTGTTTGGGTGAAATCTCACAGTTGCAAAGACTGCTCTTTGTAGCTTGGTTATCTGAACTCACCTGTTTTTACCAGAATGTAATTTCTTTTCTTTCTAAAAGTGGAATTTTGATTTTTTTTTTTTTTAAGCCTTTTGTTCTGCATACATTTATGCCTGTCTAGGGACAGAATTTAAGACAGGCTGTGGATTTTAATTCATGGTTCCTCTGAATTTAATTTACTCGTAGACAATATTTGATACCAGCAAATATAGAGATAGAGATTCATGATAGAGAGAGAGACTGAATGGGAGCTTATTTTGTATTTGATATAACTTTAAATAATTGGTTTGGTTCTTTTGTTCAGATAATGAACACACTGTCCATTGTGAAATATTTCTATAATAAGACTGCAAAACTGAGTAGGATCATTTGAAGGCAGATAATGCAACCAGAGTTCCTTAGGGAATTTTTCTCAAGTTTTTTTTTTTGTCAGGGTAGCAAAGAAAATGGTTTGGGTTTGAGTCTTGTTCTTTGTTTCTGTGCCTCATGCACTTCTTTTCTTTGCAGTTTGTCTTTCACAGTGTTTGATATGTCAGGTCAAGGGAAATACAGAGACCTCTGGGAACACTACTACAAGTAAGCCTATCATTTATTTTAAAGCATTGCTCTTCATATTAGCTGTTTTGTAGGTTATTTAAACAGAAGTATGATAATATCTAGTGATTAGAAATGATTCAGAGAAGGCTTATACCTGGTGTTTGTCAGGAGGTCATTCTGGATAAACACAACTTTCTGTTCTGAAAAATGAAAAATATCTGCTGTTATTCTGTGCTTTTAGGGACAACTTGGGAGAACATACTAGAGATGGGATTTAAATGTTGAAACCTGTAAACCAACCCTGTAAGAAAGCTCAAGATGAGTTAGGTTTCCAATTTTTCAGTTCTTCTGTAGGTCAACGACTTAAAACCTAAAAGATATTGGCTGATGGCTGAGATTTGTAGAGGTGAGGGAAATGAACCTCAGAGAATAAGGCACATGTAACTAAGAACCTGAATGAACATTCTTACATGTTATTTATTGAACAGGATATTCTCTGTACTTTATAACACTCTGGTATTGCCTTTTGGTAATAGATAGACACCATTCTCTGGTTTTGTAGCTTTTAGTGAAACTTAATCTTTATTTGCATCGTCCCATTGCTATTCTGTAATGCCTGATCCTGATCTAGATAGCATGAACAGTACTAAACCATGCAGAAGTAGCTTGGAGAAATAGAAGGGAGAAATTCTGAAGTTTATAATATTGATTAAATATTAGTATCAGTTGTGATAGAGCTTAAATCGTTTTTTAATTGAGGATTAATGCTTCCTCTCCTTCCTGTGCAAATTGTGTTAGCATTGAAAACGTGTGGCCAGGAGATCTGCATTGTTCAAGAGTGTTAGATTTGCATTTCAGCAACTGATGCCCTCGGGCTGCTCTCAGAATGTTAGCACAGTGCTTCATAAGCGAATAATTTTTGTGATTGCTGTATTTAATGCAGTAACTTATCCCTTGTGGGGCATAAATGGCTTTTTCATCTTAACAATACCTCCCTAACAGTAAGGGAGTTTTTTAGGTTATGCTGACAGTGAAATATGCACTCATATCCACCTCTGTTCCTGATCCAGTGCAGTAGGCACATATTTAAGATTAACTTCTAAGAATAATATAAAAACAATAATTTGCAGTAATTAAATAAAAATATTAATAAAATAATGACGTGCTGTTCAGTTTATAAAGTTAAGCAAGATTTAATTTTACAAAATGGAAATCAAATCTGGTCAAGTGTCAAAGTAGTTGCCTTGGAGTCCTTCAAGTTTGGACTTTTCTTCTATTTGGCTTGAAAGTATCTTCTAGGTCATCCCTAAATCCGTTTAGCTTAAATAACCCTGAAGTCATGTTGTGTCGCTACTCCTGTTACTTCTTTGTGAAGTTATTTTTTTGGTAGTAAATACATGCCAGTACTCTTGATTCCTCTGGTAAAATACTGTATGCTCATGGAAATTGCTTAGGCATTTTCAGCTAACATGAAAAAGCTTTCTTTACTAAAGGTTCTGTACAGCAGAAAAGAATGGGCCTTCTCATATAATCTTTAGCTGCTCAGGTTATTTCTGGTTTCCAGTAGGTGTAGAACTGTTTCTTATCAAAATATAAAGATAGATGGTGCTGGAGGGTAAAGAATGTATTCATAATGGTCTCTCACAGAAATGTAAAATGAAAGAGAAGTGAATATTACATTAAAATATTAAGCAAATATACTTTTTGTGGGTGTTTATAACTGAACTGGTGAATTATGGATTGGTGAGTCTATTTGGTTTTCAAAACAAGTTTCAGTAAATGGAACATCAAGGCATAAAATATCAGTAACATCCTGAAATAATGAGTTGAATAGTTGCATATTTGTTGTGACTGTGGTCATACTGCCAGCAAAATGTCCTAATGATTTGAAAGAGTTGAAAGTTTTTACCTGTTATTTGAAAAAAAAGAGAAATCCTGATTATGCAGGATATGTAAAAGTTAAAATAACCTGCATATGCCTAGCTGTGGACACAGTCTTTTTTAAAAAAGGTAATTGACCTTTCTCTAATTAAACTTCAGTGTAGGAAATACAGAATTTCCATAAAGATCTGTCTGTATGGGTTTTTTGTCTGCCTGACCACACTGGCAGAATAGCAGTTGGTTACATTTTGAGTTCATTTTTCAGTCTGGGTAGTAAAATCAAGCTTTCCTAAAAGGTGTGTGGAGATTGAACCTTGTAGGAGCAGGTAACCACCTCATGTCTAAAGAAATGATGCATGTTACCAAAAGATTGAATTTCAGAAATAAGACTGGATTCAAATGTTAATGGTAAATGACAACGACAAAAAATAGAGGAAAAATCAGATTTGCTTGAACTTTTTTCTTGGTGTTTCTTCTGAAGCCTTTTCTTATTCACACTTTGAGAACCTATAATTTGCCTCTTTGCTCTTTTTATGTTATGCAGAGAAGGCCAAGCCATTATTTTTGTCATTGATAGCAGTGACAAATTAAGAATGGTTGTGGCCAAAGAAGAACTTGACACCCTTCTGAATCATCCAGGTGAGGAGGCTTTTTTCCCTTCTGTGTCCATATTTGTTACGTTGTCTTAAGAAAAGCTCTTATCTGACACATTCTGAGTACTTTGCAAATATTTTAGCCATTCATTAATATCAGCACAATAATAGTTTTCGACAGCTTTGTGGGGTTTTTTTTACCTATTCACATTTACAAATTGATCATGCTTCAGCTGTCTACACTGAGTTGGATTGGTCTCTTATTAATCAATATAGATCAAAAGTTGTATTGTTTTCAGAAAGAACAGACCTTGAGTTGGAAGCTGGAGAGGCTTTTTGTGATGACCAACACAGCCAAGAATGTGTCTCCCTGTCTGTTTTTTTCATGAAGACAGCTAATTCCTTTAATGTCACATATAATTTTCTTTTTTCATCTTCATTATATTTTTTTATGCTTTAGCCACAAATAAGGAGGGATAATTACACTAGTCAGTTTCAATTCCCTATAGAAGAATACACGAGATGGAAGAGGATATGAGAGGATTCATAATCAGGGTCTTGGTTTTAGGGGTTTGGTTTGGGTTTTTTTACATGAGGTTGCACCTTAATTAAGTTTTGAAATCAATCAATTCTTTGCCTTTCCATATAGCCAACATTACTGGGATGTGTCTGTAAGCAATATGCAGTTTTCACTTTCAGCACTTTAGGTAGTTGCTCTGCCTAACCAGAATATACAACTACATCTTGGAAGTTTAAAAGTGCAATAATCCTTTAATTCCTTAATTATTTATTAAACTGATAGAGCCCTTAACCTGTGGGATTCCCATACTGAGAATGAGAAGGGAGAAGCTGACTTGCATTTCTAAGGAAAGTAGTGTGTGATAGGGACAAAAATGTTCCCATGACTTTGCTTTCCATGAAGACTGTATGAAACACTTTAATTCATCAACAAAGATGCTGGAGCTGACTGGGCCTTCTTACTCTCATTCTCTAATTTCTTACTTAAAGGTATGGGTTACCTCAAATGCAGACACTAAAGGCAGTGTTGCAAAAGTCAAAGGGAGGATGAGGTGAGCCAGGGGCTGGGGGTGGATTACACAGAAGCCAGGGCACTTTGTACCAAGTCAGGAATTAACTGCAGCAGTAAAAGCCAATTCTGTTGATAAAGTGGAATCACACAGGGCCCAGGGTGAGAGGTAAAGGCTGCTGGAAGAAGTTACTGGTTTATAGAGGGCAGAAGAGTGAAAATGTTTAGACAGAGTAGAAGCAACCTTAGGTGGTGCTTCTCATTTAGGCATTAATAGGTCACTAATGCTGACCTAGCAGGTCAGTGCTGTTCAGCTGTTCATGAATTTGTGTCTTCAAGTTACCAAAGACCAGGCTCTGGCCACTGAGCGCACTCCTGAGAACCAGGAGAGGATGTGTTTCTGCCTTGGAGTAGCCTAACTCCAATACAGCAACAGTGTCACTGGATTATCAGATTTTGATATATCACATCTAAGAGAACCAAAGAGCTTAAAAAGTTCTAGTAATGTACAACAAAAGTAGCTGTTAGGTGAATCAATATATGAGTGGTTTGCTATATCAATATTTTTGTTTGTATTTCTGTTCTGCCTTTCTTGCCGCATACCCTACTCTCTGCCCATCTATGCTTCTGTCTCTGTCATCCTCCTGGAGTGGTTTAAATGTACATGTTTACCTAAGTTTTAAATGGAATTGAATCACTTCCTGTCTCTGAAAATCTTAGCAATCCCTCAGTAAGACAGTTGCCTGTGTTTTTGCCAGGCTTTGGCTGAGGTTGTCAGGTGGAAGGAAATGTGTCCTGTGAAGCATTAATGAGGTTAAAAGTTGTACCTAGCTGGGACTCTTGTGAATCAGAGCTTTAAGTTATTTTTACTTACATAAATGGATGATGAACTCTTCAAATGACAGCTTGTTTAATCATAACTGTATCATATTTTGGTTTTTTACTCAAACTGCACTCTTCAGCACTTTGAAAGGTGGTAGTCCGTAGATTACCTGGATTAGATGATGACTCTTGGGTCACTTGACCTCCAGCACATGCTTCTAAACTGAACTGAAATTCTTGTCAACTTGAAATTCTTTGTATAAAATTGCACATCACACATCTAGAGTCTGGAATATTTTTTCAGTGTGTTAATTCATAACTACTTGCAGCTAGAATATGTTAGCTTTCCATTAGTAACTGATAAGTGTGGGAGGGAAATGCTGCACATTAGGAAATAATATAAATTTCTGTGACCACCACTTTATTTAGCAAATATTTTTGGGTGTACACTATGAGTCTGGGTGGGTAGGTTGTGCCCCTTTCTAACTGTTTAGAAAAACACTGGAAACTTCTTGATTAACTTGGCTGTTTGCATATTTGATGTCAGCTAATTTATAATTGGTTTTAATTTACCCATAACCTGTGACCTGTAGGTACCAGGGTTCATTTAATTATACTGTAAATTAATGTAAAAGTTTCAGTCAGGAGACTCAATAGCTGTTCAACTGTGGAATCAAACCAGAGATGTAATTATACTGTGCTTGTATTTTGAGGCCTTTGACTTGTGTTTATGGATATCAGAGGAGAAAAGAGCTCCAGGTAGGGTAAACAGTTTGTGAAAATTGGCAGTGTTTTGATCAGCACCTACCATCTCTGAATGAACACGGGGAGGTAGTGTTATCTCCACGGATTCTGGGGAAAGGTTTAGTAGGCAGGTGGAAAAGAACATAATTAGGAAAGTTCAAACCATTTCAGCACTGACAGTTTGTTGGGATTTTTGGGGTTTTTATCATCCTCCTGCCCATCAGCAGGGGTGGATGGCTTATGTTTGACATTTTAAAATAAATCCTTAGCTTGTTTCCTATGTGAAATAACCTTTTCTTTTTGCTACTTTAAAAAGAGCCTGTGCAGCAATTTTCATTGAGTAATGTATGTGTAAGTAGTGTGTAAATTCTTTTCCTATCAAGCATTGATTGATAGACTAAAACCTAGATTTTCTCTAATCCTGTATATCATGCTTTGTATAAATAACATGAAAAACTCTGAGAGTTAGTCTTGGTGCTGGTAATTTTTTGGCAGTGTTGCATCTGTAATTTTGGAGAGAGTAGGTTTTGTTTCCTTTCATTGACCATATAATCTTTTGGGGTTTAAGCTTGTGTATGTGTAAGTATGCCAGAAATTGCCAGAGTACTTTTTTTGGTCTGTAGTTCTCACTGCTAGCTGAAAGAGCTTCTGGAAAAGAAGTCCTTCAAGGGAAGGGGGAACAAAGGATGTCCAGATGTGCATTTTTTTCCAATTCTATAAATTCTATGAAGTAGTGGATGCTTTCCAGGATGCTAAAGGATAATTCAGACTACCCTTCTCAGCTGTTGTTGTGATGTTATGAATGAGCACAAATGATTTTTTCCATCCATTTTATACATCCAGTCCTCACTAAGCAGAGATGTGCAGTGTTTGTAGGCAGTGGTTTGATCTCTTGTTCCTCAGCTTGACCAGCAATTCCAATCTACAGCTTGAAGTGTGGGTATAAGGTAGGGGGAGAGGGGGTGGAGGATTCCAAGGCCTGCAAGGAAGTTTGTGAGCATTCTGGAAGCGTGCAGCAGAGGCCAGGTGACCCAACAGTGTGTGCATCTTGGTAGGATACAACCTTCAGAGAATTGCAGCTACAGGTGAGCAAAATACCTTCTTGTGTTGTTTGTACCTTGTTCAGTGCAGAGATTGGTGAGTGCTGCCTCTTGTCCTGAGGGTTCTGTCTCTGCTCATGCCTAGATATTAAGCACCGTCGACTGCCTATTCTCTTCTTTGCTAACAAGATGGACCTCAGGGATGCAGTGTCATCTGTGAAAGTGTCTCAGTTACTGTCCTTAGAAAACATCAAAGACAAGCCTTGGCATATCTGGTAAATTTATCTTTTTCTATCCCTTTATTGGCATTACTTTGTGCATTCCTATTTTAACCCTGCCATGCCACTCACTGCTGTATAAAATAAATCAAGTAGCTAAAAGGCAGATTCCACATGTGAAAGCAGTAGTAATGTTAAAACACTTATGGTGAAACTCGTTTTAAATGTACAATGCATTCATTTAGACTGTGTCTTTAAAGTTTTCACAGCTGAACTGTTAGCCAAGTAATGGAGTGGAGGATTTCCAGTGAAATCAGAAAGCAGGGTTCATGTCAGAAGAACAGCTGCCATTATATTTTGCTGGGAAGTTGAGTAGAATTGTTATCAGAGTGCTCCTGCTAGATTACCTTGCAGGTTTGAGGATATCAACAATAAAACCTTTGGAGTTTTTTTCCACTCTGCAGATGCTTCAGTAAACTGCTGTTGAAAGGCCATTTAGTAAACTGTTCTCTTCTGAATTCAGAGGGACACTGTATTCTTTGTACCCCGTCACGTTTGAGGGGATTTTTAGTTGTAAGAGCTAGAGTCTTTTCTTCCTGAAGGATGTAAGTTTTAGAAGGACTTACTGCTAGTGTTCACTCTGCTTTTCACTCAAAAAACTCTGCTTTTATCAGAAGTGTTTTACAGAAGTTAGTTTTTTGTCCTATTGAAGTCCTCAGCTGTTATAAACCGAAGTGAAATCAGCAGCTAAATGCAGCTGAAAACTACAATTTTCATTTTAGGCCCTTTAATATTAAAGTTGATTACCTGGACATTGTTTTGGGGTCGCTGCTTTTTGTCCAGAAATCACACTGATGAATTCCCAAGCTTCTTGAAAGATCATTTTATAGGGAACTGCACTTACACTCCAGATTCACAGCTGCGCTGGTTTTCATAAACTGAAGAATGAAGGGCATTTAAACAGTTATCCCCCAGTGATTGAAAAGGTAGATTTACACTGCTCTCAGTGTAGCAGGATAGTTTTATATATTGACAGACACTGCTGGGGTTGCTGCTCCAGTGAAGTGTGTACACACACACATCATTCCTTCCTCCAGCATTCTCACCATGTGCAGGAACTGCGTGGGAGGACAGTTGGGCTTGATCATCTTAAAGGTCTTTTCCAGCCTGAATGATTCCATGATTCATGGCTGCTGTTGGAGGGAGTAAACATCTCTTACAGCATTGTCTGAGGAAGGAGGTGCTGCAGAACAATGTGTCTGCCTTGTGTTCTAGGAGTGATTCCTTCTGCCTTGAAACTGGAATTAAAACAGATCACATCACGAAATGGTGCTTCCCTGTGGGGAAGGTACTCTGTATCATTTGAGGAGCAGTCTTCTCCATGGGAAGAAAACTTAAGGAAACTCTACATGATGCTACTTTGCAATTATGTAAATTACTGGTATAGGGATGACTCAACTAAAACTGGTATTTTTACAATGTTTTTGTAATTTGATTTGTTTCTTTCAGTGCCAGTGATGCTCTTAAAGGAGACGGATTACAGGAAGGTGTAGATTGGCTCCAAGGTATATCACATGTAGTTCTCTTGCTCTATTTTCCTTCTGTTAAACTTTTTTTTGTAAGGTTTTTTCTTTATTACTTCCTTTGTTTTCTTTCTGCCCATTTCTGCTGTCAGATCAAATTACACAGTGAGTACTAAAGCTCTATCTCATATTTGCCTTTTATTTACCTCCTTAATGTACCCAAAACATCATGTGGGCTTCCCTGACCAAAGTGTGTATTATGAAATACTAATACACACTCTGCAAGAAGTGTAGCACTTTCATTTAAACAAGACCAGCTCCCACTCTTCAGTTTCTTATTGTGGTAGTTCAGTTTCTTCTTCAATCTATTCTTAATGTCCTGTCCCAGTTTTACATAACCTAATGGTATGTATCAAGAAATGGTGAAAGAAAATAAGCCAAATACGCAGACAAATGCAGTGGCTTTAATTATACACCTTCAGCTCTTTAATCTAGAGCCAAAAGAAGAACTTCTTACACTATAACGATTATAGGACGTGCAGACACTCATAACTGCATGGAAAATATCAGATCCAGCTTGGATGATGTCTGACATCCAGCATCTTTAATTTCAAACTTGGTACAGATGTTGTGTAATTACAAACTTGGTACAGATGTTGTGTCTCCTTCTCTTGTGTGTTCGTAAGGCTCTAGTCTGTCTTGTCGTCTTGCTCAATGTGTAGATTAGTGAAGTATGGCATAGTTTTGGTAGACTCATCCCAATTTTAGCTCCCTGACTGGCGTTGCCTGTGCTGTGGGTGCTTTGGGTGGTGCGGGCTCAGCTGAACTGCATCACCCGCCTGTGCTGTGCCCCGCTGGCCGCCGGGTGTCAGCGCTGGGCCAGGGACAGAGCCTCCTTCCAAAACGGTAACAGCCAGCCCTGGCCCCGGGTTAACTCATCCCCACTCATCTGGGGACACCAGACTGTCCTTTCTACTTAGGCTCGTCCTGCTGACTAGAAAAAAATGGTTTCTTTACCGAGTTATTGTAGAGTACAAAAACATTCGGTCATGTTTTCAGAGGGAGGGCTGCTCGCCAAAAGTAGTCTTTACAAAGAGATTTACTGCCCTACAGAAGAGCAGTGATGTATCCTCCACCAGCTAAAATAATTCTGAGGTGGGGAACCAAGATCTTAGCATTGAGTTTCCTCCTCTGCTGTATCCTATCATCACAGAGGCAGATTCCAAATCATAATTTTTCCTAATTTCAGGCATAGTTCTCGCTTAGTAATGTTTTCTTGCGATGTTCAGGGTGTCTGCTTCTCTTGGAGGAACCTTTTAAGTTTCAACCCAAATTTTGGTTTTGTACATAACTTCATGCTACTTAAAGGGATCTCAAGTGCTTGTGTAAATATTTTCTGACAAAATAGTTAAGTTATGTATGTAGATTTTTTTAAGCACAGCAAGCAGATGCTTCTGCTGTCACTCACATAGCTCTTCATAGCTATTCACCTCTCATGGATTCTTAATTTTCTGAGCTGAAATTCCTCATGGATGGGCTCGATCTAAAAATTTCCTTTAACTCCCTGGGTCAGTGAACCCAAAAGCTTAAGAGGGGTAGAGTTTAAACTGTACTGTTCCCTAACCACCACGTGTAGTTTGGCAGTGAACTGTTTAATGGCTGAATACTTTGATATTCCTAGAACAAATTTGTACTCTTGATTCTCCTCATTCCTAGAGCACTAGATGGAAATATTTGGAACAACTCCGTAGTTATGGTAGTCCCTAAATCACAGCCTTGGGATGCCATAAAATTCAGAGGAGGAAATGACACTTGGTGAATGAGTGCACAGTTCTCCTTGTCAGCAGCCAAGCTTTCCTTAGTTACCTTTTGCACACCCATTTCACAGTTGGGGTGGTAGGGGCAGAAAGTTTTGTCTTTTGTTTTTTTTCCCTAGTGAAGGCTGAGTTTGCTATTTTCCTATTTTGGAATGGAGTTGCTATTGCAACAGCACATCCTCAGTCGGGTAAAACTAACCTGTCTCACAGCATTCCCCCTTAGTGGGGGAGGTTGTGCTGATTTCCACATTATGTAATGGGATGCTGGATGCTTTTGGTAACCAAGAAAACGTTTGAAGTGAGTTGAGAAGTGGCAGTCAGGCAGCGATATGGAGAAGTGTGGCTACTGAGAGCAAAGTTTTCATGTGAGTTATTCAAAACCAAACGTTAAATCTTTTGCTGTTGGGCAGTTAGTTCATGTTCAGTTACCTGGAAGCCAAAATGTGTACAAGGAATTGAAATGCATACTTCACCAAATAATCTTCCAGGTCTTATTCTCATCAAAGTGATCTTACAAACCTGAAGAAGATAAAAACTGAATTAGGTGGAAGAGTCCTCCTGTTTAATTAGCAAGATTTGGGGAAAACGACTTTGCTGTACAGGAATTTAAGAAGTGGAGAAGAGAGCAAGTTGAAAACAACTCTGTGTTGTCTCCCATTCTTGTACCTACACCAAAATATCCATTTTATGTTTTCAAAAAGCAAAATACAGCAAGAATTCATCTTGTGCTAAGACCAGATGTTTCTTTTTATTAACAGATCAGATGCAAGCAATGAAGACATGAGAGATAAATAAAGGATCTATGGCGTTCTTTTACACCCTTTGTCAGTAGGTGAACAAATACCTTGGAAAGGAAGAATGATTTGAAGAAGATGAACAGTTCAGCTAAAATATCCTATATTGACTTGTTTCAGTTTAGTATCTCTTCCAGGAAAACTGAATGTAGACAACCTAGCACCTCAGGTATGAACACTGATGAATTAAATTGAATCTTGTGACTGGAGAGCGTATTTTAAAAAAAGAAATTGTGTTAAAAATAAACATCTGCATTCATTTGAGTTTTAGGTGATAACTAGCCATCAGGAAATACCCCTCTGTTTTTTGGGGGGACACCGTTTGAGGAAATGGGAATATTTATTTTCCAGAGAAAGAGTAATAAGCACTTCCTGAAATACAGCTACATGAGATACCTACTGATTTTAGATGCCCAGTTTTAGGCATTTCTGCCATTTTTTTTATATTAAAGTTTGACATTGGTTTTTATTATCCATCTATAATAGACTTCTATAAGAATATTTTGATTAAAGATACAAGGATTTAAATGTTCAGTGTATTTGCTATAGATGATTGCAGATGTTTTTAAGGAATTGCTTTTAATGCAATGTTACGAATTGTTTTTGTGATTGTGCCATGGTTATATTTGCATTCCCATCAATAAAACTTCTAATATATGACATGCCCTGGTTGGGTTTTTTAACTTGAATATGCTCATTGATGGTCTTTACATCCTAGAGATTTTTGGCTTTCTGTTCGATTCACTTGGAATTTGTTTATCCTTTCCACAGTGGATATAGCACTGCATACTGTAATAAAATGGTATCTCTGTTGCCAAGGGTTTTTTATTAATTGCATATATTTTTTACACTATCTAATCAACTAGACTGCTCTTCCAGATACTTAAGGAGCATATGAATCACAGAATGCATCAGGCTGGAAGGGACCACTGTGGGGTCATCTGGTCCAACCTCCCTGCTCAAGTAGGGTCATCCCAGAGCACCTGGCACAGGATTGCGTCCAGCTGGTTCTAGAATATCCCCAGGGAGGGAGACTCCACAGCCTCTCTGGACAGTCTGTTCCAGTGTGTGGTCACTGCACAGGAAAGTTCTTCCTCATGTCCAGGTGGAACTTCCTGTGCATCAGTTTCTTGTATTTTGAAAACACAGTTAAGGGACACTGGTTTACTAGATCATTATGATGAAATGTTTTATATACTTCTGTTGTGTATCAAGACGGTTTTACTTTCAAGAATAAATGTAATAAACTTTCTGGCTTCAAAGATGTACCATAGGTAGCAAATTAAAAACTTTATTTTTGTTCTGCCACCTCTTCCCTTTTAATCCCTCCTTCCTCATTCAGGAATCGAGCAGACTGACCCTGGCAGTGCTGAATCTTCCATTTAACTCAGTGATTACCTTATCCCTGTGGGACATGTAATATGCAGCTCTTGCAAAAGCTTCCCCCCACACCCAGTAGCATATAGAACCCACAAATGTTCTGTCAGCATGCCTTCTAGGCCTCACCTAATAGAGGAATATTCAGAGCAAAGGGAGCTGTCTGAAATGGGAGAACAGTGTCAAGTACTCTCAGTTATTAAATAGTTAAAATTAACTCCCCCACTTTGCCAGAAGAAACTCTCACTGTAAGAAATCTTTCTTAGAGGATGCTATGGTTCTTACAGTTGAGTTTGTCATGGAAGTATTTACTGTCTCTTTCTGTGACACCTTTGGCCTTTTGTCAACTCTGAATCTAAGTATCTATACAAAAATCAAATACAAAGGAGGAACAGTAATATATATTTCTGAGAAGTTTTCCTCTGAATTGTAGGCAGATCATTTTCTGGTTTACTTTGCATTGGATAATACAGGAATTAAAATAATCACAGAACGGGTTGGAAGGGCCCTTAAAGACCATTGAGTTCCAACTCTACTTTCATGGACAAGGGACACTTTCCACCAGACCAGGTTGCTCAGAGCTTCATCCAGCCTGGCCTTGAACACTTCCAGGGGTGGGAAGACCACAAATTCCCTGGGCAATCTCTGCCAGTGCCTCACCACCCTCTCAGTAAAGAATTTCTTCCTACTATCTAATCTAAAACTATTCTCTTGAAAATAATACTTGTAAAACTATTTTGCTGTGTGTAAGTATTTTGTAATTATTGTGGTTCACTTATATGTCTTGTCTAAATGAAACATTTAAGTTAACAGTTTCTTTTTTACCAAAGAAAATGTAGGTTCTTACATAAAATCTGTCTGCATTTCTGACTGCCTTGAATAGTATGGATCTTGATGGTTTTCTGATTATTTTTGTTTGTTTATTTTGAACTACATAAAGTGCTATGTTTATCTTGTGGATTGCCTTTACTGTCATGGGAAGCTGTTTGAACCTACTGCTTTGTTCTTCCATCCACAAATCCAAGGGAAGTACTCTAATATCTTTTATTTTTTGCTCTCTAATGTGGTTAGTAAGTGCTTTTTGAAAACAGCAGTTAGTTTTTTATTTTGATTATTGTTCCCTGTCTTGTTTTTTTTGGTGTTTGATTTTGTTCTGCAACATCTCTTTCTGTTCCTCCCCTATGGGGCCACTGGTCTGAATGAAGGCCTGTTGGAAGGAGTGGAAATGGGAATAGTCCTATTAGCAAAATGCTGGATTTTTAAATCTTCCCCCCTTATTACTGCTCCAGCCATTAGTTGTCCCTTTTAGGACATTTGTGATCATTCTGTGAACATAAAACTTCCTGAGGGGATCTCTGCATGTTCACCTCTCCTTGCCACCTTGGTGTACAGGCACAGCTCACCAACATCCACAGGTACTGCATCTCTGGGTTGCCCTAAAAACGTTGAATTTGGTACAAGAATCACGTATTGCACAAAATCCTCAGGTATCTGTGCAAAAAGGCTGCTTTGGAGTTGGTTTTTGTAGCTGTCAGACTTCCATGCCACTCTCTCATTACATTTAGGGTGTTAAAGTAATGAATGAGTTCTATCTGGCTGCTCCAACACAGTTTGCACTGACAAGGTCCTGGTGCCTGAGGAACAAAGCAGACAGGGAATGTTCCCTTTTTGATCCATGTCACTGTAGGTGTCTGCATTAAGTGGTCACTTGAAGGGCAATAGAGTGACCAAAAGAGACTCGGGGAATTCGGTCTTTCCACCCCACTCAGTGTTTTGTGCAGTTGCCTCTGTGCACACTGCCCTTGTACATATTTATTTATTTCCCTTAAATATGCCTAGTCAGGCTTAAGACTGTAGCATTTTCAGCTGAAATATGGTGCAGTTGTTTTCACATACAAAGTGTTGCCTTCTAGATCTCTTGACTGAGGAGGGGGGCTGTCAGGTAAATGTGTGAATCCTGTTTTTCCTAGCTGTGCCTCTCCAGTACTGAGAACACCAGTCCATGGGAACCTTGTGTTTAACTACTACTTGCAGCTGTGCTGAGAGCCTGCATGGCCTCAGCACTCCTGGGCAATTTCATATGAAGCAAGTGCAGTTCTAAGTGTGAGGATGTGAATGTAATGGAGCCTTCTTTTAATCTCAGCCCTCTAACTGTAATTTGCTTGAGGTGTTTTATTTACTAATATGAAAGATAAGCTGCTGTGAAAGAGCAGACCTAACAGCTCAGCTTAGTTGTCTGCAGACAGACATTCTGATGTGGTAATATGTGGAATGGTAACGTTGGACTTCAGAGCTTCTGTAAAACAGCTGTGCAACTGTTTTGGAAAGCAGCTTATCTCTTAGAAGCTTTAACTAGGAAATACCATTTTGTTGGTAACAAGAAGTGAAAGTAACACTGATTCAAAATGCTTGTCCTTAAAAGCAAACATTTATTAAGCCAAGAAATGGTGTTTAATCTCAAAAGGGGTGGAGTGGGGGGAGGAGTTTGGTTTGGTTTTTTGTTTGTTCGCTTTAAGTTTTACTTGTTTTTAAAGTTTTACTTGCTTGGAAAATCACTCTTTTTATGATTAATTCCTGTCATCCATTTATTTAGTTCTTTCTGGTCTGCCTTATTTCCGTCTTACAGAAATCCTTACAAATCTTGCTTCTCAACTTTTTGTTCTGCTTCTTTTAACTTTTGCTGAGTACTCTGCCAGTGAAGCTTTGCAGCTCCCTTCCCTGTTTTGGTTTTGGGTGGGTTTTTTTGAGAAACAAAATAGATAATGAGAGAAGGTCACAGAAGACAGGACTAAAAAAGCAAAAAAGAGGTACTGCCAAGAAGGGCTCCAACTCTCCTCTTTCAGAAAGGTCAGGAAAGTTTGCTTCCAAAGGTTAACTTGATATGCCTTGATCCTTTTTTATTTTCCACAGCCCATGCTTGACTACTTAAGTTTAAAAATGCACTGTTACTATGCAAAACTAATATTGTGTGTAATAGCTAATCAGAG
Organism: Ifrita kowaldi; assembly: GCA_013398055.1. Taxonomy (NCBI): domain Eukaryota; kingdom Metazoa; phylum Chordata; class Aves; order Passeriformes; family Cinclosomatidae; genus Ifrita; species Ifrita kowaldi. The sequence goes on along the minus strand of VZRS01000908.1, from coordinate 100,180 downwards.
TTCAGAACTTTAAATGCTGTCTTGTATCAAATGCCAAGTGTTTTTAGTAATATTTTGTAACCATGCTCTAGTTCAAGGCTCTGTACCTCCTGTCACAGTAAGTTACATCATGAAAGCATCTGTGTTTGTGTGAACCAGCATTTTGTAATTAATTTGCCACTGTTCAGTCAGATGGATTACTACTTAATTGGTTGAATTTTTCTGGCCATATGAAATTCTTGCTCTCACAAGTACAGCACGTACGTGATAATGTTCTGTTCTCCTTCAGTGGATGTCAGGATTGCCCCACGAAAATCAGCCGTGTTTGCTCTTTCCACTCTTCTATGACAGCATGAAACTGTCTCACTCTACTCTTTTTCAAAATCAATCCTTGAAATGAAAGCTAGGCTCTTAATGTCTCTTGTCTACCATTAAATGATCTTGTGCTCCCCAAACTGTTTACCAGAAGATTAACTTAATTGTATTACAATCACATTATTCAGGCACCGGCTCAAAAGGGGGTGTTTGTGATTTCTCTGTGATGCAGGGAGCACCTTTGAAGAACAGGGTAACTTGTGTAGTAAAAGAAGTGTAAATTTAGCAACTTCATGGTAGGCAGTCTTTTTGCAAACACGTTTGTCTTTGAAGATCACTAAGTAGATTGAAGGCCTAGCAAAATAGTTACTGAACCAAATTTAGTTGCTGAAGAGTTGCCTAGCAGTTCTCAATAGAGGGTAGAAAAGACAGTAAAGAAGGATTTAAAAAAATCAAGGAAATTGGGATGTGTGGAAGAAGTTTCTTTAGGCTGGAGTCATGCTAGTAAATATTAAAGAAACCTAGGCCTTGTGAGGCTCAGTGAGGTTACCATGATAAATGATAATAGTGCATGCTTGGCTGTAAGGCTCCCTACTGATGAGAGCAGCCCCATCAAACTGCCTTTACAGAGCAAGAGAGCTGGTGCTGAGAGCCTCATGTCCTAACCTGTGTGGCCTGAGTTTCCTTCAGCCTGAGCCTTTCCAAGGGCTTCTCAGTCCTTGGAGCATGCTGTGTACCCTTGCCTTTGAGGTGTAGTTTCATCCAAAAAGAATTCAGTTCGTGTCCTCCCAGCCAATTCTGCACTGTAAACAAAAGCGCTGTTAGTGAGGATTATCTTTAAAATACCCTTGTGACCTGAATTAATGCACGAGTGGAGGCATGCCTGGACAAACTTAACAGGGAAACAATCCCAGAGTTTTAAAACCATGGAGTTGAAACCATGTGAAAGAACAGCAGAACTTGGCAAGAGGTCTCCACAAACCAAGGTTCCCCAGGAATAATGCCAGTGAAATATTTGGGAAAAATGCACGTTTGCAGTGTGCTTCACTTGGAACTGGGAAAGTTTATTCCACAAATACAGGATATAACCATTGGACAGGGATTAAGGGGTAACTCTTCCAACTTGAAGGAAATGGCATAATGTCACTTGTGAAAAATAGGCAGTCATGAGTAAATAATAAAAATATTAAAATCTTTATGTCAATAATAAAAGAGTCATCTGTCAGGCTGTTCATCTGTCATCCTTGCTGTTCCTGGCATCATCTGTATTTATGATCACACAGGTTTAAAGGTGTTACTAGGAAAAGTATTTGCAATCCTTTTTTTTTTTTTTTCAACTTAAAATATCACTCTGCAAGTAAATCTCTCTTTGTTTAAATTTTATCCACCAATATTTATTAGCATCAACTGAACAGGAAGATAGTGTCTACAAATTGGTGCAAAGAGTAACAAATGGAATCAATGAACCAGAAAGTGGATGTTGTTTTCAGTGATAGCAATATTCCAACGATTTTGTTCATCATTTATTACATCATCAATGGATTACATTAAAACATCTTGGTCCCAATTTAACATTTTTATCTGTGAGCTGATGTTGTTGGCCAGTCACTAATTGTTGCTTTAGAGGAATAAGGACTGATGAAGGGTTTCTTTTCAAGGGCAGAATGTTTCTGCTGGGAAAGGTGGTGCTTTTCTCTTGTAATATTTGTTTTTATTCCCTCTTCACACCCCCTCCCCATTTTTTTAGGTGTTCTTTTACATCTTTAGGTAGTTTTCAACAGGAAAGTGTTACTCTGTTTTGAGATGCTTAGAACCTATGCATAATTGTTTTCTAAGTCCTCTACTGAGCTTTAAATCAAGAGCAAGTTAATGCTCCAAACATTTTTTGGCAGCAGTTTCAAAGCAGGCTAAATTGATCTATAAACTAATCCAATCTAGTGGTTAGAATGCATTGCTGTATTTTGCAACTAAGTTTTGAGTCTTACTGTTTCGTTCATTGGTACCAATATAAAATAAGATCAATCACTATTATGTTAGAAAACAATTGCAGAACAGCCACTTCTGTGCTGACTTACCAATATTATTATATGTACATATAATAATAATATAGTAAAGCTATGTTGTAGCTTTACAGTTCCTGGAAATTAAATCAAGTCATTTAGGTTGTAGGAATATTATTAAGTACCAAATTTCCTTTTTACCCATTTCATAACTTTTAAAGTACTACTTAGTTCTCTGTCTATTCTGATATGTCATGCACTGATTAAAAAAAGCATTAAAAACCCCTCTTTTTGTGGGTAGTAAGTCTCATGCTTTCCTTGAGGTGTGTGTTCTGTCATCATGTCAGGTAATGCATTGTAGTAAGCCCTTAATTTTTGCAGGATACAAAACATCTGTGTGATTTCGTAAAGGCTGTAGCAATGCCTAAATTGTGAAGTGAATGACAGGTGATCTGATATTGGCATCACACTAAATAGGAATACTTCAATCAGTTCCTAATACAAAGGAAAACTGACAGCTTTATCCAGAGAATTGATTTACCACAGAGATAATGTGAGCCTTTATTTTCAGCAGCAGTTCAGCACACCCTGAAAACTGGAAAAAACAGAGTACATCTACTATTTATGAGCTCCAGTAAGTGCATTCTATAAAATACCATCTTCCATTGTAGAGAAACCCCTTTAGTCTTCTTAGTCATATTTTCTTGGACCAGAGCTGTGCATTACATACAGAAAATACTTCTAAAGAACAACATCAGATAAAAAGACTGTTTCAGGCTCATATCCCCATTAGCCAGACGTTTCCTTGTGATGGTGTTTACTTTGCTGAAAAAGCTTTTCTGCCCTGACTTTACTAACAACAAATGCTTGAGTGAGGAAACGCGGATTACTTGCAATTTTTGTTCTGGGGTATTAAAAGAAATCGTCTTTCCCCTACTAAAGATTTTGTTGTGTTGGGCTTAAAAAGAAAAAAAAAAATAAAACCCACAAAACAAATGAGGTGTGTGGGGGGGGTCAGTTATGCTGTCCTTACCCAGCTAACCAGGCAAAATCTGATCAATGGTCACTTGAATGCTTACAAACTTGGCCTTTTAAGATTTCTTTCTTACCCTTTTTCTGTGTGTTATACAGACTGTTCACTGTTATGTGGAACTTGTGTGCCAAGAATTAGACTGTTTTTCTGTTTGTTCTGTAATAAGATTGAAGTATTTTCACCCTGTTTGGAATAACTTATGGATATAATTTGCATACATAAGAAAAGGTCTCTTCTTTGTTTTCTCTCTCTCTCTGTTTTTTTTAAGTTCTTACTGGAAGCTTAAATGGAGAGGAAAATAAGTTGTTCCATGAAACCAGATGGGATTCTGCAACATTAGCAGCCAAAAGCTTTTATGATCCTGTTTGGCTCCATCCATAAGAATGCTGCTTGTTAGAGACTGCTGTACTTAGAGTCATTTTTATATACAGAATATTTTGCAGTGTATTTCTCCAGACACTAAAAATGCTTATTTCTTTTGGAATATGCTTATACACATGCTAAGTATGAATGTGGCAAGGGGTTACTTTACATATATATATATTCTAATTTTCAGACATTTAAAATAATGTTTTATAAAGGGTCCAGAACATTGGGTTAAAAAATAACTCTGTGTTGTGAAATCCAGCAGGAAAGACAAGGGGTGGCATTGGTGTGTCTGCAGTCAGTGGTTCTAGGCAGCCTTGGGGTCCAGGGACCAGTTTAAGGAAATCTTTGGAAGGTAATTAAGAAAGGCAAGTCTGCTGTCCAGAGGCTTCAATTTGCTGTATATAGGCTTGTACCACAATTTAAAAGTGCTTAGTAACCTCCAAATTTAAAAATGTACTTTTATGTACATGCATGGAAATACGGTGAGCCCATTAGAATAGTAATTTGATTTTATATTTGAAAATTAGTAGATTTGTAGGGAAAGGTGTATATTCATTTTTAACCACACATCTGATATTCAAAAGACATTCTAGGTGGAAAAGTGTTAAATTAATTACAATGTATAAGTAGCTGGTAATGTACTTCATGGATTTCTTTTATTTGCATGTAAGACACCTCTTTTTGAAAGCTCTTGCATTCTTATGAACACTAAATTATTTGTGCTGCTTTTTACGCTATATACAATATACATTAGAATTTGGGTGAAATCAACTTACTGAAGCACTTTGTTTAACCACAATTTTTTGAGGAAGGCTGGTGGTGAATAGACAGATTGCCTTAGCAGGTGAGCAGGATGGTTTTACAGAGAGCTCATTACATGAAGTGCAGACTTTCCTGAGCTCCAGTTAGAGTAGGGTGGTTTGCAGTCATTAACATTGGTAAGAGGACAAGTGAGCTTAATCTTTATTTTGGATTCACACAAGTTTAATTGATATGAGGTGCTGTCAAAAATGTCATGGGAGCCTTCCAGACAAGCTGTGCTAATCAGCTGAAAGTTGTCAAATCTTTTGAAATTAGGTGCATACATCCCACCACAGTATGAGGCTTCTGAGTGCTTTTTGTTCCATGCCCAGGTGCAGTGAAAGTCTGCTTTAAAAAAGATTCTGTAGGTGGGTTGGTGGTTTCTTATTTTGTACTTTACAGTTAGTTTCCCCTTTTAGCACTTTTGCTGCTGGGTAGGTGTAAATGTCACAAATTTACAAGTGAAAAACAAATAGAGTGGAAAACAAATAGAAGAGGCTTTCCAAAAAGTAGAATTAAAGTTTTTAATTCCTAGACTGAACTTTGGCCATAGGTAGCACAGTGTATAATTCTTATTCAAAATAATAAAGAACATAGTTATGGGTCTCAGAAGCTGCTGTTTAACCCCATGAGTAATTTCCAGCTGTCTTCTCCAGACATGAAGGCATTTGAACAATAGCAGCTGACCATGTGGCTGTCTTTTAAACCATTTTCAGTAAATCAAATGTAGGAACTGTGTGTTTACAGTTAAAGGCTGAGGATTGCTGGAAGCTGTGCAGCACATACTTTACAGCAGGAGGTCATGGCTAGATAGAAAATAATCCTGGAAATCCTTGCTAACATCCTTCATCTCTGTAATAACATAGCCAAGACCCAACTCTTCCATTCTGCTGGTTGCCTTCATTTTAAAGTATAAATCAGAGATTTGAAAATCATGAGTATTTGTTTCAACATCTGGACAACAACGCTGTGAAAAATAGCTAGGAAATACTACACATGATGACTCCTTTATGTGTATTTATTAATTCATGGTCTCTATTAAAAACCTTGCCATAATAGATTATAGACTGGAAAGGAAGAAGATAGGTAAGGACCTGTTCATTATTAAAATACTGTTGCTATTTATGCCACATCTACCTGCAGACACGTTCTGTAAGAGCCTGGAAAATGGAAGTACTTATTAACAAGAAACAGTGGCAGAGCCCTAGAAAATGTTTTGATAGATAAGTGCGTTAGCATGTATGAAATGGAAAACTGAACTTTGCTTTTTTTAGCAGAGTTACACCTCAAAACATAAGACCGCTTCTTATTGTAGCAGTCCAACAATGGAAACAGTTTGAGGATGCTGTTTTCATTTAAAGTTGTGTGAAATGTGCTCACGGGCAAAATGTTTAGTTTGGAGGTTTTAAGACTAACTTCTCCCTTAGTTATGACTTTAATGTATCAGGAAAGTGCTAAAAGCAGGGTGTGAAAGGAGGGCTCCTCCTAAATCAGCATGATGGAAACTTGCTTTCCTTTTTGGTATCCAAACAAAACAAAAGATCTGACTCGAGATTTTAAGGACCCATAAAAAGAACGAAATTCAAAAAGCACAATTAAAATTTCACCATCTGCTCACTCTAAAACAGCAAGGAGAAGGGGGAGGTTTCCTTTCTGCACAACCATTATAATCAGAATTGCAGTAGAAAAATTAAATGGATGTGGAATAGGCACAGCACCATCCCCTTTCTTATTCAACATTCAAGTGACACTCTGAGCAGGATGAATTATGGAAAAAATGTATTGAGAGCCCCTGCTTGACATTTTCCTCTTCTGTGCAATTCTATCCCTCTGCAACTGTGTTTTAATGGTTTCTCACTGCCTTTGATGTTGCCATATTACCTCATGTGGGCCACATGTGAGCACTTTAATCTGAGGCGGAAAGGAACCTGTTTGTCCCATCTGTTTTGGCTTGCACGTGTTGGTGCTGCTGTTAATGCTGGCAGCTGTGCTAATGTGTGAGGCCACCTGCCACATGGCAGATAGTGCATCTTGGGGTAAAAGCTGATCTTTCCCCCTTTGCTGGAGGTGTAGGTGGCTAAATCCGAGTTCCTGCTGGCAGTTCCCCTTTTATTATTTTAAATGTTTCATAATTATTTACTCTTACATACATTACTCAATTACTCCAGGGTACAAAAAAACCAGAAAGGGATTATCTAACCTGTGCCATGTTCATCTTTTATATTGATACAGTTATAGTATTTTGATTAGTTTTAGTATTTTCATTATTTGCCTGCAGTAGAACTGTCATTTGGCGTGTTCCAGTATTTTCTGCTTTTAGATGCAGTGAGGAAAGAGGAACAGATTTGAGTACAAAATGTTACTGTTTGGGATTAGCATTTCTGATTAGGTTGGCTCTTTGTTCTTGGACAAGCAGAGCCCTGGTAATGCTTCGTGCTGCCCTGTGGTGCCCCTCTGGGCACGTGTGGACAGCCTTTGGATGCAGCAAGGTGTTCTGACTGCCTCTGTCTCTGTGTGCAAACCACTCACCATATTATACTTAACTACATCCTGAGGTGATTACGAGGATTAATTAATGCTCAAATCCTTTGAAGACACCGGATGCTTTATAAATGCTAATTATTATATTCAAGTTTGCTACAGCCTAGGGATTAGATCTTACTTAAGCAATAGGTAGGGAAGCTGTGAGATGTATGTGGCAAAGAAGAATTAAAAGTAATAAACAGTCACAGAGAGCCTAAGCCTCCCTGCAGCCTGCTTGTGCAGTCCTAATAAATTGCCACTTTTCTAATTTGGTTTTGGAGCCTAAGTACTTCTATTTTAAATGTCAGAAGGAGTGTCTCCTCTATAATGTTCCATTTGGGGCTGCTGTTACACTTTGCAGTTTTAACCCCGATTGCCATTTCTGTGAGAATTGACAACTATGTGTAGATACTCTAAAAAATGTGGTTTCTTGTTTTCCTCTATACTGTTCTGGAATTAAACATTTCATGGTTTTATGCAAAGCTTGGGGCATCTGTATCACTGAGAGAATTGTCTGCTCCTTGTCTGGACACTGAAAACTGGACAGAACTTTGTGTACTAAGTGCTGGTCCCCTGACTAAGGTTTGTGACTGGTAACTATTCCATGAGAAAGCTACTTTTTGTAAGTGTGATAGAACCAGGTAGTCCCAATTCTGACTGGTTAAAAATTTAAGAGCACATCCAATATCCAGCTGTGTCTGTGTTTTTAAAATCCACATCAAAGCTATATGAGACTTGGACTATACAAAGCAGAGCTGTTTACACATTTCTTAAAGTTTTGTTCATAGCTGAGGTAAGAAAAAGTGGACAGAAAAGCAGATAGTGGGGTTTTTTCAGACTGTTTTATTGTTGCTGCTCTGCAGATGGACCTACAGTACCAGCTTCCTATCTGCATGTCACTATGACACAGTGGTTAAGAAAGAGGTTTGGATATGGATCAAGGTGAGCAAATGGAAAAAACCTTACAGAAGAGAGGTGATCTCTTGTGGCAGGTTACCGGTACAGGTTACCCAGAGAGACCCTGGAGTTGGAGATATTCAAAAGCCATCAGGACACAATCTGCTCCAGGTGGTCCTGATTGAGCAATCTGCTCCAGGTGGTCCTGGTTGAGCAGGGGGTTGGACCAGGTGACTTCCTAAGGTCTGTATGAACCTCAACCATTCCAGAGTTCTGTGAGATGGCACAAAGCAAAAAGGAGCTGATAGAAAGGTGTAAGGTGAAGGCAGTCACAAAGAACAGCAGAGATGCTCACAAAGATGAGAAAGTGTGGTTCTGAATTTAAAATCCTAGTGTCAGGGTTAGACTATTTTACCAATAACTCACACTCAGTGAATCATTAAGGCTTTGTGCATCACCTTGATCTATAAAATGAGGATAATATTTGTCACTGTGCTGTTGCAATGGGAAGGTCATTTGTTGGTATAGTTTGATGTTAAATCAACGGTGGGCATAACTCTCGGAGGGAGAAAAATGAAAGGTTTGGTATTAAAAAGCCCAAACCCTAATAAAAAACCAAACCAAACTCCTTTCTAGGAAGTAAACTTTTTAAAAGGCAGGAGAACCCCTTTCCTCCAAGCCACTTTTCGTCAGCAAGAGTGGTCTGAACTTATCTTCAAGTGACAGAGATGAGAGGTGAAGCCCCAGCCGCTGCTGCCGTGTACTTTTGTTCGATGCCAGTGTTTACAGCGCTGGGCAGCAGGCACAGATGTTGTGGCAGCTGGACTGTGCCCGGGACAGCGCGAAGTTCCTGACTTTGCATGGACAAACGAGTGCAGCTCTCAAAGCTGGCCCGACTTACAAAGCAGCAGGCTGGGGCTGGTGTTTGCAGTCAGTCAAGAGTGTGAATTCTCAAGGCTGCCCACCTATTTTTTCAGGTTTTTTTTTCCACCTCTGATCTTTTCTCTTTGTTCACGCTAATTATGACCCATTAACTTAAAAACAAAACAGCAAACCCAAACCAAACACAACGCGCCACCCTCCCGGCGCGGGCAGCGTGCGGCAGTCCCTCCCCCTCCGCGGCCATCGCTTCCCTCCCACGGCCCC
>VZRS01000908.1:72313-91033 GCA_013398055.1 Ifrita kowaldi | reverse complement strand
GGTGGGTGCGCGGCTGGCAGCTGCCGCCATGGCCGGAGCGGGCGGGCTGTCCTGGGGCAGCGCTGCGGTGCGGGCACGGCTCCTGCTGGGCGCTGGGACGGTGGGACATGGGGGCTCCCTGGGAGGTGCTTCGAGCACCCCCGGCCCCGCCAGGCTCAGCGGAGTCCCTGTGGAACCTGCGCTTGCTGGGAACAGCCCACCCCGTGGCTGCTCCGCCGCCGCCGTCAGCGTGCTGTGCCCCGGGTCGCAGCCCCTGCCTTGGGGACTGAAAGCAGGGCAGGGCGCTGAGGTCTCTGAGGGGTTTGAGGGTTTTGTTTGCTTGTTTTTCCTTTTCAGTTTTCACACTGAAAGTTTTCTTTTGGACTGGTGTAAATCAGGCGTTAATGAAACATAAATATTACTGATGTGTGTTTAAGTCTCAATGCAAAATTTGTGGTTTATGGAAACTTGGTTATTAATTTTTTTTTTAGTGCAGGGAGACTTTATAAGATGAAAAGGTTTGGAAACTTCTTGTGTATTTGTTCCTCTTCCTTTTTTTCTTTTTTTTTCCCCCTTTTTTTTTGTCTTCTGGTGACTGATTTCTGTCTGTAAGTAGGAAAGAAGCACAGATAAGTTTCCTTCAGTTTCTCAGGCAGCCTCATTGTTGGCCCAAGTTAATGAGCATATTTTTATGGTGAAAAGGTGTCAACTGTCTAGGCCTTACTTCCTCGTGTGTAGTATTTATTTTTTGCTTTTAACATGTTGGTTTTAATCTGAGTCATTCCTGATAGTGCATAGGTTTGTGTTTAAACTGACAGACAGTAAATACGGTTTAATCAGAGAGACAGTGGCTATCGCAGTAGTTCTTTCAGTGAAAAGCTTTAGGATCTTGCATTGCATATTCTCAGCAATCATGGGAAATAGAAGAGCCCATTGCTGTCTTACATTGGCCATCTTAAATAGTCTTGTAAATGCACCACAAAGATTTTGACTTTGCGGGTTTTGTTTTACTGTAAGCATTTGACATGCCAGTACACCACCAAGGATCCACTGGTCGTTTATAAGCAGAAAACGTTGCTTTTTTATTTCCTGAAAAAAAGAAATCAGGAGCAAGGCTGCTGAATCAAGGGCATCTTTGCAATTGCTGGAATATCGTGGCTATTTTGTCTGGCGGGGGTGGTTAAGATACGGAAGAAGGAGAAGGTTTGGATCTGGCTGCGGACCTGGAGAGGCAATAGGAGAGGTTCATCGGATGACGCCTTGCCAGCTCCCTACAGCTGTAGTTTGGGATAAACAAAAAAGCTTAGCGGTCACCTTGGTAAGGAGGAGAGTGATGCCACTTCAGTGGTTTGTGCACTAAATGCCCTGTCTGTAGGTAGCACTCGTGGCAGGCCTACTCCACTTAACTTGGGGCTGCAGTCTAATCTTTTATCTCAATCACAGTTTCATTTCCTGCCGCCAAGAGCCTTTCCTTAATTCGGAAGCTGGGATAGTCCACGCAGATACGAAAAGGCTCTGGCCTCTTGGCCTCGTTCTTGAACTCCTCACCAGGTTCGCTGCAGGCTGGTGGCCGTGCCTCCTTCCTGGAGCGCAGGCAAGCGAAAACCCTCGCCATCCCAAGTCCCATTTGGTATGTTAAGGAGTTTTTCCTTGTTGTGCTGGGCTGCAGCGTGGCACGTTAGTCAGGAATGCTGACGTTCTCGTATTTGGTTTCCACTGGCAGCCTCCTTCACAGATTAGCGTAATTGCATACATTACCTAGCGCCGGGCTGGGATGAGTGCCGCAGGTTCGCTCCTCGTGTTTATTTAGCGAGCTCGGCCGGCTAGCAGAATGGATCGCTGAACTACGCACGAGTGCGGGGAGGGGGGACCGAGGCTGCTCTGGGTGTTGGTTGTGAAGGTGTGGAGTGCGTGGGCGAGGTGGGGAATGCGGCTTTTGTGAAGGGCTCTGAGAAATGTATGCACCGGCATGACTTCCCCTTCAGCTGATCGGTGCGTTGGGACCAGACCAAGTTTGATAGATATATAGAAAGAAACTTTTCTATGCAGGTATTTTACCTACTGATGGGTTTCAAAAAAGTAAAAGACCTAAGTAAAGGAGGCAGGATGGGGAGCAGTATATCACGTACACTCTGTGTGCCTACACTGACCACTGGAGACATGCATCACACTTGATGCCTCTGCACAACCTGATGGTTTCCTAAGTTTTAAAAGCATGCAGAAACGAACCCGTGTCTGTCCAAAAGTCATTCTCCATCTGCTCCTGCAAATTAGGCAGTGATGGGTGGCTGGAAGCTGCCAGCTTTCCTTTCCCGAGCTGCCCCTCAGCTTGGTAGGAGATGGAGCTCTTGCCCACTCTTGCTCCAGACCGTGCTCTCATTTACCTGTAAAAACACAAAAGCCAAAACCCAAGCCTACCGTGGCCCTGGTTTGAAATAGGAGGAAGGCGATGGGGGGAATTACATAGTTAGTTAATCGGTGTCTTAGACTCTTCTGAGAACCTCATTTGACAAAGAGCTTATGTTCATAACTTGCCCTTACAGCAATTTGTAGCTCTGATGAACATGAGACTCGCTGGAGGCTTGCTTGCTTGCTTGTGGAAAAAATAAGCCGTGCAGATTAGTTGCAAGTTCTGTGGCAGCAAAAAGCACAGCAAATGCCTTAAGAGTTCACTTGGCTTTTACATAAAATGTAGCCAAATGCAAAGCATCTCCCACCCAGTGCTTGCCTGCTGCTTAAGTGTGTTCTTCAGAGTTGGGGCTGCTTTGAGTGGCTTCAGTGCTCTTCATCCCAGGTGTTCATCACTGACCTCCATCCAAGGAAGTTATTATAGTTACAGTCATTATGCTCTACTGGACTATTTGCTATTTTCAGTAATACACAATTGGTTATTGGTTACCACAGTGTTTGTCCTGGAGCAACCTAAATCCCCAGGGTGGCAAAACCCAGTTGCAATTTTGCTATGCTAATAGGAGTCTTTTTTTTTTTTTAATTAATACATGTATCTTTAGTTCATCTAGAAGAAGACACAGCTTTTACACTGTAAGTCAATCCACTGCAGATTCTTTCAGAAATATGTGGCTTCTGTGGCTGAGCAATTGTTCTTTTGTGAATAAATGTGACCTTTCAGGGAGGTGTGATACTTTTTACTGAGGTACTGTCAAAATGTCCTTTAAACTATGGGTGCATTTTATGAGTTATTCCACGCAGTGTTTAGCAGGTTCATTTCAGATTTCTCTTTTTCCCTCCAAGTGCTGTTGGCTGGTCACGGAACTACCAGTGTAAGTTTGGTTTGTCAGGATATTTCATCTGCATTGCTGAAGTGTACCAGAGATATCAAATAGGGAAGAGCAACCTTTTATCTGGTTTTAGAAGGGTTTTGGGGAGCTGATTTGTTTGTTGGGTTTGTCTTCAGGCTGAGATTGTTGTTCCATTCATCCATTAGTTTCTAACTGAGAGCTTTCCGAGATGAAGGACTTTGTTTATTCTGCCTGAGGAGAGATTAGAGAGTCTTTTTCTTCCTTTGGGACTTGCCAGTCATTGTTCCTGTTACAAAGAACATGTATTTTTGTAGTGGTAAAAACTGTGTGTTTGAGGGACTGCTGGAAATTGATGGAAAGAGGAGTAATAAATTGCAAACCTAGTTCTTCTGAAATTACTGCCTCCTGGCTGGATTTGATTCAGATACCATTGGCATCTTTGAAGAAATCCATTGTCTGCTGGAAAAATCAGTGTCTGCTTTCTAATAAGGAAACTTGTTCTTTCAAAAGCCAGAGGAGGATTCTTTGTGTTGTTAAAATTTGGCTTGTTTATGAGTGTACATGAGGGATGATGGTTTGTGGAACCAGCAAGGGCAATACTCCTGCCATATAGAAGAATTCAAATTAGACTTCCCTAAGTAAGGTGCATTATGAAAATTTCCTGTACATCTGTTAATTTGTGGTTTCTTTCTTTCTTTTTGCTTCCTAGATTTATCTATTATGGCTTCCATTGCAGGATAATTCAAAACAGTACGAAAGGCCCTGATTCAGCAGGGTACCAAAGTGGTTGCCTGTAATTAAGCAGGTGAATAGTTCTGCCCACTCTAGTGGGACTAGAATGATTAGAATGAGGCACATACTTGGATGTCTCGTGGGACTGAGGGCAGGAGGAGCAGGGCCAGCAGCTGGCCATGTGTGTGAGACACATTTCCTGAAGGAAATGTTACTAGAGTCTTAATTATAATAGAAGCACTCCTTGGAAGAAACAAAGCAACATTTTTTCCACAATTTTAAATGTTAACAGCGTTGTCTCCTTTTCCAGTTATTGGCATAAGTGCCAGAGTTAATGCAAAAATATTTCCAAAACAGCTACAAGTCTGTGGTTTTAAGGAACAGTTTTGCCAAGATGAAAACTCCGCTGTCTTCTCCTCTACTGGACAAAAGGCTCCCAGGTGGAAAAAAATTCAGATTCTGAAACATGTTGCTGTGGGGATTGTATTTCTAATTATTGTAACTTCTCAAAAGGGTGGAAACCGAGCTCCTGCTTTTAATTTCAGAGGGGCTTTTGGATTTCATACAGTTCAATTAGTATCTACTATTATACTTGCAGACAGTAGCACAGCACTGAGTTGCATAGGCTTTAACTCAATTCTTCTGGTATATTAATTTTCATTTCTAATACCATTTTTGTGTATTCTAACTGGGTTTGCAGTATCACTTTTGAAGTCTTAAGGTTGGAAATGTTGGTTTCCTTACTCATTTCACTTTCTCATGTCAGTTTTCAGACATGAAATCTAGTCTCTATTGGTGTTGTGTTATTATGATTTCATGACGTGCCTTACTTTGAAATAGAATGTTGTTTTTCTGAATGTTCCACTGTTTCTTAAGCTGCTAAAATATTTTACAGAGGGCAGAATGTCTGCTTAAGCAGTTTGGAGGTCTTAAGGCCTACATGTGTGAACACTGTAAATCTGCACTTCATTTATGGACAGAGTTGTGTTGGGAACAAATGTAGGAAGAAGTTATTTCTTGTGAGCACACAAACAGAAAAGGCAGAAAGAATTGCACTGATAACATACTTTTTTATTTCAATTATCAATTGCAGGCTGCAAATTTAGCCATAAAATTTATTTTGGTTGGACTGGAAAGTGGACACCTTCAAAACAAGAGAAGGAACTTTGGTGTCTATAGGATGCTTCCTGGTGTATATTTTATGAGTAAAAGGTGGGAGTTGTGGAGAGTATTTTCTTGGGTTGAAATGGTAGCCCTCTGTACCAAGAGTTTTCTCCTCCAGCCTGACTAGAAGAGCTCGTTGCATTTTACTGGTGACACCAGTCTCTCTTGCTTGTTTTTTCCCAGGTTCTTTTTCTTAATGGCATCTTTTTGAAATTCTGGTATGCTCTGTTTATCAGGACAACAGTTGCTGCTGCTTTAAAGCTGCCCTGGATTATTTTTCTTTTAATATCTCCTATTTCAATGCCATTTTGTAAGTACCACTAACGATCCCCAACCCTGCAAATATGCCATTTGAAAACAGATCTATTCTGTATTAATTTGATAGATTAATAAATAGTTTGTAGATCTGTTTCTGGTGTTTTACCAAGTTTTTGTGCTAGTGATCAGTAACATACCTGTTTCCTAAGAATGCTGGAAAGTATCTAACCAATCAGACTGGCAAACAGGGAGCGGATTCCACAGCAGTGTTACTGTTACTATGCCTGACAGATGCCAGAAGAAAAACCTTGATGTAGTCTGGTATAATCACACTGCCCAATATTGGAGTAAGCTCTGCTCAGAAACATTTGTATTTCTTTCTCCAGCCTTTGTAGGGCTGTTCAGTTCCCTCACATGCAGAACGGATTAAGTTATTTAGCAAGGGTCATCATATTTATTTCACTTAGTTCTAGCCTTTAAACTTAAAGGTACATGTTCAGTGTAATGACATGGTTTGGTTCTTGAATTTTTTTCATGTAAACTTTCATTGTAAAATGTGGCCTATCTGCGATTTTTCTGACGTGTTTATTTTCCATTATATTTTTAGTTGTTTGTTTTAGTCTACATTTAATACTAACACACTTTGTGTAGCTAACATAAACCGTGTAACACAGCACTGCTGTTGCAGAAGGTGAAGCTGACCCAGCTTTGCTGCACAAGCAAAGGACAGTATGTAAATCAGCAGCAGAAACAGGTCTGAGAGGAAAAAATTGTTGCAGTTAAAACAATCTAAATTGCTTATAGCTGTCTGTAATCAACCCTGTTTCGAAATGAGGGTAGTTTAATTGAATATAATGCATTTTGTGCTATTTGAGCCCTTGAATTAATCAGTGATTGTAACACTTCTTCTGCCTAAGTTCCTGCCTTCTCCTCCTTGCTGCGGTTTCTCCTTCCTTACCTTTCTCTGCTTTCTTTTCCTTTTCCTCCACTTCCCTTCTTTATTCATTTTAAATGAAATAGCAGGTTTGCTTTCCTTTGGCCCTCTAATTTCAAACTCAGTAACTTGTTTTTTGTAATTTCCATTTGTCTTAATGTCTTCAGTTCTCCTCCCCTATGTGTGTGGCCTAAGCTTAAGCACAGAAGCAGCAGCCAGAAACTTCACATTCAAATTTCCTTGCAAAATTCTCCCTCTCTCTTTAACACAAGCCCCAACAGCCTTGTCAGAGACTAGAGGCAGATTTTGTCACTGCTGCTGCTGTTTGGTTTCCCAAAAAGTGTGTTATCCTTGGGAATCTTGCTGAGAGGTTCACTGAAATTTTTCGTATCGGAGCTTTTCAGAAAAAGGCAACATTGTGGTTTTGGGGGTAGGGGAACTGGAAAGAGGTTTTAATTAATTTAATTCATTGGGGGATTTTTCTGCTAAAATGCTAGCATTTTTATTTTCTGTTAAATACTTACATATTTTAGCCGTCACTTGATGCACAAGGTAATTTTTTGTGTTCAGTTGATTTCCTGACATCTTGTTGCCACTGAGCTTTACAGTAATATTTTCCTTTCAGTTAATTTAAAAAATGGTTACTGTACCCTTGCTCATATTCCTCAAGGTATGTGCCAGAAGTTTGACTCTTAAAAAATTGACTTTTTAAATTAAGTTCCCATAGTTCTTCTGGCTGCACAGCACACAAATGGCTTCACAAGTGTGATGTTAATGCCTAGAGGAAGGTGTTTCCCTTTAAAGTCTATTTTATTTAGTTGGATTAAAGGGGAAGGATAGGAAAATTGATTTACTAAGTCTCCCAGGTGACCTGAGCAGTTAATAAACATGGGATTGATTGTAACATCACTGAAAGATGGAAATTGTCAAGCTCAGTTTTGTTTATGAGATGACAGCTTCACTTGACAAACTGCTGAAATACCATCCTTAGATGCTTAAGACTTGGCACTAAGTCAAGTTTAAGATGCTCCACGTAAAATATTTGCAAGTGTAATGGCAGCAGGCTAAAACTCAGCATACAAAGGAATATTAAAAAAACAGATGTAATAAATAATATTCTACTTGATCTGTTTGAAGAAAATGAAAAGTTTGTATTTTTGAATCAATTTAATAACTTCACAGGTAATTTAAAAGAGAACAAAACTGTAGCATGTGAAGTTTGCAGATGATTCGGTTGAAAAGTATAGAAATCACCATGAAGATGACACTGGAAACAAACTAAGTTGCCGTGGTTGACAGTCCAACAGGAGCTGCCAAAGTGGTGGCTCAGAGTACAAAATATGATTGTCGGGTGTATAAACAACAAAACACATGGATTCTGTGGATTCTTTGGTTGCTGGAGTACTCAGCCCAGTTTTGGTGTGTATGATTTATCATGAAAAAGATGCTGGCAAACTAAAAAGGGCTCTGTAAAGAGCTCCAGAACAATTTCAAGTCTGGAAAACCTCTCTCACAGAATAAAATGAAGTAGCTCAGTGGCATTAAGTTTTGAAATGACAATGTTAAAGTTTGAGGAATGACTCTGCCTCAAGGAATATAACTGGAAGGGAAATCAGAGTTAAGTGCTTTATGTTACAGTAGACCTGTGACTCCAAGAGGTTGTTTGAACCCAAGACTTCTATAATCCATGCCACACAGATGTAGATTGATTGAGAGATGAGGCTTGACAAGCCAGAATAGTAAGCCTAATAAGTAGTGAATTTAGTAGTTACATGGAAAACTACTACATTATTTACAAATGTGGTCGATTTTCCATAGTTTGTTGTTTTTCAACCAAAGCTCGTAACTTCTTGTCATGCGTTAAAGGCTTGACACAGGTCTCCCTTGGTGAAATTTCATAATCTAGATTATGCAAGAGGCCAGCTGCAGTAATCATAAGGGTCTGTATGGCAAGCAGGGTAACTGTTACATATATATAAAATATTAATTAAAAAGTCTGAATTTTTAGCAGTCATCTTTTTAATTACCACTTGGAAACTGGGACAAAGGAGAAACCAATACTAAGCAACCTATGGCTCTTTGCAGTTTTATAATAAACATTTCATTACTACTGCTAGTCTGTGGATATGGTGTGAGAATCCCTGTAATGTGCTGAAACTTTGTGGAGGTATTGCACATCTATATTTGATGATATTATTAGACTTGTGGATTTTCATTCATTTACATTCTTCAGGGAGGCTCTTGCACAAAGGGATTTTAAAGTACTAGGTGATGAAATCCTTGTTAACAGTCTCTCTGTTTCTCCATTGAAATATCCTTCTGGAAGGTCAGCACTGAACGTGTAACTGTTGGCACAAAGTAAAATTGGAAAGAAGTCATGACATCAAAACCACATGAGGTGTATTTCCCAGAGAGGGGTTTGTTCAGAGAGAAAGGAAAGGCAGGAGTCAGGAGCTGGCATTACAGCCCAGAACACTGAAATAAAGGAAGAAAACCTAAAAAACACATTAACCTACATGAGGTTAAGAGTGAGTTATGTCAGTGATCCCAAAAACACATCTTCAGGAAAACTGTTCAGAAAATAATGGGAAGGAGGTGTCACAAGTGTTGTCATGGAACCTGGATGGATGGCTGTGTGGATAGGTCAGGCTGAGTTTGTTGCCATTATGCCACTAAAGCCAGATGTAGATGCTTTTTGCCTCTTGGCACCCTGGAGCATCTTTGAGGTTGGGCATTGCTTGTTCTCCTACCATTACAAGTCATCACATTAAATGGTTTCTGAGTTAATCTGAGGAGAAGACCAGTTAAAAACAAGCAATGCCAGCCTTATGTGGTAGCAGGGTTTGGCTACTAAGGGAGTCGTCTGTCCCTAAGAGAGAGAAGATGGCAAAATGCTGGAGCCCTCACCTGTCTGGTTACGTGTGGACTGCACGAAAAGTAAATGCTGGAGCTGCTGCATTGGAAGAGATTTGATTCAAAACCATGGTAGAAGCAGGAAGGGTCTTCATCCACAAGTGCTGTGGTAGTGCTGAACTGAAGGTCAGCTTTAGTCAGCTGTCCCCATTTCCTTAAGGGAGTGCCCATTAATTTCCCCCTTCCCAAACAGCACCAGGCAGTCTGTGCCTCCTCCCCATAAAAGGAGCCTAAAATGTCACAGCGATTACTTTCAGTTTGAAGAACTCTGCGTGTGGTCAGTCTCATGCAAACTTGTGTGTTTGTGCTTTATTACTTGTATGTTTCCTGTAGCTTATTTTTTTTTATCTGTCACAACACATTCACAATCTGCTGCGTGCATAACATGGGTGGGGCGGATTAATAAAGGAAGAAGGGGATGGGCTTTTAAATTGCAGGTTCTGAGGGATTGTTATGAAGGACAAGGATGGAGGAAGCAGACTTCTCACACCACAGAGAGCTGCTGTGAGGGCCTTTTGAAGATGTGATTGTTTGTAATGGTCGTGTTCTGTTTTTAGAGGCAGTTGCAAAAGACCTTGAAAGCCATGTACTTAAATATGCTCCATTAAATTGCCTTTTTTTTCCTTGACTGTAATCCCCCATGTAATCTCTTTTTGTGTGAGCGGCAGTGCAGAATGTGAACATGTCTTGCTCATAAGATTCTCTAACCTCCCCTTCCAAAGTGTAGTGATTAAAAACTTGGATCACAAACCTTCTTCTGGTTCAGACACCACCTGTCCAAGTATTACAGAAAGGTCAAAAGAGAGGCAGCAGCAGAGGAACAAAAAGCAATAGAAAATGGCACAAAGAAAGGCTTGTTCAGAAGATACAGAAGATACCATTCTGTAACTTAACTTTAATCTTGATTATTTAAAGAATAAGAGTGATGCTAATCAGGTTAGGCATGCTGGCAAGACAGTAGAAAGAGCAGCAAGACAGCTGAGGAGAAGAAATCCCTCTAACCTTCCTCTAAACCTTCGCTAAAGATTAATCCATCTCTGTTGGATGCGCTAATACATAAGAGAAAAAGGAATGTCTAGCAGAAATAGCAACAGAAGGGCAGTAGATTACGTATCTGAGAGGCTTGGGTTTCTAGAATTAATTGAGACAGCATCTTTATTACTCTGAGTGTTATTCAGTATTTCCATGCCCTTTTTTTCCTCTTCTTTAAATCTATAAAATGGGGGTAATATCTGTCTAAATATGTAAACAAGCGGTTGTGACAATTTGTAAATGACTGCCTGGATAGGTAAGAAGCCCATGGAAGCAAGTTGGCATGGCAGAGGTGTTTTCTGTCTTCCTAAGATGATGCTTTGCTCTTTTACCTCTTCAAAGCAGAGGCAAGTCAATTCAAAACTTGGGTTAGTGGGGGCCTATTTCTGCGTGTACGATGTAACACCGGAAGTTTGGGAAGCAGAGAGTTGAAGATTAATTCACCTTCCTAACTGGAGCAGTGCAGAATGCTCTCCTGAGAGGTGGCTGGCCTGTCTGTGGGTGGTTAAGCACAATCCTAACTTGATGTGCTGAACTGGAGATAGCATTGGTGGTACCTGCCATGGCAAAGTGCTCCAGAAAGGCACTGCTCTGGATAAAGCTTAAAACTCTGGGGAGCCAAACTCCATAAATACAGATGTAGCCCTAGTTCACAGTGATGCCATGGATGCAATGATGAGGAGAGGGAAAGCCCTAACATTCGTAGGGAGTTGTTAGTGGGATTGATAAGCTGCATCATGTGAATCAGATGAGCAGTAGCCGGCCCGTTCTCCAGTCCCAGGCACTGAGTGTGGCCCAGCCCCTGTGGCTGTGGTGTTTAGGCTGCAGAAGGTAACCTTGACTCTTTGAGAGAAACAAAGCCATTTTTATCCTAAACAACCCACGAGGCCTGTGTGCAGCAGAGAAGCTTTTGTGCTGTAGACTTGAGGCTTTTTGTGCTGTAAACCTCAAACCATTTGGTTTCAGTCAGAGATCCTTTCAGAACTGGGCCCTGGCTAAGGGGAGAAGAGGTTCACACCAAGCAGCCTCCGTGGTGATTGAGGATCAGTGGTTTGTCCTTCTTGTTCCTGCTGTTGAGTGACATTTGTTGTCCCCTCGTTTGTGCTGTTAGAAATCACTGTACTGTAAACTGGATCACAGACTGGATTTTTCCTCATGGGAACTTCTGGTCCCCACCTTGGTTTTATCCAAAGATGTGGCCTTACTGAGAGCCCTTCTTGGCTGAGTTAAGGATGTAGAGAGATAGCCGAGGTTGAGAAGGAAGGAATGGAGATTTCCAAAGCTGGTTCTGCTGACAAAGTCAGCTTGTTTGTGGAGCTACACCCTAAAGCAAAAGGTTAAGGAATGTAGAAACGCTAGAATATAAACCATGAAAGGGTGTGGGGAAATATTTCCATGGTTAGGGTCATTTTATTGGAAAGTAAAGTTTTGATCTTTTTTTTTTTGTTTTGTTTTTTCACTTGTTGATTTTAAGATGCTTATCTGCTGAATCGCATTCTTTCAGTCTTGGTATGTATGCTATGGAATTTCTATGGCTAGCTAGAAGAAAGTGATACAGGCATGTATTTCAAATATAAACAAGGAGTAGGAAAATGAAAAAAGTTTTTGGGGAAAAAATACATGATGTAAAGGGAAGAATATGAGCAAAACAAAGTGATGAAATAATTCAGCACTGGTAATGTGTGCTGGCAATACTTAATGGAAGCAAGGGTCTCATTTGTGGTCTGCAGACCAGTTCTGTAAAGAGTGATACACTGAACTCAGGAAAAATGTCTGGTAGAGATCAACCTCATTATTCCACTCTTAAGTCCAGGGAATTCTTGTTCATGTCAAATGTATCAACATCAGGAAAAGCCATGCAGATCTGAGCAGGGTTTTTGGGTTGTTTGGTTTTTTTAAACCAACAACAAAACAAAAACTAGGAGGGAGAAAATAGGTTATGTGCAGACAAACACTTTTATTCGTGTGCCAGACTGCCCAGAGTGATTGTGATATCTCCTTCATGAAACACATTAGCAGCAGAAGAAATTAATAGGTTAGAACATTAATTCATCTGCTCTGTCTTCCAGGGAGGCAAAGAACAGCCAAGACTTTCTGTATGATGCTCTCCCTGAAAAAGCATCCTTGTGTTTATGAATGCATTATGAAAGATTAGCTAAGGTGATGTGAAAATACATGGTTTTCGACTTGGAGATGATCTGTAAACGGGAGGAAGAAGCTTTTCTTTTGATGCATCTGAAAAGATGCGAAAGATGTTGAAAAACTTAATAGCAGGGGAGTTCTGATCTCATTTTTATTCAGGGAATGCTGTCTCTGAGCAGCTGAGAAGGAAACTTACATTTAGTCAGAGTGGCTTTTGTATTTTGTGTGTAAATCAGTGTATATTGAATGCAGATGCCTAATCCACAGTAGGAGGAAAACCTTTCATTTTGGGAGTTTTACTAAGATGTGCTTACCTGTGGTTTGCAGTCAGGAGCAGTGGAAGTACAGCAGCACCTAAATTCCTTCTCCAAATCCTTGCAGAATTTCACCAAACTGCAAATAATTGGTTTTTTATGTAAAAAGCTTTCTGTTCATCCCTTCACACGAGTTTAGCAATTAGGGGCTTGAGCATTTGTCAATAGCAAAGTTAAATGTTTAAGGCTGGTGAGGAAGGGTATTCAAAGTGATTATGAATTAACTGACAACTAACTCATACTTACTCATACTTACTCATGTATTGGTACAAAGTTATTTTTCTTCATGTTAAGGCACACAGTGAAGGAACTGATGTCTGTCATTAACATCACCTAATGTTTTCTTTGATGATGATTTTGCTTTTAAGTTGCTTATAGCATAAAGGTTTTTATTAAAATGTTCTCTGCTGGATTGTGCATAAGGATTGTTTTAAAAATTGGGGTTAGGGGCAGGGAGTTGGTTCCCTTCATTCCAAAGATGAGCTCTCAAACAAATTTGAGTGAATCTGGTGAATTTCCAATAAGGACACAACGTGATTTTGGACTTCTGACTTTGAAAATGGAACAGCAGGTGTTGCCTTGGTAATAAACAAGAACCTGTTGTCCCCTTTCTAAAATTCCTTCTGCATTTGCTTGGCCCATTAGGCATGTTCAGTGAAGAGCTGTTCAATGTGGTGGCTCTGATTTGGGATTCCACCTGCCGGGAGTGCATTCCACTTGCTCACAGTCCTCGGAATGGGGTGTACCTTGTAGCTGCCAGGTGTGTCAGGTGGTCCTGTGGCAATGGATGCTGCTGTGGTAGATCATTGTTCAACTACAGTTGAAAAATAGTACACAGGCATGGAAATCTTGCTATTTTTCAGCTGGGAGAGCTGAAATTCTGTGTGCTGTTTCTGAATGCTTGAGTTCAAAAACCCCTGTATGACGTGAAGCAGTCATTTTGTTTCTATCTTCAGCTTTTTGGGGCTTGGCTTTTTCAGATTCCATATGTGCAGGGTTTGTACTACGGTTTGGAAAATATGTTTTTCTGTCCTTCTAAGTTGAAGCTCTGGTATTTAAGTTGAATGTGTTGGCTCTTGAGCGGATTTGAATAATGCAAGTACTCAGTGTTACAAAACATTTTTGTTTTTCAGTTCTGAAAACAAAGGGAGCGAAGCCATAAATTTAAAGAGCAGCCAAAAGGAAAGCACAACTCTGCCTGCACTTTTGAAGGTAAGATTTTTATTGACTAATATTTGTTTTAGGTAAAACCTGCCACCTCTGCTTGTGACTGTTCGTTAGAATTCTGATGTTGGATGCGTTCCTGCACTGCAATATGGCACCTGATTGCCATATTCTGGGTTAGGGTCTGCTATGCCAGGGTTCTAATACACATGCTGAAGACAGGAAAACTGTTTGTGCTTCACGTTCTTAAAATAAAATTCAGGTATTTACTTACACAAAAGAAGTGGGGCTTCAGTGCTGATTCCACATGCAGTTAGCCAGTGAAGAAGAAAACTAATATTTTTATCAAACTATGTTTTGAGGCATTCCTCTAAAGCACCATTTCTGTATAGCTTACAAATATCTAACCAGCAAGTCTTTGCTTGCCTGAAGGTCTGCTGGTTGCCAGCCAAAGCACTGTAAGATCTTTCTGCTGAAATTTGTCTGTGCATCGGCTGCTCCTCACCAGTTACCCGTGTTAATCATGCTTGTCTTGTCCTGTAAGCCTTGTACTGCAAGAAAAGGACATGTTCCTCTGTGATCAGGGCTTTCTCCTGTGGCACTAGGCACACCTCTGAAGTTGTGCTTAGATTTAGCCAGATATCATTGATGCCTTAGGTTTTAACTTTCATATTTTTCAAATCCTGTACTGCCTGGTGTGTAACTCTGAAGTTTCTTGTAGCCTGTTCACTTCTGCTCCCTCATGCTAGGCAGACATAACAAATCCTCTCCAGGCCTGCTCTCCAAGGACACCCAGACCGTCCTAGGCCCAAAATGTGTAAACCAAAAGCCTCTAAAGGGGGGCCAAGCTTGGGGAAACTACATCATTAACTGAAGCTTTAATTGGAGAATTAACCCTGATATGCAAATGAACCAAACTTATAAAAGTGTGAAGAACTCGTGACCTGGGGTCCATCCTGGCAGCAGCCTCTGGCTCCCCAGGGTGTACCTTGGAAGGCCCTTCAAATAAATACCTACCTTTATTCCCTTATTCTGTCTAGTCTCTGTTTTTAGGTGGCCACTTCAGGCCTCATCATAAATAACTATGTACAGGACAGGTGATAACAGCTATCTTTGCTGCTGTCACATCTTGCCCTGTGCGGAGCTGTTCTAGTGACCCAGTCACTAAGCAATTTCACTTGAATTTTTGTTCCTTTTCTGAGGTGTTTTAGTTCAGTGCAGATAATATGGTGGCTGCTTCCTCAAAAGGGGCTTGGCTAGTCTGCCAGATTTTTGTGTAGGCTTCTCAACACACTGAACCTGAGATTTCTAGCCCGTGTTGCATTTATTGAGCACTGATGGGGAAGGAAGTGCTCATCTTCTGTAGGGCCGACAGTCCCTGTGTAGTTGCATCTTCAGTATCTAGGGACCATTTGTTTGGGCTTCACCAAAGCTGTTGACATTGCAGTTGCCTCTACCAAGACCCCCAGCAGGGTTATTTGCTCAATAACAATTCCATTTTGACTGTGGTTTGTCTACAACAAGGTGGAAAACAATGTTTGTTCAGAAGCCCTGTGGATTCAAGCCAGGTCTGTCAGTTCAGAGCTCCTGGGAAATGCCACTGCACGCCTTCTTATTACTATAAATCATTGATTTTATGCCTTGGAATGCAGGCAGAAAGGCTTCTGATAAACCAGAGAAAATTATATCTACTATAGTAGAAGAAAATTTTCTTGGTTTTAAAAAAAATCTCATTTTTTTGTGTCAGACCAGTGAAAAATTCCAAACCAGATTTTCCTTTGGAGGAGGGTTTGGACCGAGGAAGGGGAAACATTTAGCATACGTGCACGAGATTTCAGCACTAGAAATTGCTTAGAAGGAAGTATGAATAGGGCTAGTCTCAAGGAAAAAGCAGGATGTGTAGGTGGAGCAAAGCAAGCACAGCAAGTTTAAGTTACCTAAGAGTATTTCTTTCTTGCCAAAAACTAAATCTCATTAATTGTTTTCATTTACAAAAGCCACAATTCAGAATCTTCCCCGCTGAATCAAAATTTGTTTCAGTAAAGGTTTTTACTCAGAACTTGTGTTTTTATAATGCTGTGCTAAAAAATGGTGCCAGAATTAGCGCTGTAAAGTGTTGTTTCGAGTATCTGATCTCCTCTTTGTCTTGCCATAAGTTTTTATTTAATTATATTGTTTTAGACCTGTGTTTGAAAGACTAAAACCATGACATTCTCTTTGAAATAATACCTGGTGTTTGTATAGGCTTTAGGAAGAAGGTGTGGTTTTCATATTACTAAAATGTGCTGGTTCTTCGGCTGTACTGAGAGCTTCCTGTCTAACTTACTTTCCTCTTTCTTAAGCTGATCAAAAACTTGATACACTTGAACAGTTTCATATGCATGATAATGAGTACTTTTAGCAGTCTAATTTTTTATCTTGTGTGCACTGAAATTGCAACTAAATAGTAGAAACTTATTCAGAGGATGTGGAGAAAGTATTTGTTTTCTGTTGCTCCCCCCCGCCACATTTTCTGAGGAAAATATTGCTCTGGTTTTCCTCTCACTGCTCTCTCCAATACACATTTGAAATTTGGTAACACCACATTGGCCAAAATAAACTGTCTTCTGCAAAGATCACCAGGCTGCAGCTGAGCAGTTGGAGAGAGCTAAGACTGTCTGAACTGTGGTCTCGGGATAATCTTAAGAGTCTTTTCCAGCCTAGCATTATCAAAAGGTGCTTCAGGTTTTTTCATCCAATCATCAAGGTCACTATGGGCTGACCAAAAAGATGTTGTTACAGAAAGTGTACTTTGTGAAGAATGCCTGAATCTAGACATGGACCAGGTTTTGGCAGGTTTCTTCCCATATCTCTGAGCTGTGCTTCTGCCTCAGCATTTCAGGTGGATGGTGACTAAAAGTGAAACCGTGTAGTGTCTGTGTTAGCTGTCACCAAGTTAATGAGCCATCCTATTTCTGATGGACTTCCATGCTGTGATTTTGTATATTCATTGGCCATCTCAGCAGGAGGCCAGGGGCGAAATAGCAGAGGAGCTGTAAGTCTCTGATTTAGCAGCAAAGGTCGAATGTCTAAATTATAACTGCCTGGGTGAGTGGAGCTGGGAACTGTGCCGAGCTATGGTAGCTCTTTGACTCTTCTGAGCACTTTAGACACCACTTCTGTACTTTACCCCCGTTATTTTTTCCCTACAGTGAAATATTTAGCTCATAAAGGGAGGAAAAGATATTTTAATATGCACCTTTTGAAAATATTAAGCCTGATTTTTCTGTGCGCCAGGGGGACTTTGTCAATCATCACTTGATCGCTTTCAAGAAAATATTACTGAAATGTAATATTTTTTGCTGTGTCTGTTAATTGATTGCAGAAAGAACACCACCCCCTCCCAGTATTTATTTACAGATTTTGTTTTGCTTCTGTTTCTTTGAGTTGGGACTGTAAAGGGTGTCCTTCCTGAGTAAAGGCTCCGTTTGAGCAATGTGATTGTTGAACAGATGGTTGTGTGGATGCAAACAGTTCTTGAACTTCATGTTTAGTGTACTAAGTATCTGCATTACATAGTGTCCAGTACACGTTAGTATATCATTAACCTCCCTTTTAGGGCTACAGGGACTTTGTTTTCAAAGGGAATATTGCAACAGTGCTCCCTGTAAAAGTGTGTTTCATGGTCCCCAGATACCCTTCCTGTAGCAGCGTGCATGGAGGAAATATTTCTCATTCTTCCATAACCCATTAGGAAGGAATTCTTAAGCATCTCAGCACAGGAACCACTATGTGGGCTCTGTCAGACAAACCCAGAAGTTCCAAAAAGTAAGTGCAAATTTGGTATATCAAATGTATAATTTAGATTTTAGTATTTCAGTAGCATCAAATACTCTATCATTTGGCCCATAGGCTCAAGCCTGAATTAACTTGAGACAGTCTCAACCTTCATAGAAAACTCTGGGGCAGAAAGTACAGCAACGATTATCAAGTCTGCTCCTGTGCCCCAAGGTGAGATCTCGGTATCTATGTTATACCTGATAAAAGTTTGTCTGACTTGTTCTCAAAGAGCTCCAGGGATGGAGATCTCTTAAGATCTCTGCAATCTCACCAGACAACTGTTCTACCAATTTAATAGACCTTGTAATTAAAAAGCCCTTTTCTTAACATGCCGTTTAAAGCTTCTGTGCTGCAAATTAAACCTGTGGCTAATTGTCCTCTGACAAGTATTCCTGTACACTGTGAGCAATGGGGAAGAGATTATTCTGTAGCTCTGCTTTCTCACATGAATTTCATTTCAAGGTAACATAAAGATGGCTGTATTTAAGCAGTAGACATGGTATTCAATTTTGATGGCAAAGACTGCAATTATGTGATAAGATGGAGCCAGGTTCTTTTTGGAGTTGCAACGGGTACAAGTTGGGACATGGCAAATTCCAGTCACCTANCTGACTTGTTCTCAAAGAGCTCCAGGATGGAGATCTCTTAAGATCTCTGCAATCTCACCAGACAACTGTTCTACCAATTTAATAGACCTTATAATTAAAAAGTCCTTTTCTTAACATGCCATTTAAAGCTTCTGTGCTGCAAATTAAACCTGTGGCTAATTGTCCTCTGACAAGTACTCCTGTACACTGTGAGCAATGGAGAAGAGATTATTCTGTAGCTCTGCTTTCTCACATGAATTTCATTTCAAGGTAACATAAAGATGGCTGTATTTAAGCAGTAGACATGGTCTTAAATTTTGATGGCAAAGACTGCAATTATGTGATAAGATGGAGCCAGGTTCTTTTTGGAGTTGCAACGGGTACAAGTTGGGACATGGCAAATTCCAGTCACCTATATTAAT
>VZRS01000908.1:214-71278 GCA_013398055.1 Ifrita kowaldi | reverse complement strand
GAAGAGATTATTCTGTAGCTCTGCTTTCTCACATGAATTTCATTTCAAGGTAACATAAAGATGGCTGTATTTAAGCAGTAGACATGGTCTTAAATTTTGATGGCAAAGACTGCAATTATGTGATAAGATGGAGCCAGGTTCTTTTTGGAGTTGCAACGGGTACAAGTTGGGACATGGCAAATTCCAGTCACCTATATTAATTTTTCTTTTTCCCTTTACTGTAAGAATGGTCAGGTATTGGAACAGTTTGCCCAAGTGAGTTGCAGAATCTTTATGCTTGGAAATACTCAAAACAAAGCTGGATAAACCAGACCTGCTTTGTGCAGGAGCACAGACTGCATGACCTCCCCAGCCACATTCCTTTCAGCCTAATTTGTGCTGTAATTCTCTGTCACAAAATTTTTCATCCGGTGTGCCAATTTACGAAAGATTTTTTTAAAAATCCCATGAACTTGCTGAATATAGATGGCTGTTCTTACTGAATGTCCCTTATTCTGACTATAGTTTTAAGTTTTACAAAAAGTTAGAAATCAAATTTAAACCTACAGTCTTAGTTAACTACATACTTTTTTCCATAAAGCATGAGGTAGGGATTTATATTGTCATGGTTTTATTTTATATTGACTTTATTTCAAGAACCTCATCACTTGAAATTTCATCACTAATTATCTAAGTAATGTCTGCTCAGCCTGTCTGTGAATTCCTGCTCAATTCCTGACCTAATAATTAGAAATCAGAGAGAGGGATTCTTTTTCTTTTGGGAGTCAAGGGAGATGGACTACTACTGCCAACCATGAATTTTTGAAAAACCTGAGGGTTACTTTTAAAAACTGTTGCTGTTGCTGCCCACAGCAACAATGAAAGATTAAACAAAAAGGGTTTTGGAGTTTGTATAATCAAGAATTCTCTTGTGAAAGCTGAAAGGAGATCTTTTGCTCTTCAGTCACATTGCAGACTTCTGTTGAAATGGAATTTTACAGCTGAATACCGGGCACCTCCTGGTATTTCCCAGGACACGTTAATTGGTGGTGTTAACAGCTGTATGTGGTGAGGAAGATATTTCAAGCTCATCCCATCCAAAGTTCTGGTAAATTCCCTGGTCATACTGAAGATTTTTAGAGAGAATGATCCTGAAATGTGCTTCCCTCTCTACTAGTTTAGTTCTTCAAAGAAGGGATCCTGAGCGGGGAACTTTGTTTCAGGATAGGTGGGGGGAAAAAGAAGGCTTAAATTTTGGTCTGTTTAGCTCAGAAAACCAGCAGACAGATGAGAAGCAGAAGTGTGATGCCAGATGCTATAATCTGCCAATAGAATATAAGTGCAGGAGGAAATCACACTGTCTCATCCCATTCCAAGGGCACTGTCTCCTTCTCCATTGAAAAGGTAAATTTCACCTTTTTTTTTTTTCCCCAAACTTCAAGAAGTTGTCAAATAAAAGAGAACAGAAATTATTTCATGTTTTTGAAAATGTATTCACTAAAAGGCAGTGAAAGTGTGGTACTGGAAGACTTTAAAGGAAAGAACAGAAATAAGACAATTTAATTCTGTTCTCTCTGGCTCCACATAGACCTTGCAGTAATAAGGTGATGGTTGCATACTCAGAAGTGAGTACCAATTTTTAATCTTTGATCAGAGCTTTACAATAATTTAATGAGAAAATTCAGATGGGAAAATTTTTGAGCAGCTCTGCAAATGGTGTGAAGAGAAACTTTTAAATTAAAAAGCTAATTTTGTCCTTCTAGAGACTGAGTTTAAAATTCCCTGCAAAGGTGACCCAGCAGAAACTTTTTTTCAAGTTGTACCTCCTTTTTCTCCAGCTTTTCATTTGAAGTGTTCACCCGTACCACTTTATCTGTTCTCTTGTCAGGGAATGTATCTCTGGATACTTCCTCAGATTTTAGGAGAATACTGTTTAGAGTTTCAGAGAGTGTTTGTTTCATCTTTTCTTTCCTCATCTGACGAATTAAATGTACAGTAATGACTCCTTGCTGTTTCAAGAATTCAAATGGATAAACAAATTTTTAAAGTCCCACTGCTGAACTTTGAACAGATGCAGTTGTCTTTCCAAATGTTAAATAGTCATCGACGTTAAATAAGTTTATTTTTAAAAATGCAAAACTGATACAGTTTAACTAAAAGTCTCTTCCTGTTAACTTATACTCCTGATTATGAAGATGCCATGATTTCATTAGTTTTCTAGTTACTCTTGTCTTCCGGGGTTGCCATGACCTGATTTTTTTCATGTCAAACCAAGCAGAGAAATGAGGATGTGGAAGAAAAACTTCACAGCATTAAAAAACCAAAATATTCAGGTTAATTGTGTATTTGTAGAGATACTGAGTTCACCTTTAACTTAAATTCCCCCAAACCCCCAAGTCATTCTTTGTTTCTTTTGGGGGTTTTTTTGCTTTTTCTGGTTAGTTAAAGGTACTTTTTAGTAAAGACTAACCAGTTTTTCACAATGGTGGGCCTCCTGTACATCTTCTACACCACCACTCTAGTTACTGGCTTAAATAGGAAAAACCCACTTTAACCATGTATTTTTAAAATCCATTTGGCTCGTGAACTCTAACAACAGTGGACTTTTAGGGGTTCTTACTGTGTATTTCACTGTCTGGCAGTACTTTTGCCTGAATTTTTTTAGTTTCTAATTTCCTTTGACAAGTCTTGTTCCTAATCTATGTCTCACTATGTCCAATAGTTTTTCATTAGGTTTCCATTTGTATTGCCTCCTGTTGGTTGCAGAAGCCTAAAAGATTTTCCTCATTGTACTTGAAAAAATAAAAGCTTATTTCACATGTGGATTTAAGGCACCTCAGTGTGTCCCACTCACTGAAAAAAAATGGGAGATTCCACCAAGGGTGCTTTAACCTCCCAGGAAAAGAAGATCTGCTGAAAAACCTGCATTAGTGACTGACTCACTGTGGGGATGAACCAGCCTGCCACCTAACAGAGCTGTTTCACTGTGGAGTTTGCTTAGCACACAGAATTTATGTTCTCTATCAGTGTTCAAATTGAATGAGATGCTCATAATTGTTAAATGCAATGCAGCCATCTCAGTTGTGTTGAAAGGCCAAAGCTAAGGCTAGGAGCAAGGTTAATTTCCCTGCACTACGGGTGGCAATGCCTAAATGTGCTACTTTGTGCACCCAACACTTCAGCCTGAAGCTGTTAAATGATTTCTAAATGCCAGCACACGGAAATTCAGGAGTAGTGCTGTGGCCATTTCTCCGATGAGTTAATCGGGATGCTGGGGTTAAATGACTTGCTGAAAGTCCCTGGGGTGAATTAGTGATGATCCTCAATTTCTGATGGCAGGCCATCTTCTCTCACAAGTACAGGAGAGATGAGGTGGCAGAAGTGTATCTGTGCAGGAGGCAGAATGTTCTCCAGCAGCAGCTCCCAGTGCAGCAGGACAGGCGACCTGAGAGCTCCCTGCGCGGCCGTCTGCAGTTTCTGCTTTGTAATGAGCATTCATTCATGGCGAGGGAAATCCGAAATGTCTGGCAGTCGTGGCTGGAAGCTAATGCTTTGTTCAGGGAGATCTGTGCTTTAATGCTGTTAAAGTTTTCATTTCACTCGTTAGGGCAATAAAAGAGGTTGTATTTTTGGCAGACGGACGTAGCCCTTGCTGACGGAGAACCTCTGGCAATTCAAACTTCAGCCACCCAGCTGCTGAGAAAAGGTGGTTTCAAGGGTGATTTCAAGGGTGGCTGTTCCCTGCTGGTGCAGGAGGTGAGGAAAACCAAGGCAAAGCTGGCAAAGCAATCCCTCCTCAGGGTGCTGTTGTGCCACCTCAGGGGATTGTTCACACTGGTGGCGAGCCCTGAGCCCGCCTGCCAAGGTGCAATTAGGCCGAGGGCGTATGTCTGTGCTGCGGCCAGGAGTGGATTACAGCCTGGAAAACGCACCTCGGCTGCCATGAATCAATTAGCTGAGATAAGAATCCTGCCTGAGACATGGCACCGTGGGCTTGTCTCCTGAGCCCCAGCTGCCAGGCTTCTGTGCAGCAAAGTGGGAGCTCAGTGCCCAGACACAACGTCGCTTATCGCTGCAGTCTCCCCACTCACCTGATTGATAATCTTGTTTCACACTCTGCCGGGCTTCCCTCCAGACCAACCTCGTTGCGTGTGAGGGCACAGGTCCATGGGATAATTTGGGTTGAGGGGACCCCAGAATGTCATCCAGTCCAGCCTCAGTTCAGCTGTAAGGTCAGGCCAGGTTACCCAGGGCTTGCCCAGTGAGACTTGGAGGAACGAGTTGCCAAAGGACTAAAAGCTAATTAAAGCTTCATGAAGCATGTCACAAGCAGGAAAGCTCACAGAGAGTGGGAAGGGGAAGGCAAGGGGAAGACTGATGGCAGTTCATTACAAGAGGAGCAGAAAGAACACTGTAGCAGGAAACTTTTTGTTCCTTGCATCAGCAAGGATCTCAAAGGGGATCTGGCAGGTAGGTTTCCATCCAGAAACTGCTGTTTGCTTGGGAAGCCTGAGAAACTATTCAGACTGCTGTGACACTGCAAGAGGACTTTTAAAATTTGCTTTTCTTTGATGGATGACATGAAGTGTAGGTAAAACAAGAGTCACTGGTATTCCTTCTGTGTTGTGAATATCAAACTGCTCAAGCTTAAATTGTGACAGAATAAGTGCTCTGTCAGTGTCAGCTGAAGGCCCTGACTGTTGAAAACTGGTGGGATGTACCAGGGAAAGGATTACTTTATATATACCCTATGCCCTTGCCTTTTTTTTTTCTGAGTGTTTGCTGGGGGCTTCTATCAGAGACAGACTGGGAGAGAGGCATGGGGAATGATAAGTGAAAGTTTCTGTGATACTGGCTCGTGGAATTGCCACCGTACTGCGTGTTCATCAGGCACTTGTGCCTGAAGGCTCCTGCTGTGCTAGAGGCTTACTGGCTTTAGTAAAGTAAAATCATGTGCTTTCGTCCCAGTGATTTGAATATGGCATCATCTTAAAATACAAACTTCAAAAGCTGGAGCAGGAGCAGTGCTGTTTGTATAATGCCTAAACAGTGCTTCAGACTCTGAATTGAGATTTTGTGTGCAAATGATAAAATACCAATAGCTCAAGCTGTCTCTTGTGGCAAAGTGGAGCAGGAGGGAGAATATATGGAGAGTAGGATTGATTATATTGAAGAGAAGAAAGAAGGATTTGCATAGTTTCTGTGTTAGGACTTAATATCCACATCCATCTTCAAATAAGCACAGTGTAAATGTTCTCTGTGGCTTTTTTTCATGCAAGACGCTATTTATGGTTAAAGGTATGGAAGGACCCTTTCATATTAAAACTTCCTGTTCTTTTGATTTACCAAAAGTTAAGTAAAGAAAGGAAGATTAAAGAGGAAGGAAAGTCTAAATAGATTTCTGTTTCTGGAAGCAGAGACTACAAAACAGCTTTTCAAGCAGGGCATAAATTATGCTCACAACTAAGCAGCACAGTCTTTACAAGCGTTATGTCTCAGAGCTGCTTGGAGAAGACTTTCACATGTAGAGATTTAACTATATTTGAAGTCTCAGTTCCTAATAGGAAAAAAAAGGCCCAAAACCCTCCAGTAGTTCCTGAATACAAATGGTTTTAAAAAATGGGCAAAACCCCACCTAACAAAGCAACAAAGACACCTGTAAGACTAAACTGTTGTCAAGTTTTTAATGTAACAATTTCTTTTATAGTTAATGCATTTAGTTGTTAACTTCATAGATACTGTAATAGTTAATATAAATGTTTATAGCTTAAAAGGATTATATGTGCAGAGAAAAGAATAAGATTTGTGTGCATTTCCTGCATTGAAATGCTCTTTTAGATCAGACAACTCTGAGTGAATGGTACGAATCACAAAACAAGAGAGAAATGCCCTCCTTCACTGAAAGTTGAATTAAAATCTGGTATTGAGCAATTCTAAGGTGTTAGTCAAAGTGAAGGGAGAAACTGTGACAGTAGAAATTTGAAGCTGACATGGTGAATCCTTCACTTATCAAATTTTGGAAATTGTTTTGTTTTCTTGTTTCTGTTTTGTATTTCCTTATGCAAAGTACTCAGTTCCTGTGAGATAAAGTTAATTATTAAAGAGATTCATTCCGGGCTCATGTGTTACTTGTCTAATACTGAAGCCAGCAGCAGCCAGAGCTGTGGCACATCTGCAAGCTGCACTGTGAGCATCTTCATTTCCAGGGGTGGGTTTGGGTAGAGTTGACATGTAAAGTGGTAAATCTCTGATACCCAGGGATGACTACACCCCTTTGTGATGCATTAGCAGTTGATCAGTGCAGTGTGTGGGGGAGCAGGTGGGGTTTGTCACAGGTGGAATGAAAAAAGGCCAGAGTTTGCCTTGGCCCACTTTTAAAAGTTTACTTAGGAGTTCATTGTGGTTGTACAAGTATCTTGTCTGTACGAAGAAAATGGAGGTTGTGTGGATTTCTCAAGGACAAATTAGTGCTGTTCAATTTCTATCCTCATATAAACAACTCAGTTTTCAACACATGCATCTTTTAATATTAAGCAATTGCATCTGCTCTGTATTTAAAAGGTGAAAAAGCATTGCTTGAAGTTTAAAGATCACTGCTCCAGTATCACTAAATATGTCTTGGAAGTTCTTAAGAAATTGCTGTTCCCCAAGGATAAAGCTGAGTTCATGAAAACACTTTTTTCATCATTAACATGATCCTAGATGGCCTATTAACAAATCAGCCTGCTGGTTTATTTGAGATTACTTCAAGTGGAAATAGGATTGGTCACCTAGTGGAAATAGTAGTTTTCTGTGTAGATTGGATGAGTAGGTGTTGCCCAATTTGAAACAATTACTCTTACCCAAATGTACTGTTGACACAACTAAAATTTGCATAGGACTTTTTGTTCGTGTTCTTTCCCACTCCTGTTGAGCAGGATAGATTTCATCTTAAGAAAAGCTGGGGTAACTTTAATGTATTTTAATAAACTGGGTTGAATCAGGAATTGAAATTACAAGGGTTGTGCTGTAAAGATAAAATAGGCAGCAATAGCCTGTGGCACTCACCATGAAGGGTGGGGATGGAGGGGAGGTGCTTCCCAGAAAACTTTAGTCCAGGGAAAAACATATTTGCAGATCGTGAAGCTGAAGATGTGGTTACATGTGGTGTTTGTGAAGCCTTCCAGTGAAGCTGCATCATCCTTTTGGGCAGATGGTCTTGACAGAAGTAACATGAGCTTGGACAGCAGTGCTTGGCTCTGTGAGAGGAGCTGACACAGAGGAAATTCAAGGGCATAAATTGGTGAGGATTGGAGCTTTCCTTGCCTCTGGGTGTAGATGCTCAGCTGAGTTGAGGGAAGAAAGGAACATGTGGTTTGAATGAGGTGAAGCCCTGCACTGGTGCTCATTCATTTCAGTTCACTGATAGGGCTGATAAGCAGTTCAGAAGGTCAGAGGTGCAGGGTGGTGCTCTGTAGGACTTCGGCTCTGTGGAAGACCAGGCAATTTGAGTGCTGGAGGCTGTGGGACACAACAAATCCATTTGGAAACAGAGCTGTGCAGTTGAAGGAGAGCTGGCCAAAGGCTCCAACATGGGTTTGCTAAGGGTAGCAGATAGGATTCACCTCTGGCATGCAAGCTGAGTTGGTTTTATCCCAGTTCTGTTCTTGATTCTGCCTGGTTTTCAGAAGTGCAGAAGGCTGTGGTGTGTTTGTGTTTGGCTGTGGTGTTCTTGCCTAGATTGCAGGCTGAAAACTGTTCTCATAAGCACAGGGATGTTTGTTTGTGAAGCTGTGCTTTCCGAGGGGATTAGTCTGAAGTGTGAAATAAATGTTCCTTGCTTCTTCCCCAGGTTTTTTATGCCAGTTGAAGCAATTGTTGCCATCTGTCCTGTATTTGTTTCCACTGCAGCTGCTTTGGGAATTTTCTAGCCTGTGTTAGTCCTTTTTATTTTTGTAGAATTGGGACTTCTTTAGTACAGAAAGAGAAGACAGCAAGCAGTGGGCTTTAACCTTCCTCAATGACAGCTCTCCTGAAAGGAATACAATGCATAGGCGCAAATTAAAATCAAGGAATTTGGGAATGTGTGAAAATGACAGGAAGCATCATCTTTATGTGCTTTTTGTATTTATCTTAGGCTTGTCAAAATGAAGAGAAGAACCATTCAACAGAAGAACTCAGCAAGGCTGAAATCCAGGAGGAACTGAAAAAGGCTAATAGCCTCCCTAGTTTGACTCCTGGACTCAAAACAGCAGATAAAGACAAGCAACCCCGAGAGGGCTTTTTTCATTTCCTTGGAAGCTTATTTAATATTGCAACAAAATCGTCTTTGGTAGAATCTAAACCCTCTACCTTCCAAGATGAACCCAACAGATGTGAAAAGGATTTACAGAGCACAAATACCCTTCCAAAGGACATGCAGCCAAAGAATCCGAAAATTGAAGAGCCTACGGCTAGAAAAAAAGAAGATTCTGTAAATAAAGATGATGCCATCTTAAATAATACTGGGAAAGGTATCACAGGGGATCTTCTAGGAGGCTGGAAACAATCCTCAGATACAGAAAAGTAAGTTTTATAATTTATTATTAACTATGTTGATGTTTGTGTGTGTGTGTGCACAGAACTATGCTGGCCAAGTTCTGCTGAGTGTATGACAAATGTCTGTCATTTCTAAGGGTGACTGGAGTGTCCCTGGCTTGATTTGTGCAAAACTCTATCAGCAACTGCCCTAAATAGATGAGGAGGGGAGAAGTCAACTGCAACAAAATATAACTTTAAAGAAGTTATTCAGCAGTGTCCTGACTAGATGTGGCATTTATAAATATGTTAGGGAGAAGAAAAAAAGAAGTGTAAAGAGCTTATTTCCACCCATATTATGGCCTATATAAAGGCTTGAATGTTTGTCCTTTTCATATCTCAGCAGTTCAATAATTTTACTTCTGCAAGTAAGGTTTTCTCATTTTTTAATTATTTTTCTTGGTTAATTGACTGGGTGATTTTTGCTTATGTGATTTTTTTTCCCCTGGTTCTTTGGGGTTTTCCTGTGATGTAAAGAAGTTTATGTAAAGCACTCAATTTCAATTAGTCCAAATATAGAGCATTTTTTACAGTCCTGTAATATTTTTTTAAAAAGATTAAAAGAAAAAATGATATCAAGAGCACCA
Organism: Ifrita kowaldi; assembly: GCA_013398055.1. Taxonomy (NCBI): domain Eukaryota; kingdom Metazoa; phylum Chordata; class Aves; order Passeriformes; family Cinclosomatidae; genus Ifrita; species Ifrita kowaldi. The sequence continues at coordinate 62,156 of VZRS01000908.1, read as the reverse complement.
TTTTGTGTTTGAGAGTAGAAAAGTTAAAGCACTGGCTGTGGTCAACACTATATACTACAAAACCTTTTCTGACTGTCATAAACATAGGTATTAGTTTTCCAAAAGAATTTGTAGCTGTTGTGTTGGAAATTGGGCTACATGTGGGTCAGCACAGCATAAGTTTGGAGTTAGGTGTGAATGTATGCCTGTGGTTCCTGTCCAGTTTCTGATAGGTGTGCAGAACATGGACTTGTTCGTGTGCAATGGGTCTGCAAGTGATGATGACTCAGGCTTTCAGTATAGCCCAGAGTATTTATTTCAAATTTAAGCAGAAAGCGGTGTTTGGGGTTAACCAGTTGGTCTCTATCACAGTGCTCCTGCTTGCATTGCAGAATGGGAGGATGGACTCAGAAGAAACACCTTTTTTTCTTTTAATTTTTTTAAACTAATTTGAGTTGTGCTCAGTCTATTTATTGGTGGCAGGTGAAGTGTTTCATCTCCATGTAGGAGGTCAGAGACACCCAGAATGGCTGCTTATTGAATTCCACTTCCAGACTGGGGATGGCTCCTGCACTCTGCCCTTACCTATTATTTGGCAGAATAATGATTTGAACCTTTATGTTATAAATGGCAGTGGCTGCTCAGGATATGAGTAGGTGATGTGATACCTATTTAGGTGAAGTTAAAACTGTGTTTCCACCTCCAAAATACAGTAATTAATAGTACCAATGGTTGAGTTCTCGTGAACAGCTCTGGTTTGGTCTGTGACGTGGTCGACTGGTTTTTATCTCAGATTCTTATCGTGGTATCACACATCTGACTGTGCTTTTTCCAAACTGCAGCTCAGCACCACCACTGCTTTGATCAATGCAGGAGAAAAGTTCTCCTCCCCTTAGTTGTGCTCTGGAGAGGCCCTGGAGCGTGGTGTTATTCAGTCTAGTTCCTGAGCAAACTGTATTCCCTAAAACCTGTCGGGCAGGCTGGGTTGCTGCATCAGTCTCTTGCTGCTCTTTGCTGTTTCTGTGGTATATCCTTCACTCTGTATGCACAATTTACAGGGAAAGATGAATCTCTTTCCCATTTTTCTTCTTGTGAATTCTTCATAAAAATGTAGATTAATAAAATAGGCCATTAATAAAAGTTAGCAGAGTTTGGAAAGTTGGGTGTTAACTCACTGAAGTGATCTCTTTGCTCTGTGCAAAAATTTTTGAGTTATTTTTGTTTTCCTGAGGTCGGAGTCACAGTTGGATTTTTCAATTGACCATCCTTTGATGTTGTCCTGTGTTGTTAGGTAATCTTTGATAACCAGTTTAGATTTTTTTTCAGTATAGTTCACGTGTCTCTTGGCCAGGCAAGCATGTAAGAATGTGTGTTGCTAGTTTAGAGGTAAGGGTAAGCTGGGCTGTATACAGAATGAAGTTTTTCCGTAGAAAATAACTTTTTTAAATGGAAGAAAAAACTGGGGTTTTTTTCATTGTAGCTGTTGTAAATTAGGGCAAACATTAAACCAATCTATGTCCTTTTAAGCTGATTCTCAAAAGTACAGTGTACTTTTTGCTCTTTCTGGCTTGGGATACTAACAAGTTAGACAATCTCTGTGTAACTTTAATTATGTCTTTCTCAGCCTGACCACACAATGTGAACTGCTCTTCTGAAGCAATTAGTAAAGAAAAATTGGAATGACTGTGGGGAAGCAGAGGCTTGCATTGTTTACCTTTCTGAAAAGTTTGAATGAAGGATAACTTTTGTTTTTCTTTTATGGAAGTGGTTATGCTGGATTTGTTCACTTCTAGTTTATAAAAGTTTAAAGGATGGAGAGTAGTTTATTCTTTCCAGTACTAGCTGGGGTTTTTACTAAATATTAACTAGCTGGGGTTCAATTAGCAAAGCTAAACTGTGAAAATGATCTTGGTTGCTGCCGGTTGGCTAAAGAGTCTTTTTGGAAGTGGGTGCTACAAGCACGTGAGGAGTGATGGGGAGAAGGGGTAAAGACGTAGCACAAAGCATCAGGAGGGTGTGGAAACCATGAAGAGCAAAGATGATGTGAACCTAAAAGTGATTGAGTCCTAAAAGTCATATGAGATGTGCTAGTGAGCCATATAAAGTCAAAGGAATTGATTCCATTGATTGTTGCACTAAACAGCAATTTCAGCATTTCATGTAGAGGCAGGATGTAGCAGAGGGCTTCACAAATCCTTGTGACCACTGCGTTATTAATCTTACAGCAGTTTCCTGTGTCATGAGGAAGATGTAAATGAATTTGTTAATTCTAAACTACAGTGAAATACTGTGTTAGGGACTGTCTGTGGTTAGTGAGGAGGTTGCAGTGATAAGTGGAAGAGAGATGGTTGTTAGATTGCATAATTCCCATTAGAGTTGTTTAAAAAAGAAAGCCTAAACCAAACAACCTTTCAGATTTTTAAAAACCTACCAAATGATCTCAGATGCCTCTACTCAGAAAACCTCCTTCTCCTCATATCCTTAAAGCAATATTTTATGAAACACAAGGATATCAGAGTGCTCTGACCTGTAAACTGAGGTTAATTTTGCCCTCCGTGGGAGGTCTGGCACTTGGTAAAGACTCAAGTTTCCAGGCCTTGAGCCAAGGGAAGTGGAACTCATGAGCTCAGTCTGTGGAGTACATGTTTGTGAGGGACAAAATGTGTCGATCACGTTATTCCTCCATCACCCTGGCTGCTTGTCAGAGGTAATTTTTACCTCAAAGGCTTTTGGTCCTTTAATCCCATTGGTGGCAAGTGGTAAAGGAGGAGCACAGAAGACAAAACCGTGATAAATTTGGCAAAGTCTCTAGAAGACAATTAACTGTGGACAGTAATTGCAGCACAGGAGATGGGTGAGGAGGGTTGAGCTAAGTCTCCAGTTGTTGCATCCCTCAGTCTTCCGTTTCTCTGGGGTGGTTGAAGGTTTCTTTGCCTTGAAGAAGCAAAGTGAAGTGGACCAAGCAACTGCAAAATAGGATGTTTGCTACTTAGTGTAGAAAAACCTCTTACTTAGGTGAGATGGCAACTTCTGGGTGGAATAATCCCCCGTGGCAGACTGGTAGGTATGGAAGTGAAAACTTCATGTTTACTCTTGGCCTTTGCACTCCTTAATGATGTTAAAAGCCAGCCTTTAACTGATGAAATAAGCTCTAGAAATAAAACCATGGAACAGTGGGGGTGCACTTCACCTCATTTCTCATTGCTGAAAGTCTGCATGAGAGAGATGACGATTTCATGAAGTAGGTGACAAATACAAAACACAGATTTGCCCCATTATCTTTCTCTCCTATAATGTAAAATTCATTCACTCACACATATATTGCCTGTCACTAAAAAGCAATGATTTGGCTTCAAAACTGAGAATGGACTTCCTGCAGTGCATACCTACCATCTTCTCAAGAATACCGGTGGTGGTAATGGGTAGTACCTTGTGCAGGTGACTGAGGACAAAACCTTGACAGGTGTTTTCCTTGCCCCCTGCCCCAAAGACTGATGACCCAGATCTGTTCTATTGCCTGCTTTCCATTTGTCTATCTTCCAGTAGATTTTTTTTTTTTTTGGTAACATCCAGTAACAATAAGTGGATGTTGCAAATAGTGGTGTGCAGAACAATAGTGCTTGTGAAACTGCACAGCTTGTTCTGGAGCTCGGCAAGGAGGAGCCTTAGTGCTTTGCTGAACATAGCTGAAGAGGCAAAAATCAAAATTGTACCTACTCTGAATGTTTTGATGAAATAATCCTGGTTAAGACACTAATACCCCAGTTCAACAAAGTATTTTAAGATCCTGTCTTCTTCCTTCTCTTATGAGCCTTGTAGATTTGGATGTGAGAAAGAACTCTGAACCCCACCACTGCAAGGATTTTCTAACTGTAGGTAGAAAAGGGGGAGAGGGTGATTTCAAAAGCAGATGCTCAAAATATATGTTTACATTTCACACCCTGCTAATAGCCAGGTACTAGGAATAATTTAGTGAGATCATTGCAAGCAATTCCATTCAGAAGGGAGTTAGCCCTAAGGAGAAAGAAATTTCAGTCCATTTACAGTTCTGCTGTGTTATACATTACTGGGTTCTGTGAGGGACTGGGGTTTTTTTTATTATGTCTTTTTAAGTCTAATAAACCTGTTGCTATACATTTAATTGATGTATATTAGTATTAGCAATTAGTATTTCCAACCTCGGTACTGTCAGCAAATCCTGCCCTTTTATTTTGCTCTGATAGAAATACATCTGATAAAATCCTTCAGGCTTACATAATTCTGGTTAATAGGTTTGTTTCAGAGCTTGTAATTCTCCTTTGTGTTGCTTGTCAGAGGCAGGCTTGTGGTGATAACAAAACACAGTCCTTAATTTGTCTGATGGCCTGTTGTGTATTGTGGTTTTGATTCAGTCAGTAGCAACAGCATTCATCTTTCCCTCTAGATGCCTTTGGCAGAAAATCAAGAGTAAATGAGCAAAAATCAATCACTGAATTCCAAGCAGTAGTCTCATCAGGTAATTCCTGAGGAATAGTGTAGGGGAGTGGGGAAGCGGCTGCTCCTACATTTGTTGGTGTTGATCTGTTGATATTTTGGTGGATTCTGGCCATGGAAATGCAGTGTTGTTCAGTTGTTGGTGCTCAGGTGGACAGGGAGTCACTGCTGAGAGTGACCTGCTGCCACTTGAGAGGGGTATAAACTACAGGGCAGCTCCACCCTTCTGGGTCAGCCAAAGACCACCCAAAATTAGAAAGGTGTCCCAGGGAAGCAGCAGAATCATCCTGTCCCATATTCCCTGGGGGAGCTGTGGAGGGTGGTCACTCTCAGGGCTGTGCTGTAGGAGAAATGCAGACCCCAAAGCATTTCTCTACCTGCCAGAGAGGGGTACCTACCCAGAGATGGGATGTGGTCCAAAGGTCAAAGCAAAGATTTTTTGTGTTTCTGAAGAATGAAACTTTATATTTTAAGAGTAATTCTTACCAGATGCATGATGCAAAATTGAGCTAAAAAAATTAAGTCAAAAATTAATTCACTGGATTGTTTTCTCCACTGAACTTTTTTTTTTTTTTGGTAAGGTTGTTCAGCTGTGTAATGTATTCAGCTGAGTCAAACCCTTTTCTTTCCCTGCCACACCTGAAGCTACATTCTTGCTTGAAGAAAGTAAAGGGGGGTGCCCTGGCTTTGATTCTTCACTGCATCTCAGAAGAGGCCAGGAGTGGCTTTCTTCAGCCTTTAGATGAAAAGCTAAGGGGAAATCTTACTGCTGTCCCCAGCTCTTGCACACCTGTGAGAAGCAGCACAGGCTCTGCTTGTCCCTGCTCCCTGGGAGGGGCAAGTCCTAGGCACCTGAATCCCTGAATGTTACTGAGGAAAAGGGAGGGGCAGCAGGTGAGGACACTTCCCACAGGTATGGGGTAGGAAGGCTGGCTGCTGCCAGGTACTGGGGAATTAGGGCAAGGAAGAACTGGGAGTGATCCCAGGCCCTTTGTGCTGGTCTTGGTCTCGCAGCCTCTGGTGTTTTTGGGTCAGCCTTAATGTGTGCTCTCTTCCTTCAGACTCAAAGAATAGGTTTTCCCAGATGTGGGAGATAATCAAGAAGTACTACCCTAAAGGGCAAGGGGAAGAAAAACATTCTTTCCAAGGTCACAGAGACTGTGTTTGCTTTTATTAAAATTGTCATTGACTCTTAATTGCCCATGGAACATTAGCTTTGAAATTTCCTGCAGAATCAAGTGTGTGTAAATCACTTTGTTCAACCAAACTTTTGACCTTTTCAAACATACATTGTGACGTCCCAGGACACTAAGTGTTTCAGACTGCAGATTTAAATCATGGAGCTATCCCCTCTGGCTAAAAAATTGTTTTCTTTCATCTAAATTGTATATGGCAACTATTCAGTTAGCCCACAATGTCCTTTTTCCAGCAAGTCTTTCATTTTTCCCATTTATGAACAGCACAGAAACCATCTGGCTGGCTACGCTGGATTCCACCAGAAGGTTTTTCAAAGTGACTTTAAAACAGTTGTTTCCAGATGAAGTACCTTAAAATAATTTTTTTAGAAGTTGTCAGTTAAATATACAGTGGAGTAAAAGCTAAGTGGAAAAAAATTAAAATAAACAACAGGGTAATTTGAAGATGGTCAGAGAGGGGTAGACAGGAACCACAAGACTCATACTGCTCTAGATCAGTGGTTTTCAGCCTGTAGCCTGCAGATCTCTCTGGTGGCTCCCTCTGCGGGGTCTTTGAGAAGAGACTGGGGAAATCAGGCAAGGCTGTTCTGGTGAAAGCAGGAGACTGCTGGGCTGGGGAAAAGATATCTGAAAGAGTGAGATACGAGGGGGAAAATTGGCATGCCATGTTTTGGGAGAGGCAGGTGTTGCATGCTGCAGAAGCAGGCTGGGCAGCAGTGCCTTGCTGTGCACATGAACTGTGCTGCTGCTGCTGGAGGCCTGATTTGCTCCATCAAGCTCTGTGGTCTTCTCCACTTTTTGGAAAATGTGTAGGGCTCTCTGCTTTCTGCATTGTTGTGTGGTAGAAATAGGCTTGGAGGGATTGCCATCTCAATGGCGTACACTTGAAAAAATGCAAACAGCGTGTTCTTTATGGGTGCACTGGGATGAGGCATCCAAGGTAGCAGGTTTCCTCCTGCTTCAGGCCTTCCAAATCAACAACACTGTTTTATAACCACTGCCACTTGGGCAAGTTACACAAGATGTCTGTCATGTAAGATGTCAGAACGTGTTCCCCTCTGCTCCTTGAGTTAGTCCCCCTTTAACTTTTTATATCTTTTTCACAATAGGAGAAATATCTACAAGCACCTACTTTTGACAAATTTAACGTAACTCATGTTGACATCCTCTCTTGTTGCTGTCAAAGTCTTTTGTGAAACTGATTTAAGGCTTTATAGGGAATTGAATAGCTTCCTGTGAGGACAGGAAAGAAGGAATCTCCTAGTATTTGAAATATGTGACAGAATGCACACTGGGTTCTTTGTATAATCAGGCTTTCATCTGCATCCTCACATGAGCTGAAAAAAAAATTCTTGCGAAGAGTTTTTAAGGCAAGTTCTGAACTGACATATTCTTTTGGTGATCAGAAATGAAACAAGTCTCTAGTGACACTTTCAGAAGATTTTTTTGTGGCACAGCCTGCTTCTAAATTTGTTTCATAAGACTTACAGCTGAGTTGCTGGTGCTGCACTGGAACATGGGTTTTCATTTTTTAAATGTCTTGCTGTTGCATGGGAGCATTCAGAATGAATATGCTTGTAAAAGGAAATGCATTAGAACTAAAAGGTCTGCTGGCAAAATTTTTTATAATATGCTGAGCAGCAAATTCTTTACCAAAGGTCAGACAGAGACCCTGAAGTTGCCTTGTCTGTGGAGCAAAGGTTGGTTCTGGTTGAAAATAGAGTTCACTGACAAAAGTCTTGGTAGAATGAAGCCTGCAGGAGAGCAGGGCTGTGTGTTGGGAGACACTGGCGCAGGCTGAGGCTCTGCAGCTGAAGCAGGGCTGGAGCCAGTGCTCCTCAGGATTGGGTTTGTGCACAATTCTCCGAAGGGAAATGGCTTGGAGTCTTGCTCAGACTTCAGATTGATCAACTGGAGCGTAAAATTCTCTCAGAAGACAAACAGAGAGCAAGAAGAATTGGGAGAAATTACAGAGGTTGCCACATAGGCGAAAAAGAAGCTTCTGAAAACATTCTCTTGTCTGACCATCTGTAATAAATAATGGTTTGGGGCGATCTGTGGCTGCAATCGGTGTAAATATAGAACCCAATCATGCTGGGTTCTCCTTGTCATCCCTTCTGTAGAATTTACCTATTCATCTCATATCTGGATGCTTTGGGTTTCAGAACTGCTGGGTTCACATGAAAAATGTGAAGGCAAAGTTTGGTATGGGAGATAAATGGAAAGATGTGTCCCAGGTCTCTTCTGGAGCACTGGTTCTCACCACGTTTGTACATAAATCTGAATTCTCCCCACTGCATATGACACAAAAATATCAACCACGAAATGAAAGACACTCAGAGCTAATTCTTGTCAAGCTGTTTATTCAAAGCCATGCCTTAGTTTTGGTGGAAATGAGTGTTTGACATCTTGCTATACCATTTATATGCTCACTTCAAACATGTATCAGTACATTTGATCTGTTCAAGAAGCCATAAAACTTTTTTTCTTTTTGAGAAATGTTACTGTTATGTGTTCTGTTTGTGTTTTTAAAAGAAATTTCATCTGGATTCGGGACACTTGCAGGACAACTTTTATTTTTGAGGTTGGCCAAAGTATAGAGGAGCTGCTGGAGTTGGTAAAAGCTTAATAGTGATTATTTAAAGCAGGAAGGGTTACTCAGTAAGGTTAATTCTGAATAAGAGCATGATCAGGTCTTACATTCTTAAGACTTATTTTTAGTATGACTATGGCTGATGCTGAGTAAATATACTGCCCTGCAGAACCCAACAGATCCTTCCCCTCACATTTTTAGGACCTCTGGAGTTTTAGAAGATATTTTCTAATGTAGAAGAAAATTTTCTGTGGAAAATAATGATGATTTTTTTTCCCCCTACCCTTTTTCCCACTGTGTTGTGGTTTTTTTCACTCAGAAATGTTTATGTTTCGTGGGAGGGTTGTGAATCCTCAGGTCAGCCATTTAAACAAGTGGAGTGTGTGATGTTTAGCAGCTACCACTGCTGGCATCTCTGGAAGCCGAACTGATGCTGTAGGAGACTAAATGTAGGCATCTAACTTGGCAAGCTGGGAGATGTGCTATTCATACAGGACTTTCCTGTTTCCTCTGTGACTTAACATACCTGGCCAACAAACCCTGTGTTGAGATTCTGCTGTAGCCTCCATCCGGGATGACAGTGAATTTAATCCCAATACAAACTGAATTTTCAAGTTCTCGCAAAGTCTAAATTCCCGTGTTGATGTATTTTGACATTAGCCTAAAGGTACCTGACAATGTAAAAACATGCATATAAATGACTTTTTATATCTCTCTTTTAATGTTTATGAATATGAATAATTTCACATTTAGTTCACTTGTACTCTGTGTGAATTCTTTACTTGTGATTTTAAATAGCATTAAGTTCCCTCTTCAAAATAAAATTAATATTCAAGTAAGAATCTTGGCCTCTAAAATCTTGACAGAAAAGAGATTCTATTTTTAGATTGGTGAATCCACTCGTTTTTCATATTCCTCTCTATCTTTTGAGAGAATGTATACTTAGAATCCATGCAAATGAGATTTGAAATTACAGTCACTCAATGGTACTCAAATGTTTCACTTTCCTTGGTAAATTTATTTTTTATTTCTCACTTAAATTATTTGTTCTCAACTCTAGAGCTGTAACAACTTCTCAACAAATTGAACTAATGGGAGAAGGTGCAAAGAGCTTTTAGAAGCTACTATGCTATTTTTATACATTGCAGTGCTTTTATATTAGAAACCAAAATCTTAGCCAACACCTTTTTTTTGTTGTCCTTACTTTTGCCCAAGAGGCTCTTCTGGAATGAGTATGACAATTTTCCAGACAGCTGAATGGTTGATTCACTGCGTTAGCAGATACAGGGCAGACTTTGAAAGGGTTTCTTCTCAGTTTGCGTGGAGGCTGAGGCAGAAGGGAGTTTAAGTCTAGTCTGAGCATTTACTTTGTCTTAAGGTGAAGAGTGGAAAAGCTGACAGTGACTGATTTTTGCAAGAATTCTTTAACAGGCGGAAAAATAGGGGGGAAAGAGACAAGCACTTGAAAGAAAGGTGAGTATTTGTGATGTCTTCTGGTTTTAAGAAAGAAGAAAAACTGCTTCTTCAGAAAATTGAAAGTGACAGGCTCTGAACTTACTCTTAGTGTTATCAGAAAGAGCAGTGAAGGATCAGGACCACCATCCTCTGTGGTGATTCTTTTCTTAGTTTTTGTGTTCACTGGTTTTTGCCACTAAATTTAAGGCTAATGAATGGCTAGATCTACCAATCCCTTGTCACATTTCTAGTCTTCCCATTTTGGTATTCCCTCCAGCATTCCAACAGTCTTCATTGTTACCCATCCTCCATTCAGTCTCTTTCCTTACTACCCTGTGGTTCAAAAAAGCATCCCATTATGTACTTTCTTTTTTGCCACATGTTTTGTTTCTCCTGGTCCTGTTTCTTAACAATGTGTTGAGATACTGGGTAAAAGTTTAAATTTCAGTTCAATATTTTAATGAACATTAGTATAGTAAATTTTCTCCAGTTTTAATGTACAGGCCTGCTTTAGTAGGATATAACACCTCCAAAACAGGATGATTATTTCTTTCACTGCAAACATTGCCTTGCAGTGACACTTGCCAATAGTAATTCCCTTGTCTGATGGAAAATAAATGATGGAAGTTGGTTAAGGCAGTATCTACTTTTTTGCTTGTAGGTTAAGTTGGCTTTTTTGGTAAAAGGTGGTGTCCATATCATTTGTCACACAAACCTGCGTTTACCAGAAGAAGGAGGAAAATAATGTTGAGTGCAATCTGCAGTTGATGCTAACCTGTGGAGGGAAACAGTATTTTACATCATCTACAGCTAGTGTTAAGCTTTATTATCACACCAGCAATGTATTGTGTGTCCTTGCTGATATTGATGATCCTTGTTCCAGGCAGACGCGTCGGAAGCCAGAAGCACCCGCAGTGACGTACGCAACGTATCGGGGTTCTGCAAGGATCAGGCAGCTGCTGAAGAATCAATCAGAAATTGGAAGAGGAGAAAAAAGTCCTGAGAACAGAACTGCTTCAGCAGTCAAAGAAAATGGAGAAGTCCAAGCAACTCTGTCTGTGAAATCAGGATGCCTAATAGAAGGAAATGGAAGAGATGAGGGTAAAGATCACCAAGATGATGGCATATTGAATTCTTCTGCAGTTAGAGTGGGAAGCAAACAGTCTGGTAAAGCTCAGCATTGCTCAGGCAGAAGTAAACCTGAAAGAACTGCAAAGGCCTCAACTTCATCCACTGAATCATGTCATGAGTTAGACTTAAGAAATGCACCTGCTTTAGCTGCCACTACAGTTAAAAGGACGTATTCCCTAGATTCATTATTGCCATTTAGTACTAGAAACAGTGGGATCCTAACCAATTCCACTTCCCAGAGTACTCATTCCCTTAAAGTTGGTTCTGCAAACAATTTGGTTGGAAAAGAAGATGGACTGCTGGGAGAAGCAGGAACTGCATTGCAGACAGACAGAAATGCCACTTCTAACTTCGATAAAGAAAATTATTGTAGTAAAGCAGCTAATAAGGAGTCTCCAAAAGAAATACAGGATGGTTGTTTACATTCACCCAAATCAAAAAGCAAGACAGTTAATGAAGAGCTGCAGGTGGGGAAAGGAGAATTTTGCTGTAATCATCAAGTGGATAATCACTCAGAGCAAACATTGGATATCCAGAGGCTTCATTTCAGTACCAGTACATTTCAGCAGCAAGCAGATCAGCACACCAGGAGTGCCAAGAAAGATGGTGATCCAAGAAATGGTGACACACAGGCAATTGTGACAGCTGTGGAAAGAGAGCAGAGTCCACAGAACTTTCCTGCTACTGTTCTTTTTCCTTTTAATGAACAAATACCTACTTCACTCAGCATGGAATCCAAAGGAGGAAAGTGCATGGCTACAGGCAATTCAGCCACTTCAGTGTCATCTATTGGACATGATGGAGATACAGTCATGGGCAGGGGAACTTCTAATGAAGAACTGAGTGAGTTAGGGAAAGAAACACATGTACAAAATGGCCACAAGCCAATCCATGTGGACAATTCTAAGGATACTGCCATGCAGCAGCCTGGTTTTCCTTGTCTAGGAACAGAGGGTGAGGAAATGATGAAGGATTTGCCTGAGGTTGCAGTGGAAAAGGGAAACCTTGCCAATGTGTCACCGTGTGCACATGGGTGTCAAAGTGTGAAAACTGATTTTGATGAGCTGGCAGCACCTCTAACCCACGAGTCTACCTCTGTGTCTGTGATGGTTTCCCGTTCTGCTGTGAGATCTGAAGGAAAGCCTTTGACCAACCATTCTGCTTTCACCTGTCAAAAAGACAATGTAAACTTGATTTCTGAATCTCCGCCTGTTTCTGAAAATGGGTGTATTAATTTTTCTTCCAGGAAGGAAAACAGCAATAAACTTAGGCTATCACCCACAGTAATTGATTCTTCATCTGACAAGCAAGGAAAAACTAACTCTGAAAATGGCCAGATTGCTGCTTCTGAGCAGGACAGCTGCAGAGTTCCAGCTGCAGAGTTTAGGAGAATAATCCCTGTGGACAGGACAGCCGAGGGGCCACCTTGCTCAGGAGACCTGAGGACTTTGTGCCCAGCAGGTTCTCTGGAACCTGAGATGACTGCTCCTATGCTGGATAGCTCTGCTCATGGTGTAGATGCAGGGGCTGTTTGCATCCCCAGGCCCACTTCTCCTCCTCTGGTATCCGGAGAAGCCTCTGACCTTCCCGTTTCTGCCTTGGAGATGTCCGGCGCTGCCCAGGGGAGCAGTAATTGTTTCAGTCACAGAGCTAGTGATGGGGCAGATGAGGCCTTCTCCACACAGCAGGCTGACAGCAGTGTCCTGGCAGAGGCAATGCCACCACCCATCTGTCCTTTGAAATCTTTAGAAACTGCATCTGAGTCAGCCAGTTCTGAGAGCGAGTGCAGGGATGCTGTGGGACGGGTGATTCTTGGTGCTTCAGATGTCTTGGAAGCCCCTTCTGGCCAAGAAGCTGCTGCACCTGCCCAGGCAAGCAGGCTCTGTTCTGGGCAAGGATGGGGAGATACCAATGTGAAGGGACAAGAACGTTCTTCTTTCCCAGATGCTGCTGTTTTGTTGAAGAAAGCTGAAGAAATAGTGAACTCGGTTTTACACTTGGCTACAGAAGAAATAATAGCAAAAGGAGGCTTTGGTGTCTGTCAGCTTTGTGGGAGCAAGGATAATTTAATAAATATGGGTATAGCAAATTATCAGAAGGCTGAAAGTGTACAGCTGGCAGCAGGAGAAATCCAGTCAGCTGTGCAATCATTAAAAGATTTTAATGAGACCGGTGGAGGAGGCTCATCTTCGTTTACAGGAAATGAAGGAGTGGATACAAATAATCAAGATGAAAAGATACTCTCTTGCATCCCTGATAAAATTGACCTACATAGGGCACTAGCACTAAAAGCAAAAGAAACAGTTGATGAGGTCATTAACTCAGCCATACAAAAACTGGCATCCAGTCAGCAGCGAGGCACTGAGAGGAAATGTGCAGCTTCTGGAAAGGCTCAGCCTAAACCTGAGGCTGAAATGCCAAAGACTTTAAATCTGGATATGAGATTTCCTGCCAATACACAGGAACCAACAGAGATGGATGAAACTCAGACTGTAAGTGTAAACTGTGAAAAGGCAGATTGCTCAGGTCCTCCTTTGCTTCCAAATTGTATGGAAAATGGCATAGATTGGCCGAAAAGCCACGAAAAGATACCAAATAATGCAATTACTTGTCAAACAAATGGATTTCTTCCCTCTGGCAGTTTAGCAAAGCCAGAATCAGATCTTCTGACACCAGCAAAAGAGAGGCACAATGGAAAGGTGTGTGACCGTCTGCCTGCAGCAGAAATGTGTGGCAAAGTGTCAGCAATGAGTAGAAAATCTGATGGAACTTTACATTTTATTGGTAGAGATGCTACTGTGACTGAAGAAATGCTTTTGTCATTGCAGTTAAAAGGTTCATGCAATAATACAAATATGCCAGAGTGCGCACTGCTGCCAGCTGTAAATGTTAATTTGTCATCTTTTATGCCTGGTGAAGAATGTCTTGGCCTGCAGAGTGAATCCAAAGATAAAAGCAGCCCTCAGATGTCTCTGGAGAGCAATGCAGAGGACAGTCTGTACAAACACTGTGGGAAAGAGGCTGCAGAGGAAGTACCTGTACAAGTAAAAGCAACCTTACAAAATTCAAAGGCAGTGGAGAGTGGAGAGGAACCAGCAGAAGGGTCAAGGGAGAGAGCAGAGGTTAATACTGGATTAGATCCACAGTCCGTGGTACCTGGATTGTCTGTTCCTGGAAAGGGCAGTGAAGGGAAACGCTGCTTCAACACAGTCTTTGCCCAAAACACTGAGAATCTGAAGCAGGCACAAATGAAGGATCAAGACATGGAGAGAAATGAGCAGCTTGAAGAAAATGGCCTGCACTGCAGCAATGACCTGAAGGAGCCAACAGAACTTTTGGCCTCTTCTCCACTGATTGAACAGTGGGAAAACAGTTCTTTTACTATCATTTATGAAGGTGCTCTTCAAACTGAGAACAAATCTGTCTCAACTGATGAGATGCAAACTGGTTCTCTTTCTCCTTCTGATTTGCCTTCAGATAAGACAGATCACCTAAGGTGTGACAGAGCAAGGAATAAGCAGGAGTCAGCCTGTCTTTATGGGCAGGACAGCAAGGGGAACGAAGCAGCAGAGAGCCGAGGCTTGGAGTCGTTCCTGAGCGTGGAGGCCAAGCGCTACAGAGTTTATCCTTTCTCTCTGTCTCCCATCTACGAGGACGACAGCTCCCAGGAAGATCTGCTGTCCACGGATGTGTCTCCAGAAAGCCGTCCCGGGGGAGTCTCCAAAGACAGCTCTGACCACGCTTCTGTGCTCTCCCTCCTCCAGTCAGTGTCTGAGCGCCTGCAGTTCACTGCTCGCTTCAGCACAGAGGAGGAAGATGAGGAGGATGGAGTGGAGGAAGAAGAGGAAGAATCATCTTATGAGGAAAATATTCTCGATGTTGAGAGAGAAGACAGCTGCCTTTCCAGTCAGTGCAGAGGGAATTTTAAAGCAGCCCCGCAATCCAATGACCAAAGTAGACCCTCTTTTACCAAACAGTCATTTCTTCTTTCAAAAGAACAGCTTGACTCACAGGAGCAACCAAAACAGTTTCCAGATGTGGCTTCTCCCGGTCAGCCACCTTGTAAACCAGTTCCAGAGAAAGCTGATGCTGCTGTAGCACAGCCTCCTACAAGTGTGTACTATCAATATTTGAAATCTGCCAGCAGAGGCCCTTCTGAAAAGGGGACCAGGTTTGGAAGCATTCTCCAGGATATGCTGCAGCCAAAAATTCACTGGCTTCAAGAGAACACCGTGCTAAAACTGGGAGAATTGTCAGCGGTAAGATGTCATGTCACATGATATTTATAATCAAAGTGATTAGCCCAGATTCAAAGTTGCTGCCTCCCTATTCTCCTTGCTACCTTTTAATTAAGATTTTATCGTAAAAGTAATCAAATGTTTTTATCAGAAGTTATTAGGCTTTTTTAAGTCATAGTTGAAAAGAAAAAGTCTTCTGAGTAAATAATTTTAAAAAGATAGGTCATGGTTCAGCACACAGGTGAAAGTGTTTTAACTGTAAAACAGAATATGTGACCAGAAGGTAAAATAGGGAAATATGCATAATAGCAAGTTTTTATAATAACACAAGACAGACTTCTCCATGGTAAGAACATTTCAACCTGAAGATGATGGAATTGCCTTTTGTATGAAAATTGTTCTTTCATTTCTTTCACTTCTGAGATTATTTAATAGATCAGTCTTGTCCAAAAAATATATAAATACTGGCTTACTGGGCTTTCGATTGTTTCGTCACAGTGGCTTCTACAAACTGTAGCTCAGTTAGCAAGTGAATAACATAGCTGCTTCCATAGATTAATATTTCTTTTTTTAGTTTGCTTAAAGCAATGGCAAATGAGGGTATGGAGACAGTTCTTCCCATGTTTAGAATCTGAAAGTGCCACACAGACCAAACGTGTAACTGGAGAAGTCTTTCCTCAATGTTGGGAATTCTCCAGTCTATGTTAGAGGGATCTTTTGTTTTTTCCTCTCTTAAGAAATGCAGTTTATTGTTTGCTGGGAAAGGGTAATACCTTTGTAAAGGTTATAGCTTCCATAACAGCTCTTCCTTTCTAGCACATGCTGCTTTCTGCTGATTGACTTAAACCATTTACACCAACTGTGAATGGCAGTGAAACAAATCTTGGTTGTTGCTACTAATGACACTCGTGTACATGTACAGGAATAGTGGACCCAGAGTAACCTGCCTGTGCTTTGTGCCACTGTTGTAGGTGTTAATAGTTGTTTGCCATGTCCTTTTACTTTCAGAACCTCATTGACAGGGCGAGTCTCAAATACAACCCAAGACCAGGGAAGGTAAGCAGAGTTTGTGTCATGTGAATCAATATGATACATGGAATAATTTGTCATACTGTCATTTTTGAATGGAAAGCATCTGAAGTTGTTAGTCTAATCTTATGTATTTTTGTGTATTATTAGCATATGCTTGCCCATGCTAATGGTGAGAATGTATTATTTAAAATCCTGTCACTAGTAATTTTGCTGTCTTTCTCAGCAATTGTTGTTTTTATTCAGTAGAGTGTTTCATAAAAGAAGAAACTGTGTAGCCTCTCAGTTGAGTGGGCACAAGTTGCAAGCAAAAAATAAATGTACTCTGTGTTGAAACGGACCCTCATCTGCAGGCATTGTGTATTGTTTCAGATTATTATTTATGATACTTGTGGCAACAAAAGTAAACAAGAACTTCATTCTGATGTGCTGGATGCCTCATCGTGGATTTTTCCCATTGGAACAATACTTAGGATAATCAGAGGATGGTAAGAAATCCAGGTCATATTTAAATAGAGTCTTTTCAATAGACTGCATGTATGTTCCTCTTGTATTTTTAGTTATTTATGACGCACGTTCAGTCTGCAGGAGTGTCTTTTTCTTTCTTTATCATTAGACTGATACCAGTGGAAAAAAGCATGAAACAAGGCTTTAAAAAAAAATTAATAAAGTATTGTTCCCCCTTGGAGAGAAAGTTCAAACAGAAGGTTTCTAATAGAGCCACAAGTAAGTTTAGAGTTCTTGGCTGAAGTGCTGAGCCAGTGCAGGCATAATCATGATTAGGGACGTGTATGACAAAAAAAAAGGTGGATTTTTATATTTCAGTTTCCTTATACAGTAGCTGCTGCAAAAGGACCATCAAATGAGCATTCTCAGCTGCTGGTTTTAATGTGGCATTTAAAGGAATGTGGATACAGAAGGATAAATACCTTTAAGTACCTTTAAGTATGCAAGTGTTTCTCAATTTGCTTTGGGAAGCTGGAGCTGGGTCTGTGTCAGTTGTTGCATTGGAATTTAATTGGTGGAGCTTACAGGGAATGTTTCTGTCAGCCATGCATGTCACGTTTATGCAGTTTTGAGGCAGCCTCGTGTGGTTTTGCATACATTTCCTTCACATCCTAAGAAATGCTGGATGCCATTATTAATATGTTTTATGCCTTTTATAGTATCTGCCTGAACAGGACATGTTTTGATGTGACAGTAAATACATTTGTCCTGGTAAAATAAGGCTGTTCATTCACCTTGTGGTTTAGCTGTATTTTTATTTTATATTTTGTCCTGGAGAAGAACTGTGTATTTTACTTTTCGATACTGAAGTGAATGTGACTACTGAGGGACAGCATAAGAAAGATGTGATATTTGTCTTGATAAGAAGAGCTTTTTCCTGGGCTTTCCATCAGATGTGCTCTACCAGCAATGACTCAGTTCATTTTATCATTATTGCAGTTGGATTTTTTATGAGAAACCAAAGTTCCAGGGTCGAAAACATGTACTAGAAGAAGGAGAGGCTGTGCTGGATCACCTTTGGGATCTCCCAGGCATAAAACATCATCGAAGAAACCTCACAGTTGGTTCGATCAAACACGTAACAAAGGTACAGACTTTCTTCACAACATTCTCACGTGCATAATTGATTTGTTGGTCACAGTGGTGTATTCCTAGCAGTGGACAGTGTGTGTGTAGTGTTTCTGACTGTATTTAAATTTGCTACAACTCACTTTTTTCACCTTGTAGGTGATAAATTCCAGGGCTTTTGCTGTGCTAAATTTCCCTTTCTTCCTGAGTTCATGAGCAGGTGGATTATGTTTCTTTGCCACCACCCTCACATGACACAGTGACCTGTCCAGTTATTTTAAATTAAACAGAATCAATTGATATTTTTGAAGAAGTTTTTGTCTTAAGCTGTCTGCTGTGTCTGTATGGCTTCTGCTTTAGTAGTAGTTGAGTTTCCAATCCCACTCATGCAGTGTAGCCTCCAAAAACTGCTGCCATTCCCTCTACAGCTCTGTGCCACCTCTAGGGTTTCCACATGGACCAGTGGTACACCTACAGCATGTGGCTCTGCTTGCAGCCATCAGTGTGGAAGGCTTTTTGTTGAAAAGATAAGAATCAAATGTCTGAAACTAAATATAATGCATCTGTTGTTATTCAGTGAATGAGGAATATATTTTCCAGCTCTTGTGATTTAAGAAGACTTAGTGCTCTCGTTGTTCAGTGTAGCATTCCAGTTACTCACAGGGCAATGGTCCTTGCTGTGGGTGAATTATCATTTGTATCACAACGTGAAAGATTTTCAGTAAAGTGGTTTCTCTGTTCTCTGCTGGTATAAGAGTTCATTTTAAAATTGGTAAGCTTTTTGTCATCAGTACCAGGGGCATGATGTCATGACAATTAGAAAGGCTTTTTCATTCTCTTAAAAAACTTAGAAATTAATTAATTCAAAAGAGGCTGACTGAAAGCAAGAATAATGAAGTTAACATTTATTTGAGCTAAACAAATTAAAAGTCTTTGACCAATATGTGATATGACTATTGATCAATAATGGGGAAGGCAACGAAATAAATAAAGGTATTCTACAATAACACGTGGAACTATGGTTTGAAACCAAGGGAAGCTGGATATGTGGATATGAAAGAAAACTCTTGGATAGAAAGACACCGTGTTTAGCTTCATCATGCTTGATAAAAATCTTTGCAGTACAGCTAAATAGGTTTGACCTTGGTTCCTCTTCCAGTGTGTGGTTCATTTATATAGAACACAGATGGAAAATTTTGTTACTGTACACTAGTTCAGTAATCAACACTTTCCTCGTGTAAATTAAACCTCTAGCAGGCATGGCTGGTGAGGTTAGTGCACTCACTAAGCCAGGTTTTGTCCTCTAAACCTTGATTCATGAAACAGGGCTTCTAACCTCCTTTTTTAGATTTTTTTTTTTAGTTGCTGTGGAACTACTTTTGGAAGGTAGTTTGTCAAAAGTGCTACCTTATTTATTTATTTATTTGTATGAAAAATATAGGCGTTGTTTTTATTTGACAAATAGTGGATTCTTTTTCAGGCAGCTCATGTGTGTGGTTCCCATGTTTTACTGTCTTTCTCTATTTCATAGGCTGGCAGTGTCTTTTCTCCAAGCTAGTTTGGCCATACTGGCTCTGTGTCCAGGTTGTCTGGCTTGTCTTCTAATTTTTCAAGCAGGTTTTTTTTTATGGTGGTTGTTTAATGGCTGCTCAGTTGCCGTGAGTTAGCAGATTTGAACATTGGCTAAATATTTGAGAAGAAAACAGCTTGCCAAGAAGAGGAAAAACAGATTTTTACTAAGGAAGCTGTAGGAGGTGCATTTAATTTATTTATTTATTTTACTAGCATATTGACCAAAGAATAGTCTGCCAGTAGCTTTGTGCTCTTGATTTGGCTTCAAGCCTCCCAAAAAGCAGAGATTCTGCTAATTTGTGGTTAGCTTGTGGCCTGGCTAACTGTGGATATGCATTAGGTGTACCCATGTGTATTTAATTTCAAGAAAATTGTGGGGAGGAGATTCCAAAGAAACAGATTGTGCCACCAGTAAAATGAAGACCTGTCTGAAATGATGTGGAGACCGAATTCCACTAAGGCAAGGCAGCGTGAGCCAAGGCTAGCAAAGTCTGCCTGCACACACAGGTTCAGTGCAGCTCCTGCAGCACAGTCTGTGTAGCCAGGTCAGTTCTCTGGCCTACTGTAAATACATTTGTTGACCTTTTTGCACATGTTGGGCTTTTTTCTGTCTGTTTCTGGTAGCCCAAAGAGGGTGCTAAATGTTAGTTTCCAAAAACAAGAGCTAAGAAGTGTTCCTGACACCTCCATTTTGGAATAATCTTGTAAACCACTATTTTGCAAGGTGACAAGGGATCTGAAACAGCAGTTTATAATCACTGTCTGCAGGATGGTTGGGCAGGAAATAACTGGATTCTTTGTGGAGTCTCCTTAAGCAAAGCTCTTTGTAATGGGATTGTTCCCAGTATTACATGAAGGGTGTGTTTCTTTTGTTTGTGTGGTTTGCCAGGTGAAAGGAAGTCCATAATTTAAGCAGGGACTACTTTGTCAGATGCCGTAGGAGGACACCCAGCAGTTTCAGATCATTTCATTTGCCAGCTGGTATTTACAGGACAGTAATCATTAATTTCCTTTGTATTATTTTACGTTACTACCAGCCCTGTTGAGTTCTGTAGGTGGGTTTGGTGGTGGTGGGTGATAGCAAGAGTGGTACAATGCTGGAGCACTGGGAGCAAGAATTATGAATGGCTAACAAAACCTGAAGGACCAACAGAGAGTAATATTAAAAAAAAAAAAAAAAGTTCCAGAAGCAGATAGCATCCTAAAGACAAAAAGTGTATCTAAAGTAAGGTGGTGTCTAGACTGTATTACAAAGCAGTCATGTGAATACCAGAACTAATTAGGCCTGGTTTTTAATAGGCTCTTCTCTCATCCTTGTTTTGGCATTTCCCGTAAGAAGCCAGACTTCAGTCATTCCTTGTCCTGTTGTTGACACAGAAGCACCCCAGTTAAACAGGCTGGTTTGATCCCTTCAGTCAGCACAGCTGACAGGTCCGAGGAGATGGCCTAGCAGGGCTGGATTTACTTAGCCCTGCTGGAGCTGTGTGGGCTGTCATCCTAGATCCAGAAGAAGGATAAACAACCAAGACCACCTTGAGGGGGTTGAACACTTGAGGTCTGTCACTTCTTCTGGAGCTCTTGGTCAGACTAGAAAAATGCTGGAGATGCCTCTGAAGAGGAATATTTCATGCTAAAGGCTTAAGGCTCCTTTACCTTTCTGCTGAGGGCTGTGTTACACTTCTGGAGGTGTCTGTAAGCGTTCCACGTGGTTTCTAAACATCCCAGCTCCCTAAAGACCACGAGGGAAGCACAGGCATTGCAGGATGCCTCTGTGGAGGTAGGAGGAGAATACCACAGAGTAAGGAAGGCAGAGAGGGATGCCTGGAGGCTGTGACCTACCTAAGCATTTGCTGGTTGTGTATTATCACTGGAAATGAGCACAGCTGCCTGATCTGTTTGCTGTGCTTTTTATTCTGTTTTTGCCTAATATGTCAGTAGAACAACGAATGATGTGAGTTTGGACTGCTTGTGATGGGGAGTGGCACAGTTTGGGGGGTGGGTTTAGGGGCGAAACCTTCCAGTTTGGGATCTGGGCTGAAATCTTGTGGTAGCAGTTTTGCATGATAATAGTTTTGCATGTGGGTATCTCATTTCCACATCTTGACGCCTTGCAGATGACAGGGCTTTGGACTGAAGGATCTAGTTCTCCACCTGACTGCTATCATATTTGTGTGGTTTTCATTTTGTTTCTAAAGATGGTGGCTTTATTGGGAACGTTAAAGGAGCCTCTGAAAGTAATGAGGCCTGTTAAATATGCTCAGGCAAATATGAACATGCTGGGGCCAATATTTACCAAGCTAAGTTTGCATGCTTGAATTGTTTAAATTAATAGCATAGCACAGAGTGTGCATCTGCAAATACATAGTGTTCATCTCATTCAGTAATAATAAATGTTACCATTTTCTGCAGTCTGTGCATCAGTACAGGTAAACTGAACTGCGTATTTAAGTCCAAATGTGTATTTGTGACTTTAAAAAAGCATGCTCAGAAAATACAATGTGCTTCTTGCTCAGCTATGTTACCACCTTTAAAAATAAATATTTGAATTGGTTTCAATGAAGACCTCAGTTTACTGAGTGGCACTTTATGGAAGAAGTTTGTGGACTTAATCTAGAACACACTCAAAAATACAATCACTATGAGTAGAGATTTTTTTATTGCTCTCAAAATCTGGCTGGAGAGAGATGGTGACAAATAGGAGGGATTTTATTATGAGTGCTTATGTTTTACTTGCCCTGCTACATTTGTCATCTCTGGAGCTGGAGACTGCCTCATGAGCTTCAGAGTCAGGAGAGCAGACTTGAAAAGAAAATACAGACTGGCTTTTTCCAATCTTAAATGAAAAACAATAACAAGAGCCTCCTACTGAATTAAAATTAAACATATTCCATCTCATATTCTGTCTGAGCCCGCAGGCAGATACTTTTATTTTGCTACTTGTCTAGTCTTGTAGGTACTTTGTTTCAGAATTTATCTGAAACCATTAGGAGTCTGGCACCATTATTGGTGGAATTCTTCTAGGTGCAACTTCCGATTTTCTGTGTCAAGCTTTATTGTTGGATTTATGAATTTCAGCCTTGTTCTGTATCAGATATTTTTAGAAAAAAGCCACCACAGACTTCAAATATTTCTTAACTGTGGTTTAATGAGATACATATACATGTGAAAACTATGGGGAGATTATTTTTATTTTTTTAAATTTTAAGCAATATGCTTAGAATTGAGGAATGGAGTTCCTTAGCATTTTCTTATAAAGCAGCATTGTACTAGAAAGTCTTTTTTCCTGGTTTTTGTGGGTTTGTTCATCTGAAAACAAAAATTCCGGTATTGCAGTTTTTGTTCTAAAAACAAAGAGTGTGCATTGTTTGCAAGGTACAATACAGAGGAAACGTGACTGTGCAGGAGGGAGAGTTGCCAAAACAGTGTTACTGTGTTACCTCAGGTCTCAGGAGCAAAGTGGAACAATATCCTGAAGTGCATCCATTCTAATTGCCACACTCACTGCTGCCAGTTCAATAGCTACTGAAAAAGCTTTGCTAACCAAGAAGCTGTGGGATGTTACCCCATTAAAACCCTGCTCAAGGCCCACAGTGTCATGAGACGAGGTGCTGGAGCTTCCAGAGCTTTTGTGCCCTGTTGCTGGGTTTCTCTGCATGCTCCTCTTGTGTTTGTCCTTCCACGGTCCATGCAGGATCTCTGTCATGATGTGACCCTCCTGGGTCTTCACCATATCCAGAAATCAGGTGCTTCTCTGAGGGCGCCCTCAGAGACCGCTCCTCATCCCTCTTCTCTAGCGCACATGCAGGGGGCATCTTCCTCCAGCCACCTTCAGGATTTTGGGAATCTCTGTATGCTGTCCAAGCCCTCTGTCCTAAAGCAAATGGGCCTGTGGGTCAGGAGGAGAAGGGGAAGTGTTCCGGGAGGTTATCACTGAGAAGTGAAGTTTTCCAGCTGCACATGTGAGCTGCCTTTTGCTGTTCTGGAACACCCTGCTGAAACAGGGACTTGCAGAAGATCCTCGTTGGCTCACGATGTGTTTGAGTGCTGGGGAAGAAAGTGTTGGCAATGCATGTTAGATAAATATTGCAAAAGGAGGGTGGCTCAATAAAATCCCTGCAAATTCTAGAGAAGAGCATGTGGTCGGCAAGTTTGTTCTCCAGCGTGGTATCTCTCAGTAGTAAACCTCCAGTAAGGAAATAGAGGTTGTTGCTTTGTGGTAACAGCAAAATTGCCAAAGTGTCTACTTAACAAAATAGATGTTTTCTAATATTGCTCTTTTTTTTCTTCCTTCATCTAAAATGCTGTAGATTTATTTAGCACAACAAAAAGAATTGCACTCATATGGCTTGATACTGCAGTTGGATTCTGCATTACAGAAGTTAGTTGTCATGGAGAGGGGGAGGTGGAAATGTGATAGACATTTCTGGAAAGTTTTAGTTAATGCATGCATCATGTGTGTTATGGAAGCACTGTTTTTTAAAAGATAAAAAGTTAGTTTTATAATGCTGTTCAGTCCTTTAGTTGGAGAATATTTAA
The DNA here is from genome assembly GCA_013398055.1 of Ifrita kowaldi. Lineage (NCBI taxonomy): Eukaryota > Metazoa > Chordata > Aves > Passeriformes > Cinclosomatidae > Ifrita > Ifrita kowaldi. The sequence continues at coordinate 38,379 of VZRS01000908.1, read as the reverse complement.
ACTGGCCTTTTTGAAAGTGACTTGACAGGCATAAGTTTCTTTTTTGAAAATTAGTGGGAGCTGGAAATTTACCTCCCTTAGCTTCTTAAAAATTCCAGCCTCCATTTAAAGAAGAATAAAACCCTTCCATTCTATGAAGCCTGGAGAAGGGTGAGAAGATGGGGCAAAAAAGGGAATGTTTGGGGGCAGAGTCTGCAGGTGTGGATAAACGTTACCCTTTGATTTGTTTCCACAGGAGTGTGGCATTCCAGAGGTGGAGTTCTGCCTGGCAGCTGGCAGTACAGAGGGACTTCCCATCTGCATACAGGGTGCAGTTGCCAATTTAGAGGAACTGGATGTTGAGAAAAACCCTTACATAAGAGTCAGATCAGGAGTGTGAGTACTGAACCTTTTTAACAGCATTTTACCAGCAGGTAGAAGAGTAATGTCATGAGATGAAAGTCAGTCAGCAACATGAACAATATTTGGGGGGTTTTGCTACAAATCAGTAAACATACACTGAATATTCCCAGCTCTACACTTCAGCACTGTGCTCTGTGGGCTCCTAGTAGTGGAGCCAAATTTTTGAAGGCATTTTTTCCTAGTTGCTGGCAGAAGTCTTCAGTAATTCCATATTTGAGTAGCTTTATAAATAGAAGAAGCAACTCAGCTATAATTAGCTTTTAGTTCATTGGAGAGTAGATACTGTCTGCCGAGTCACCCACCCTGTTAGAACTATAACACTGTGGCTGAATACCAGAAAGTGGGTGTTACATCATCCAGGCATTTCTCAAGCTCCAGCCATATCCTGCCATTCTGGAGGGAGGTGACGCAATATGACACAGGCCCCTGGGTAGCCCAGCACTTCCTGTGTTGAGCAGAATGGGCTCTTCCCTGGGCCAGCACCTCACAGTTCCTGAAGTTTGGGAGTTGTGTGGCTCTTCTCAAAAATCATTGCAGAATGGCATTAGCTCTTCTACTGCAAGAGTGTTGCCTTTCCACGTGAGCCAAGTCTTCCTTCCCACAGTCTCACAATATGTCTGTGAAGCTTGAGGTGGTGAAGGAGTTAAAAGCAGAGTCCTGTCTTAGTTTTGACAAAATTTGGTAGTTTTAAGAGCATCACTTTCCATATGGCTCCGTGCCTCTTCCTCCATTCCTTGCGTGGTCTACTAAACCTGTGTCCAGCTTCTGCACTCAGCTTTTGACTTAAAACTGTCTGAAGGACCCCCAGCATTTTAAATCCTCATGTCAAAATTACAATAGCTTTCCAAAGGAGTGTTGTGCATAATCGTATTTTAATAACTTTCACTGAAAAAAATTACACGGGATTGATGTTAGAAGCCTTTTAATTCATAAGGTGACAATCCTAGATAAAATTCAATACAAATGTCTCTCAGCACTAACTTTTTTTTGGATACTCATAGAGTAACAAGCTGGTTTTTTTAAGTGATTGAACAAGTTGGTTATTTTCATCTCTTTCATTTATATTTAGGTTGGACTGAGGAAAAGTGTCTGAGATCTTCTTAGTAATGATGTTGCCAGCATATTTAAATACAGCTTTGTTTTGATGTGCTGTCTAAAATATTATCTAGCTCTTACAAGTACAAAAAGGAAAATAATTTTAATAAGATATTTGTATTTGGAATCTAATTAATGAACTAATTGAGTCCTTTATCCTTACTGTTGTAGATGGCTTGCTTATTCAGACTTGAATTACAAGGGAGAGATGACGGTTTTGGAAGAATGTGATTCACCACCTGAAATTCCTTCAGCAGATGTAAAATCTCTGCGTCCCTTAAGAATGGTGAAGACTTCACAATTCCCTAATAAATCGTGTGCCTTCTTTTTTTTTGTTGTTGCTTCCCCAGAGGTTTTGACCTAAATACAACTTGGATTCCAATGTTCTTTTTGGGTTGATCCTGACACACGTAATGCTCCTCCGTCATGTGTTTGCTGTGGTCACTGTGACTTGCTGGGCTTCTGCACCCCCCAACATCTACCTGGGAAACTGCTGTTGTTGGGAGGAGGTCAAATAAGGCAGAATTGAAAGGCTCTTCATTTTATTGCATCCAACACCAATTCATTAACCAAAAAGCCCTTCTGAAGTTGTTGATTTCCTTTTTTTCAGTTAGAGTTTCTTTTTTTTTGTCAGTTAGAGTCTACTGGGGATGGAAGACCAGATTAGGAGTTTGTTACCCAGTAGTATTTCTCTGACCACACATTGCACACAAATCCGGGAAGGTGCAGCTGTTTTTTGTGTTGATAGACAGCACATGGATCTATGTGTGAGTGAGAGGGGAAGGGTATAACACAAATTTTACTGTGAACATAGCAAGCCTACAGAGAAACAGTTTAAAAGCCATAAAGGAGTAAGACCTGATAGCTGTCTCTTTAGTCACTCAAGTGAGGTCAGTGTCTTATTCCCTCACAGAGCATCATTCACTCACATTTCCAGAGAAGATGGATTTGTTGTATTTGCTCTTTGACCAGAAACATGAGTGTGTCAGACTCTATTTTCTGTCTCTCCTGCTGTTTTCTCTCGCTTCTAGTGTTGCGGCATTTGTGCTTTAGAAATTTGAAATTCATACAATAAAGCTTTAGAAGTTAATTTAAAAAGTGATCAATATCCATTAGTTTAAAAACATGTAGGAAATATTTACTTTAGACTCCTAGACCATGAAGGGATGTTTTTAAATTGCTTGCAGCCTTAGAGGTTTGTCAGTGCACTAAATTGTTTGTAGGTCAGGTTTATAGTGTGCCTGGCCTTTTGAAATCTATGGCCAACACTGAAAGTGCTGAATGTAATTGCAAAGACTTCATGCTCTGATAGTACTGTAAAACACATGTCAAAGTGGAACTTCAAGTTTAATATAAATACTTATTTTCCCCCCATCTGTTTTTAGGGTGGACTAAAGGTGCAAATGCCAATGAATGTCAAGGTAAGCACAGAGGGCATTGAGAATAAAACAGAACACGTTGGGAATACAGAACCTTTATGCAAGCTGCTTTCCTTTTGTTTGGTATGTGATGTTTGATAGCTGTTCAGTGCTTGCTGCTGAGGAAAAATTCACTAATGCTGTCAAGTTCACTTAGTGTTTGATGAGGTGTAAAAGCAGTACTTTGTTTTTCGCATATTAGGAAAGTGTGAATTTGCTATAAAATGAGTTTTTCTGACTTGACACATTAGTCACTGTAATGATGAAGGGATTGGGGGAGATTTTCCCATTTAACATACCAAGTTTAAAAAAAAAAGGAGGGGAAGGGAGGAAGAGGACAGGAATAGAACCCTTCCAGCCTATCCCCTATTCCAGTACAAGAGTTGTGAGTGAGACCATGATCCTTCTGTGATCTGAGGAACTGAAAGCTGATCCAGAGTTATTGCTCCTTTTTCCTCCTTTTTCTACAAAAATGTTAATGCTTTAGGTAACTTTTAATTATACGAATACATGCATGACTTGGGTGTTTTTCTAATAAATGCTGCAACAGATATAAATATTATTAACAGCTGATCTGTTCAGCAGATGAGGAACCTGAAGGGGCTGTTAACTGCAGTCATGGAAATAACTTCAGCAAAGTACAGGGAGAGGCTTCTTGTCTACTTCTGAAGGATTAAGCTCAACATCATGTTTTCTAGATAATAATATATGAGAAACCCCACTTTGGAGGATGGTCCAAAGAGTTTTCAGAAAACATCACTTCTGTCCCAGCACTGTTTGGTAGTGAAGAAGAGTTCCAGGAAATCGGATCACTACGTGTAATTGGTGGAGTGTGAGTACATTTCACTTCTGTATTTATTTATTTTAAAGGAGAGAAGCATAACTAAATGCTTAGAAGTGTTAGCTAAGAGGTGATTGAAGTCTACCACAGGTGAAATGTTTGGAAAAGAAAAGAGTGTATATTTCTTTTATTATCAACTCTTCAATTATCAGCCTACCAAGCTAAGTGTGTGAAAGGTGTGAAGCCAGTGTTTGCCATTTGGATGCCAATAAATTTGGCCACTTCGTTCCTTTGTTCACACAGAGCTTTAATTTGTATTGCTTTTTATCCTGATAGTCTCTGCTTAATTTGCTGAAATGACCTCGGGTAGGTGTGGTCAGTCTTCAATTTGACATTTTAATACCTCTGAAAGCTACAAACTGTTTTATTATTTTAATAGTTTTCCTGTGCCACCTATTTCATATTATCTGGAACTGGGAATGTGCTGTTATTTCCATTAATTGAGGCTTTGGATGGGTTCTGTGTTGCCCTGCCCACGCTGTGTCACACACACTCACGGGGCTGGGTCACACCTGTGTGACTGGGGGATGCTCTGAGGCAAACTCAGCACCAGCTGCCACCCCCTCATGTTGTTCTTTCACCCTCTCCTGACAGGACAGGACTGCCTGAGAGCAGGCAGGGGTGGTTGTTTCTGCCAAAGACCTCAGTAATAGAACAGTTTTCAGAAAATCTTGCTTTTGTTTCCAAAGGGGTTTTCCACTTCAGTATAAAGATGGAATAACATACATCCTTTCAGGCTGTTGTCAGAATTTTACGAGCACTAAATTCAAAACAAACCTAATTGTTAATACTCAAATAATCTATTCATAAGTGTATTGTGTGTTTGCTATCTGGGAAGCCTCAGATTATTAAAAATCATTGTTCTGTCTGTTGTGGCAGCTTTTATTTTTAGTGCTGTGGTAACCTAAACAGCTGAATTAATGTAAACCAAATGGTACTAAAAGTAAAGCTATCCTTGCCTGCCAAATTGACTGCCAACAGAATTTGTACAGCAGTTCTAATATTTACAAGGAAGCTTTAATGGAAGAAATGCTTACAAGAAAAAAGGAGGGGGAAGCACTTTTTCAAATTAAGATCCAGTAGAGATTTGAAGTTGATATGGGAACACCTTCTTTTAAGTGAGCCTTATCTATTTATTCAAAATACTTTGAAAAGTTCTATTTGTTTAGTGCTAAAACATACTCCACATACAATATGTATCAATATGTATTATATATTCAATGTTCTTGTCTGTTTATATGTGTATGTTTTTAGATTAAAGCAAAAAAATATATATATGAGCAGGCAAAATCTTGTTCTACAGAAATCTGTTAATTTTGTCACCAGCTCAAGCTAGGGTGGAGTCTCATCATTTACTAGCACATTGAAGAGATCCACTGCTTGTTTTTTTTATGACTGAAACTTTTGGCATGTGATGCATCCTGGGCTCTGTGGTACTTAATCTTGGTGTTGGGAACGTGGCTGGCTGAGCAGGAGGTACGTGGAGGAACGCTACATAAATCCACTGTTGTTGGCTAAAGAATCTCATGGTGGGATTTTGATCCACAAAGAACACTTCATGGGTGCCTGTTGTGATTCCAGACAAGCACTGCCTTGTTCACTGGCTGGGTTTGTGATACTCATTTTAGTGGTTTGGGGTTGTTCTCTTCCCCTTTTGTTTGTTACAGAAAACCATGTGTGCAGTTGTTTTGCCTTTACTGACTTCTCTTCCTTTTGTTGCGGGGCTGCCACAGATGGGTTGCCTATGATAAGGAACGCTACAAAGGCCATCAGTTCTTGCTGGAGGAGGGAGATTATGAGGACAGACACTCCTGGGGGGGAACTGGCAGTGCCCTCCTGTCCTTCCGCTTCCTTCAGGCTGTGAGTACTTCCATGGATTTCATACAAATTATGCACAGCTCTGTCCATAAAGAGCAAGGTTATTCTTTGTCCACGGTACAGCTGCCTTGGGTTTGGTCATTCCATCTTTTGCCCGTGTTCATCCTCATTCTTCTCCCACTTGCTGAAATCTAGGCTGCACTAAGAAGAAGCAGGTTCTAAACAGTCTTGTGAAGTTGATACAAAAATTGCATCATGCAGAATTCCTCATCTACCTGCCAGGTTTTCCAAGTGCCTCACTCCTGCACCTCGAGCTATTTGAATCTCTCAAATGGAATTTTCTTAAAAGCGTAATGTGCCCAAGTGTACAGAGTAGTTCTTGATTAAAATAAAAATAGCTTTTCAATGCAGCAGCTGTTGCAAGCCTTAAAACAGCATTACCCTCTGTCTGTGATTTTTCTGCCAGAAAATTTTGGCAGCAAAAATAATCACGGTAAAAAAAATCCCTGCTACTAAAATGTGTTTAACGGAGGCAAGGATGAAATAATAACAAAAACTATTTATGAGAGTCCAGTATTGGAAGCAAAATTAGACTTTTTAGCGATGGGGAAACATGGGATTAGAACTTCTTTATAATTTCCTTTGGTTTGGTTTGGGTGATTTGTTTGTTTGTGTAAGGGTTTGAAGGACTTTTTTTATTATAATGGGAATTCTGTGAGCATTGAATACAACTGCAAAGAGCAACTTCTTCTGAGACTAAGATTGTTCAGTCTGATATTACTCAGTTTTCTATACTCAGATTACTCATCTCCTCATCTGAGGAGATGTGATACTCCTGAGCCAGGAATTTTGTGGAAATTGAAGACAGGCATTTAGAGCAAACTCACTGTCTCAAGAGTCTTTTTTTTTTTTAAATAAAAAGTTAATGTGAACCCAAGAAGGCCATACTTAAATTCACAATTTGCAGGTTTGTTTTTCATGACAGGCACCTAGCAAAAGCTGTGTTTATAATCAGAAGCTATCAAAATAAATATAGGAGAATGAATTGAATTGAAGAAGAATATCCCTCTCTAAATAATTTACTTTCAGGTTTCTGAGAAAAAAGTAGGTAGGAAATTTCTTGAGATTCCTCATTTTGAATGTGCAGAATCCTGTTCAATTACTGAATAATCTTAGTTTTCCTCTCTTTTCCAGCTATATGTAGGATATGTGAGCAACTGAAATTGATCTTTTTAGATTTTCCTCTTGGCAAAGGACATAAATACAAGTTAAAATTGTGCATGTGGGTAGCAAGAATGACCTTCCATGTCCTGTATTTAATTTTACTTGCACCTAGAACAGTAAGTCATTAACACGTTAAAAACACGGATCATTCACAGTCATATACCAACATATATCATTCCAGTTGGCTTACAAATATGTATAAATATTTGCCTATTGATAATAGAAGTGAAAAGGAATAATTCCCCTCAATTTGTTGCATAACTGAAGGCAATCAGCTGCTTGCCAATAAAATGAGTAATGGCCCTGGCATTGTGTTGTTTGGCCTGACCAGCAGATTGCCTCCCTCTCTGCGATGTGCAGCACACAGGGCAGTGTTCAGGCTGGCCATATGCTCCCTTTGTGACTTTGTATGTGATACTTAAGGTCAGGATTTTAAAAATATTTTAGTACCAAACGTTCAGTTTCAAGGGGACCTGGGCAAAAATCCAAAATCTCTGTGCTTAAGGCCCCTCACTGCACAGCAAATGTCCTGGCTCTTCCCCCTAAGCTCAGGAATTCTATTAGGGGAAGCAAAGTTAAGGTTGCAATGGTCTCAGAATTCGCAGGGATACCCCTGGATATCAAATCTTTATTGCTCTTGTGGTTTAGTCAAATGAATTCGAGAGTCTCTGTAGAAGACTTGGGGTTCTGTGAAGTGTAACTGAGCCACATTATTCATGGTCAGTTTAGTTGGGCAGTGGGGCTGGGCACTGACCCTGCCCTTTGGACAGACTCACTGGTGTGGGCTCAATGGGGCCGGCTCAGCCAGATTTGGATTTTTCTGCTGGGGCATCACACCAGCTGACCTTGGCTGTGTTGGCTTTAAGGCCAACCCAGACCTTCCAACAACTGAGCCCGGCTCAGAGGGCTGGGAGCTGGAGCTGCTGAGCCCCATGTACCTGAGTCAGCTGCAGGCACAGTGGGATCAGAAGTCTTTGTGTGGTGCTCCCAGAGCTGGAGCTGGGGCAGAGGCACATCAATGGCTCTGCAGAGCCTCGTCAGCCCAGGTCAGTCCCCTCTGTCAGTCCCCTCTGTCACCGGGGCTTAGCGATGTGCAGAGCTATTCAGATGCTCCCCAGCCACCACGCTCCACGTGCCAGGTTCCACCAGAGCCTGCTCGTGCTGGGGAAATGCAGCCCCTGTTTCTGTGCTCAGGGCAGTGCTGCAGTCGAGCTGAGGCAGGAATTTCATTTCCTGACAAGTCAGAAAAGTCAGGCACTGCACACAAAGTGGGGATTGCTGCACGTCCCCCTTCCCCGGCCGCTGGTGAAGATGTGCACACGTGTGGGCACGCTGCAAGGGCTCTCAGCTCTTGGCTGGCTTGAATATTCCTGCAGTGAACACTCACAAGTGCTAATGTGGGGGTTTGGGAAGTGTTTGGGAAGCAGAGGTAAAAAGATCTTGCAGGATTGTTTTTTCCAGCTGCTGCCAGCTCCCTTGTCAGCATCTGTGTTGAGCACACTGGAGTCAAACGCAGAGCCTGTTCCTGAGGGCAGGCAGCAGTTGGGACTGCGAGCTGCTTTGAGGGACAGTGGCATTTGCTTCTTTTCTGCAGTGTAAAATGCCTTTCAAGTTGGGGTTTGCCCATGGCTCAGTGAAAGAACAAAGTTTCTGAGTCTTTTCCTGTGGAGCAGAGTTTGTTGCCTTCAGAGCTTTCCCATTTAGGTTTTCAAGTCTAGAATTACTTGCCTTGGTCTGAAAGACTTTTCTTAAAAAGTATTTTTCCTGTTGCTTGTTGTAAGAGAAGCAGTAGTGGAAATTCAGGGAGGAAAGAATGATGGCTGAATTTGAGAGATGTTTTAAATTTAATCACAATTGTGGATATATTTCAGTATTTTAAACCTAGTTAAGGAAATTATGTGTAGATTTGGTCTAAATGACTTCTTGGGTACTCTTACAAAGTCTTTTGCTTTAGGATTGTTAAGAGCAGCTGTTTTCTTTTGCAGTAATACTGCACTAGTTTGGTTGTTCTTTTTTGTTTGTTTTTTCCTAAAATGTAATCTGAAGCTGCAGTTGTTCGTGATGATTTTTCCAGACCTGGCACTTTAATTTCTAGTTTATCCCTGAAGTAGTTGCAACAGTTTAAATAGATGAAAGAAGGAAGTGGTCAACACAGTAAGAAAACAGGTTTTATTACAGAATCTGTTCCATCAACTTTTTCTGTCCTGTCAACAGTGCAGAGAAGTTGAGCCACATCAAGTGTTCATTCTAAAATTGGTTTTTATTATTCATTGTGATTGCATCCTGTAGGAAAATGTGGTGCCCTCCAATGAGTCTGTTTGATCAGGTTCACCTGACCAAATGAATCTTCCTGCATGCTTGGTTTGGCCTTAATTTCTAAGTGGTTTTTTGTAGTTATAAATCTTTGTTTTCTCAGTGTTTAGTGTAATAATACCCATGGTGGTGTCCTCATGTGTTTATGGATCTCTCAGCCACATTATTTACTTGATAACCTTTATTTCTTGTTTGCAAGACTTATTTTCAACTTATTATAACACTGCTGAATGTTTGAGAAACACTGAAATTGAGTTCGTGCTTTCTGTTAAAGGAATAAAGTGAATGGATTGTTGTATTCTGTTTTCCCAAGCAGCTACTGAACTGTGTGCTTAAAATTGCTAAGTGGTTAAAAAGCTGAAGATTTGAAACCCAAATGCAAATAAACTGAAGCTGTGCAGGTAATCTGGCCAAGAAACTAAGCTGGCTGAAAGCACAAAGCAGTGTCACAGCTATGGAAGAGAGAATGTGACAGTGTTAAGCAGGATTTATTTATAGCTACAGTGCGTGTATCCAAAAAGTACAAACCCCTTGTGAGGAAAGGTGATCTTTCCCTCTCCATAATTATTGCCATGTTGCTGGGAAGGGATGAGGAAGGAGAAGTTTAATAAAAAACTATAGTCGTGGTCTGCATGGAGTGAGGCTTTTGGAAGATCAGTGCTCAACTCTTCTTCTTCCCACACGGGCTCTTTGCACTCTGAGCCATCCTCAAAGAGCAAAGGATGGTGCTCAGGAGCAGCAGGCTCTTCCTCTGTTCCTTGCAAACCTCTGAAGGCCATATCAGATTGCCAGGCCTCCAGTTATTCCAGAGCTTCAGTGCCAAAATACCCCAAGATCCACACCAGGCAGCCACCTCCCCTCACTGCTCCATAACATGCTGTCTCCCTGGCTACAACTCCTTCCCAAAAAGTTTTATGTTGTGAAGAGTCACTGAGCTGTGACAGTCTTCTAACTCCTGTGCTGCCTCCTAGGATTTCATAGAGTCTTCAGTGGCACTTTTCCAGTCTGATGATGAAGACGGGCAAGGATTCGACATCATCAACGAAGAAATCCCTGATTTGGAGCAGGCTGGATTTGGCCCAGAGACGAGGTCAATTCTTGTGAAAAGTGGAGTGTAAGTCTGCTCAAATGTATGGATGGAGCTGTTAAATATTTCTGTGCACATTTGGGTACATCTTCTGAATGTATTCCACATGTTTCTTTAAGTTTCCTTGGGGAATGGAAGGGAAATGATTTTAGTTTTCTTAGCTCTCATGCCTACACCTTGATTTGGATCTGAGCATTCTTGTTAGGAGAGAGAGTTTGTAATGTCCTTCCTGAGGTGTCAAAGACTATAGTTTCATGATACAGTAGCTTTGGCAGTAATAGTGAAGAGATATTTTAGATATATTAAGAACCTGTATTCCTTTTGGGGCAGGTAGAGCCTGTGCAGAAAGCATGAGATGTGCTGTATTTGTAATAAAGTCAGACTGCTGGCACTGAAATTAATATACTTTTTGTAGAACTACTTCAACTAAAAGGAGGGGGTTAAACCAACAGGTGTTGAAGATACCTGATTCAAACTGATCCAGCTTCCAGGGTGGACTTAAGCTAACTTTTGGTGTGCATATGTGAAGTTAAGGAGGAAAATAAACAACACAATAAATAAGGTACATTAGACCACACACAGTGTCTTTTGACAGAGTTATGCAGTATTAATAGAGGACAAAACTCAAAAGCATTAGAAGCCTAAAAATTAGTGTAGGGGGGACTAGAATGCTTGGCATGAAGTAACAGCTCTGATCCAGCAGATACTGCAGGAGTTCACAGGAAGATAAGATATAATGGCCTTTTTGTAAGTATCTATTGGAATGATAGAGTAGGCCATTTTTTGGAAGTACACATGGTACTGTGCATGAAAAATAATACCACATGCTAAAACATGAGAGACATTATGGGTAAAGAGCACTGTGGAATCATGGGGGTGGAAATTCCAGACATTTAATAGTAATTTTAAAAACACAGTTATTAACATTGTCATACCTACCCTAATGGTGATGGGGATCAGGAACTGTGACGTGAGGGACCTGAACTGCTTATTTAGGGATTGGTGATTAGTGTCTCATGAGGATTAGGTAGAAGAATGAAAGGCTGAGACTCAGTTTGGAGAGGAGGGATACAAATGAGAGCTGCAAAATCCTGAAGGTGGTAAGACAAGATTAAAGCAGTTCACAGAATCTTGCATGACAACACTTGGGGGAAATGCTTTGCAGAACTGGAGGTTGCTTTAAAGCAGATTTTGAGGTGGGGTGGAAAAAAGCCTTTCCTACACCAGAGGCAGTGAGTTTCTGGAACTTGCTGCCGAAGGGGCTGTGGTAGCAGAGAGCACCAGGAGGTTAAAAAAAAGCATTAGATAAATTAATAGCAAACAGTTTCACCAGTGGGTGATAAAAGTAAAATGGGTGAGGACATGCTCTGTAATATCCCTGATACAACAGTCCCAGTGCTGGGTGAGTAAGAGAGGAATACACCACCAAAAGTGGGTGATTTAGTGGTGTCTAACTATCCCCCATCTGCTTCTGCCACTTTGCAGGGTTAGAGGGACTCTCTAGGTGGGGGTTTCATTCTTCTTAAATTGCAACAGGGAAAGCAGGGTGGGACTAGCTTGAGCTGCCAACTATTGCAGGCTTTTGCTTTCTCTCATCAAGCCTTCCTCAGTTACTTCTCTTTCTTCTTGCACCATTTTTCCTAAATCCAACTGGGAGAGCTGTAAGAAAGCCCTGACTGGGGGATGCCAAACTCAGGTAAAGATTCAATTAAGAGAAAATGAAAAAGTTATCAATTAAATGTCTTTCCTCTGAGTTTCTGAGCAGGGCATCATCTCACAATGAGTTTGATGGGAAGGCAGACACCCAAAATCTTCTGTTTGTCAAAGTAGGTAAAAGCAGAAAATTAAGTATGAGACAGTTTTGTGCCTCTCATCAGGTTTAATGTTGCACTGTCTGCCAGGTGGACTTTTTGCTGTGTTTGACTTGCTGTTATTGTCATCAAACTACTAAGAAAAATGTGATGTTTTCAGGTTAATTTTTGTGTCATTCTCCAGGTGGGTGGCATATCAGCAGAAATATTTCTGTGGAGAACAATATGTACTGGAGAAAGGAAAATACAAATGCTTCTTTGACTGGGGAGCATCTAGTAAAACCATCATGTCAATTCGTCCTGTTAAGTTGGTGAGTTACCAGAATTTAGGGGAGAAACAAGAAATGAGACCTTTGGAGTTCAGAGTTTACCATAATAATTAAACAGGAGAGTCTGTGTTATAACAACTTATTTGCTTGCAAACAATTTAAAGACCCTTTGTGAAAGGCTTAATGAGTCTGTTCAGAATGGAGACTTAAAGGGACAGTGTTGATCTTTCTGTCTTTTGAGAAAATTATCAGGGAAACTTCATAAGAAGAATTTCCCTTTGGCAGACTGCATACATGGAAAAAGTAACCTGGCCTGGAAAGATTAATTTGCCTTAAAACATAGTAATTTATAATGCCTACTTGATAATGTATTTAAAAATACTTGAGAATTTATCTGGCCTATGTTGTTACATAATAGAATTCTGTTGGGTTTTTTTCTTATTTTTATGCTAAAATATTTGTACTAGATACAGTGAATAAAGACAGGAAATATTTTTAATCCATTATTCAATCCAAGGTAGTGCCTCACCACTCACCCAAACAGATTAGTGCCAGAACTGCCAAAACCCTAATGCAAAACAAAGACAATCTTCAGCAATAAGTATTAAATGATAATAAGTAATAAATTATTAATAAGTAATAAATTACAGGAATGTGAAAGGAATACTTAACCTTATTTTGAAGAGCACATGTTGAGAGAGGTGTCTTCTATTGGTTTCAGTTCTGTTTTTTTCAAGAAACAGCCTCAAAAGTAAATGCAGAGACATTTACATGGATTCTGATCCACATCATGGGAACTAATTAATGCTGATGGAAGTTCTCTGTGTGCAAGGCATTGAGCAATCAGGCAGGTAGTTGTGAGCTTACAGGCAGCTCATGGCAGAAATTGGGGAAGAGAATTGTGCCAAGAGCCTGGGAAGTTTTTTTTCCTCTGCTCCTGAGTTCATACTTAACAAATTTCAGGCAACTTGGCATGTCCCCTGGGAAATTATTTGTAATTAATGGTGGGGTTTTCTAATGTGTGTATATGTATTTAATATTGCAGGAGCCCCTTGGGATGAATGAGCCTCCACACTTGGTATGTTGGCATTACATAACAGTCTCTAGTTCTAATCTACACTGAATAATTAAATGCAGATGATGTTGAATGCCTTGCTTCAGGTGATACCTCAGTAATTTCAGGTGATACCTTGGTATTGTCACCTGGCTACAGCAGATCAGTGATGGAGGGAACTGGTAGATGTATCAAAGTAAGGTCTGCTAAATGTTCTGCTCTTTGCATTGTTCCAGATCTTACCCTTTGGTATTCTGTCCCCAAGAATGCAAGCAGCCCAGTAGGCTTTGAGTGACTTTGGGTCTCTGTAGCTATTAATTTCCCTCTTTTTTCCCTCCTGTTTCTGGAAACTCACCATCACATCCATTCATCCTTCTCTCTGTGGCAGATTTCCTTTGCATTATTTTGCATTGCATCCAGTTTGTCACTCCTGTGTTTATGTGTCAGGTGAAGAGGAAAACATAAACTGCAGAAAACTGAACTGCAGGTTTCAAACCTGCAGATGCATCAACACCTGGAAGTTGGGTTTTTTAGTCTTGGATACTGGTAGTTCTGCTTTCCAAAGTCTTCCAGGCAGATAGAGCTGCTCCTTAAGGTTCCCTTTTTCTCACAGTAACATAAGAGCTTAACTGAACACGTCCTGGTTATGATAAATCTGTGATAAATCTCTTCTATGATATGATATGTTCTGACAGTTTCCCTGAAAGTTGTGTCTAACTGGGTGATAATTTATGAAGAGAAAGCATAATTCCCTATAATTCACTCTGAGTCTCAAAAATGAGTTACTTTAGGGTCTCACACTTTTGGTCCTTATCTTACAAGGTTATATTCCATTAATGGACCTTTGAGTTATCTTTCTGAAACAAAAACCTGCTCTGTGTTCATCACCATGTGTGCTCTGTGCCTCCTGCAACGTTCTGGCCCAGCATGAGTTGTTTGGTTGATCTTTTTCTGTCCTGCTAGCATGGGAATTGATCTGAGTGGTTTTATTGATCTCTCTCTCTCTGACATGCTTTTAATTAAGCAAATTGAGAAAAGTTTATTTTGAGTAACATGACTTATTTTCAGACAAAAGCTATTTCAGAGCTCAGTGGTTCTGTTTCAGCAAACTTAAGTATTTTGTCATCTGGACACAATTTCTCTCTTTCTTGCTTGGATGGGAAATGTTATGCATTGTGTTACTTAGCAGGTGGACCACACCCTCCTTTTTCTCCAATTCTACCATTTTATGATTAACCCAGGACTACAGGAAATGTTTCCTGTCTGAAGACATAATTGGTGTATTATTTTAGCCTTAAACACTGACTTCCTGCCTGACCTATTCACATGGCAGTTTGCAGCCAAATCCAAAGACTTGCAAGTATGTTCACAGGAGGGCTTGGTAAATGGTACCAGATAAAATAACTGACTCAGATAAACCTGGTGGGGTCTAAACAGTTGAAGATAGTTTTATTTCCTTCTCCAATTCTTCTGTTTTTTCAGGATCTCCCAAAATTTATTATTTGAGTGCATTATTCCAGTGTTGCAGACCTTTAAGGTCAGTTCAAACTTCTGAAGTTTCAATAAATGGTGCTTTGCAGGCTTTTTATTCCCAGAAACATGGAAAAACTCTGTGTGTGTATATGCACAGACACCTTTAAATACTGACATGTACTAAATGGTATTTTCCCTCTTGTGGTCTCTAATAACAGTCTTAACACTATTTGTGAAAAAATTACTATCCTGATTTATCACAATCCTGGTTTTCATAGGGTTCTGCCTTGGGGCTAGGGAAGAAAGAACATCATTCATAACTCTACAGTTCTTACAGGACAGGAAATATTTTGAGTAATTTTTAATGGGAAAACATTTAGTCATTTATCCTAAGTAAAAGGCAGCCCTTTGGATAAATAGCAAGAATTTCACATTCAGAGTAAAATAAAAGTTTTCTGTGTGAAAACCAGTCTCTTAGTTTGGAACTTCTAGGCATGGTGCATAGGAGCTGGCAAATCCTTCAACAGCCTGATGTTTGACCCTTGAATAAGTCATATATTGGTTATTTCGAGTGGTTATACATTCTCTCACCTTCAATAAGCATGTCTGAACTAAGAGAACTGTTTGCACTGTCTACAAGAGTGTGTCTTTTTTTCATTTCTGTTCTTATCAGAAATGGAAAAGCAGCAAAATTTTCTTCAATGTCTCAATAACTGCCCTGACCTTTTCTGCCTGCCAAGGTCCCTAGTAAACCGAGTACACAGAGTGTAAGAAATCACCAACTCTACAAAGCCATTCATTTTCTTTATTAAAATAAAGCTTTGCCCAGCAAGAACAAAGCCTCTTTCAACAGCAGGTGACTTGTACAGATGATTTAGGAAGGCGAGGTAATTGCTGTGCAACCCTGTATTTGTGTTTTAATATTCGGTGCGTTGGATTTTTGGGAAGCGAAACCTCACAGAGTCATGTCAAACCCTGACAAAGGGGAGATGGCTGCAGTTGGAGACTAATTGCAGTGTTTGCACTGAGGAATCACTGCTCCACCCCAGCCTTTTGTCAAATTAAGACCCTCATTCATTACTAGATACATTCTGTGTGAAAATGAGTTGTGAATCTTTTTTAAAAGCCTTGCACAGCACGTGGCCTGTGAAAGAAAGGCAGTGTGTATGTATATATGTTCCCTTTTGTAAAGAGCTTTGAGATGAATGGGTAGAAAATACTATGTAATTACAGCTTAAATAGGTGCTTTGTGACATAGCAGTGCAGTTGTATTTACAGAAAAATCAGTTACACTTTATTCATTTTACTGTAGCTGATCCGTGTTCTCCAATTAGCACTCGCAGCCTGCAAGGCCAGGTTAAGCCTTTCTTGTTCTTTCTAACAGGAAACATTCATTCCTTTTAAAAACATGGACTGAAGTTTTCCATCAAATCATTTGCTGACACTTGTGTTTGGCCTTCTCAGTCTGTGCTGGCAAAAGCACTTGATTTCTTTTCTTTGGCGGGAAGCTTGGCCAATTTGGGGCATGAAGGGGGAAGTAGCTCTTGCAACAGCCATCGTGTTTTTCTTCCAGGACAGAATATGAGCTGTTCTCTTGATGCACTTAAATTTTTCACTCTTTTCCAGCCTCTCTTTCAGGCTTTCAAATGAAATTCATCTCAGTTACACAGTGGCAGGCCAAGGGTACAGAATTCTGGGTGTCTTTGCTGTAGATCTTGGCCTAAATCATACTAGAGTTTCTTTTTGTTTTGGTGGAGGCTTGGGGGGTTTTTTTGGGGTTTTTTTTGTGTGTGGTTTTTTTTTTTGTTGTTTGGGTTTTTTGGGGTGAGGGTGGGTTTGTTCATTTGGGCTTTTTGTTTATTTTGGGGGGGGTGGTTTTTTGGGGATTTGTTTCTATTTTACTGCTACACTTTCAGCCTTCTTGCCTTTTCGAGATGAACTGATCACACCTTACTGGTGAGATGTGGTTCACTGTGGCTTGCACTTCTTTAGCATGACATGTAAAAGCAGCTTGGCTGAACTTCAGAGGTCCCCAGTTCCCTCAGAAATCCTCCTGCTGGTTCTGAAATGAAAAAACACCTGTGACCACTGTGATCACAGATGATTTCAGGGCACTTTGTCAACAGCAGCCCTGTATCTTTTGACCAGCATTTCCCCATCCTGCTTTGAGCACTGGATTGCTGAGCTGCAGTGAGAGTTAAGCTGCAGTTCAGGGGTACTTTGGGTGGATGATAACAGCCTTGAGTCCTATTCTTCTCATTTTTGCCTGGGCCCCCTCCTGCTGTAACTCTGCCTGCCTTAGCATCACTGGGAAACCTCCTGTGCCAGCCCAGAGATGACAAAATACTTGATATTTCTAAAAATAAAGCAGCTGTAGAAATATAAAAGATCCTCTGAATGAGAATTCGTTCTGTTAATTGTATCTTTATGAATTGAATGGATACTTCTCTGAGAGTACAGCTTTCTCTGTTTACATTATTGATAATGCCTTCATTTTTCCTTCTAGTCATTGTTTTTGTTTTGTTTTGTTCTTGTAGTTCAAAGCTTTCAGTAATACACATTTCCAAGGAGCATGTGTAGATTTCACAGCAGAAGTTTCTGATTTTACATCATTCATACCATGTTCTTTTAAGGTTCTCCGGGGATGGTAAGTGTCTGTTGTTTTACATGCCATCATTTTCAGTGATATGAATTTATTTTTTTAAATGTTACAAGATTTCAGACAGCTGAAAGCACATAACACACACCCATCATCTTCCATCATGTCTTAGACCCTTTGTCCTGCAAGGCATCTCAGTAACTCTCATCCTGTCCTTGGTTTGGGGTACTATGCATTTTGCTCTCCCTGGGGGAGGTGTGCACAGTCAGTGTGATTCTTTTCTTTAACTCCAGTTAGAATTTATTCCAGATTTTGAGAACTTTGGTACAGTGGAAGTGTCTGCATTCCACTCAGCGTCGTTTGACTCTGGAACTGAGGTTTTGGTACCACACAATTCGATTTTGCTGCTTTGGTTGCTTTGTTGCATAGCCTTTCAAGTCACCTTACTTTAAGCTTGACAAGAACAGAGAAAATATTTTATTCCTTATGTCCTTAGCAAGTATTAGGTCTTACAAAAAGGTACTGTTAATAAGCAGCTAGAGCAGCTTTTTTGTTCCATTATTCTTGCAGTTGGCTCCTGTGTTACAAAGGGGAAACCACTGACAATCACTGTGTGCTGGAAGAAGGCCTCTACGTTGACCTCAGTTCCTGTGGCTGCCCGACTGCTACAATCAAATCCCTCAAGCCTATTCAATATGTAAGTCTTTACTGGGGGGGGGATCAACATTTCGGAGCTCTTTTCCTGGTCAGATGTCTAAAGCGAGCACTTGCCCTAAACAAACTCCCAGTTAGGGAGAAGAGTGAGGTTTGTTTTCTTGGCTCACGGGATTTTTTGGGTTGGGAACGGGTCAGGCTGTGTGCACACTTGCACGTGGTCACTTGTAGCTGCTCGTGGGTGTTCTGGGTTTAAAGTTGTTCTCTTTTTCACAAGTGAGGTACAAGGCCCTCCATGGCCAGGAGGTTGGACAGGAATGCACTGTGCTCTCCAGAGAAAGAGAGATGCAACCTTTTGTACATCCCAGTGTAGTCCTGTGTGCAGGCCACACAAATCTGCAGTTTTGATGTGATGTCTGTGCCTTTCTTCCACATCTTGGTGTGCTCTTGAGCAGGAGCATCAAAGATGCGTTGTAACACTGTTGGTAAAGGAGAAGCAAGTGGCTTCTCTGCCCCCTCCTCTGTAGCATTGGCCACCAGCTTCTCCAAACTCTTCCTCCTTCCCTGACCACAGGCCAAAAACTCAGCCTATGTGGCACGTGTCCTTCAGTGTAACTCTTATGGAGCTCGACTTCTGTGATTTCTCAATTCAGCTTTTTCACATATGAGGTCCCTTTTTACCATTTGTGAACAGATTTTAAAAAGAAAGGTAAAAAACCCCAACCAACCAAATGGAAAAAAAAGCCAAAAAAAAAAACCCCAAACCCCAAGCAAATGCAAACACCAAACCCATGGGCTTGGTGGGAAGGATGTACAACTCAAATCTGAGAGCTGGACTTTTCACTAGACTATACAGATACAGTGACTCCCTGTTGAGAGCCTGGGTTTTAGGTTAAAGTTCCCCTTTTCAAGTTAGGCTTTTGGACTTTGCCGTGCCAAATCCAAGTGAAGTTTTGACATCAAGTAGTAGGCCTCATCCAAATCCCCCAGCCTGCAATCTCACAGGGAAGTAAAAATGAAGTTTGGCATGGTAGGAAACTACTGGCAGCCCTTGATTGCCAAGGGCCAAGCCCTGGAAGAGGTGTGTTTGGCAGGCGGTGTGTGGGGAGCTCACACACATCTTCCTCTGCTTGTGCACCTCTTAGTTTGGTCCTTCTCTTGCCAATAGGAGCCTTTGTATTTCACAAAATCAAGGCACTAAACAGCATAAAATGGCACTGAACTCCACCTATGGCAATGCCCTCACAGCCCCAGGTCACTGTGAGGGCTGAGCCCAGGGCAGTGCTGGGGATCCTGGTGTGGCACAGACGTGACCCGGAGCACGCAGCAGGTCGTGGTCAGGAGCAGCCACAGTTAATTCTGAGCATTGTCCACAGTGCAGCGTTCTTGGAACAGAGCCCCTTTTATTACAGCATATTTCTGTGAGCTCATTCAAGAGAGAAGCAAGCCTGTTCCCAAGTGAAATTGTTGTGGAGCTTTATTGAATTCCTTTGTGGCATGGGGAACCCCATCCATTATTCAGCTTTGAATACCAGCCTCATTTCAGAGCTAAGGTGTGTCCCCTGGCAGCTCATGTGAGAGGGAGAGCTTTTGACCCTGACACCAAGCCCTGGATGTGCATTGTCTCCTGCTGTCCTTTCAGTGAGATGGATTTGCTGCAAGTGTAACTGTGGAGGAGTCCCATGCTGGAAACATTCCATTTGTTCTATGGAAAATGCAGCTTTGATGAAAACAAACTGCAAACAAATACAACAACTGCACTAAATGAAAAAAAAAAAAGTTAATTTTTTCTATTTAAGAAAGTAAATTTTTGAGGTTTTAGTTTGAAAACTGACAGAAATACGATTTGTGTGTCTAAGAGCTTAAATACATAACAAAATTAAAACTTTCCTTCTAAATCACTTAGTTGGTCCAACTAAAACAGGAAAAAAACCCCAAAACTTTCAGAGCAACGCAAAATGATTTGGATAAGAAAATAGCCTCACAGTAGTGATGGTCTGATTATTTCACTGTAGTGACAGTATTTTAGGTTGGCTAATTTTTATTCTAGCTCTTAGCTCTTGGAGGGATGTTTTATCTGTTGTCTGCTGAAAAGTGAAGTTGTCAGCATTTAAGTATGGCATTTAAGCTGCTCCCACACCCTCTGCACACACACTCTCCCATTTCACAAGAAATTCAAATTAATATGGTTCCACTTTGGCTGTTTCCCCATTTATTGTGCACTGGCATCAGGGACGAATTCAGCACATCTTTGCAACCAGTTTCCTCTACTGCTTGTTCAGGAAGTAGCAATGCAGAAGTTGTGCAGGTTCATAAGGAGTGTGAGGAAGGTGTTCCCTTTTCCCAGAAACTTCTTAGAGTCATAGAATGGTTTGGTTTGGAAGGGACCTTAAAGATCATCCAGTTCCATGGGCAGGGACACCTCCCAATATCCCAGGTTGCTCAGAGCCCCATCCAACCTGGCCTTGAACACTTCCAGGGATGGAGTATCCCCAGTTTCTCTGGGCAACCTGTGCCAGGGCCTCACCACCCTCACAGTAAAGAATTTTTCCCAACATCTAAACGAAATCCACTCTCTTTCAGTTTGAAGCCATTACCCCTTGTCCTATCTGGCCCATTGTAGTTCCTGATGAAGTTTCCTCTCTCCCATCACACCTTATTCTCCAAGGTGTATAATACTCAAACTAAATCTTTAGGAGGCCCTAGCCGTGCTTTCTTGCTGCTGTTCCATTTCGCTCAATTTCAGACTGGACTGTTTGTCATCCTCAGAGCATTTAGGAAAAGCTGTGGATTAACAGGAGGGTACAAAGAAGGAGTAACTGACACTGATGTCATTTGCCTCTCATCATCTCCTTTCATCTAAAAATCCCAGAGCACTCTTTCAGAAAAGCTGGCTGAAGAAATGTGCTGCTGTGTTGTTGTTAACAGCCATCCTGCAGGCAGCTGAAAGCCTAGCACAGGTTCACAGTTGCTGCAGAGGCGCAGGTTCCCGTGCCTGCATCAGCAAGGATTTGCCTTTTGCATTGCCATGGGTTCATGGCAAGGGAATGTGGACCCTTGTCCAGCAGCAAGAGAGCAGGTGGAGGCAGCTGGGCCATTTATAGGGCCATGGTTGCTTATTGAGGTATTTGTCCAGTGTTTGCTGCCTGAGGAGGTTAATCTTTTGGGATAGATAATCTTGCAAGGGGAGTTCAGCTCTGGTGCTGCCTTTTCTCTGGTGTGTTGTTTTGCCAAACTCCCTGTCATATTTGGTGTGATTTACATGGACAAAAATACCCAGGATTCTTGCCCTGAGCTTTCCTTCTAAAATGTTGCCTTCAACCAGTGTCATAGTTTCTAAAACCAAAAATGAGATCCAGGTTGTAGGTTGTGCAATGCTTTTTTTTTGTTTGGTTTGGGTTTTTTTTCCCTTTCCTTATTCTTGCTCTGATCAATCATGATAGTTCTTGTATTTCTATATTATCTTCTCTAAGTTAAATACAGGTGTTAACTAATCTCCCCAGCATTCCTGTGAGGCAAATAAAGAAATCAGATACAAAAACTAGCTGCAGTTTCCCAGGCCCAGGCACTGAGTCACTCTGTGTTGCTGGGGCTGGACTGTGGGCGTTGCATCGTCCAGCGCTGCGCTCCCTCAGCCAGCATCCGTCCCACACTGAAGGGAGCAGCCAGGCAAGAGCAGCTCCAGCAGGGACAGTTGTAAACCATGAGTTGGCCAAGCCTGGAGAGGAAAGACTTTCCCAAGGATGTTGTAACACAGCTGTGGAGGCTCCTCCAGTTCAGACTCTGGTAAATGCTGTTTGCAAAGCAGCAGGTCTGCAGCGATGGGAAATGGGGCCGTGCACCATCCCTTGCCATGGCTGGGTTACATTCATGGCCCTTTGGATTTCTCCCTTTGCCTTTGTTAGGCTTTCCCATCAAAGTTTGCAAAACCTAAGTTGGCAAGAAAAAAAGGTGTGAGGGAAAATGTGTTTTGGGATGGGCCCTTTTCAAAAGGGCTTTATTAGTAAAAATTCTCACAACTTCCATAATGAAAAATTATCCATAGCTAAAATTATGCTTTTTGTTCTAAGCATGTGTGCAAATTCACCTGTGCACTTGGTTTTCAGTTCTAGTGCCCTCTGGTCAGCTTCCTTTTGTCTGTACACTGAGGAAGCTCATCTTGCACTGATCTTTGTTTAATCTCAAACACTTCATGCTTGCATTGTGGGTTTTTTCCTGAACTGGTAAAGCATAAAAATCTGTTCTGAGTTGTGAAAAATTGTGTTGCACAGCTTCACTAAAAGCAAAGTAAAAATCATTGAGGGGAAAGTCTGATCTGAGTTGAACTGTGCAAGAGATTTTTAGTGTGTTGATTTTTAGTGTTGATTTTCCGTGGTTTCCCTGTGCCATTTTCATTGCACCTTGTGCTGTATTAGCCATAGAACACCACACCTGTTAAGTAAAGTATATCAATGTGTTTAACAGTTTACAAGGCTGCTCATATCTTGAAATGCTATGTAAATATGGCTTTCCTTAATCACTGGCCTCTTGAATATAATAAATCTCTTCAAGTCTCTCTGTGGACAGTTGCATGAAAGAACAGGACAAGCAAAACCTCTTAAAATGTTATTGGTGTTCCTTTAAGCAAAGGCAGTCAGTTCCTTCACACATAAAAATCAGGTTAAGAAATTCTTTAGTGCTTTGTCATTCTCACAACTGGCAAGCTTTTCCCAAAGCATGGCATTTCAGGTATTTTCCTTGAAATAACTGTGAAAAGAAGCTAAAGTAATGCTAGACATGGGAATGGGTAAATATAGATGTCTTCAGCTCACCTTTCAGGTGAAAATGCTCCTCAGCATTCTGCAAGAAAGCCTTACTACAGAGGCATCTTGCTCCCAGCCTAACAGCATAGCCCCAAGCCTTGTTTTTCACTGTTCCCAGTTTCCATGGAGCTGTGAAAACAAAGTCAGAGAGAAAAGCCAGGCCAAGTCACTGCTGCCAGCTGTTGGCCTGGAAGGGAATACAGAACGTGAGGAATCAGTGCATTGCTCTATATATGGCTGTGGAAATGGGAGAGCTCAGGGCTTGGCACAGCAGCCTGGTTTCTTTCTGGGTTTCGTGTCTGCAAGGTCACTGCATCTCTTGTGAGGTCTCCCTGGGAGAGAGGTATCAGAGTCATCAGTGGTGTGTGTGTCAGGGACTCTGAGCAGCTGGACAGGGAATTCTCAGACCAGTCCATCCAAACAGTCACAACCACACAGAGCTGGAATCACTTTAATTGACTCCAGCAGTTTGCAGTTGTGGTTCCTGCTGTATAAATGGATGGGCTGTGTCAGATGACCTCTCCATCTAGTACAGCAGCCCTGCCTCAACATCCTCGGTGTTGCAACAGCAGGATGAATATTTAGGTTTGGGTAGCAATGTCCAGCAACACAGATGCCAAATGGGGTTTCTCATGGTGAGCAATGCACTTGTGAAAATTGTTGGATGTGTTCTGGACATGACTTCTGGTGTCCACTCAGGTGAAAGGCAGTGCCAAGGCTCTTGCAAACAGGAGTGTGATGATTCTGCCTGGCTGAGCAAAGCAACCTCAGAGGTAGCTGCCTGCACTAGGCCTTGTTAGTCTGAGTTTCAAAGTGAGCCTTTAGCCACTCACTGTAAATCTGACCCACCCCACCCAGCAGAAGGCACTTGAGAAGAGCTGACATTCCAAAATAAAAACGTTACAGGTTTTAATCTCTTTATAGTTTGTAACATTAGGTTTTAGGAGTTCAGTGGGGTTTAAAAATGTCTCTGAGTGGATGATCCCAAGCTCTTCTTCAAAATGTCTCAGTAATCTCTGTGTTCATGCAGTGTTGCATGACTTAGGCAGTCCCTGCACTGGCTGGCAGAGGAAGGCAATCTCTGAGGCAGGATCTGACCAACCAGCTGCATACCAAGTGCACTGAGTCAGTGTCAAGAAAATTCGTATGTCCTGACTCACCCCTGAGCTTTTCAGAGACACTTCACTACATGTGCATCTTCAAGCATGAAAATTATTTTATCTTAATTACTCAGTGCCTGTGTCAACTTTAATCCAAGATTTGTTTCATTTATTCTACCTGAGGCCATGTCTTTGCTGCAGGAGAAATCCCAACTTTTGCCTGAGCCAGCTTTCTCAGGGTAACATCTCCTACAAGAAGGTGATTTTCCTGGAGAGGCTGCTCACTGAATTAGTCAGACCTGTTCCCTCGTCCTTCACCAGTTGCATCAAGGTGTAAACTGCAAGTGCTTATGCTTCTGGTTTTAGGTTAAAAATGCTGAAGAATTGTACAAGTGTTCCTTGTGGTAAGGCACAGAATTTGTGTATTCAAATCTGCTTCCTCTGGTTTTCTGCTGGCCTTATTAGCTGCACCACATTGTCATGCAAACTGATCTTTTAATTTGCTTTCGTAGGCAATCTGTCAACTGTAGAAAAGGACATTCTGTAGAAAAGGACTCTTCTAATCTTTTACAATTTGTAGCTCCCTAAGATTTTTGCAGTGAACTACAGCTAATTGAAGTGTGTGGAATAGACTTTGATTTGCCTCACTATTTTAGATGCATGTTCCATCAATAAGTAAATAAAGTGGATTTTTGAAAAGCAATCAAGGCCCTGATGATACAAATTAGATCAAAATGAGTTTTTCCAGAGGCAGACAGAGGCCTCTGCATTTCCTGGTGACTCTCTGTGCCTGGCCTGAGTCAGTGGGGCACTGATGACAAAGCCACTGATAGATGCAGTTTGTTTCAGCTCTCTGTGCTTTGGGGTTTTCCCTTGTTGTTACATTTGCTGAGGGAGCACGAGCTAACCCAAAAGCATTGCAGGAAATTCAACAGAAGTGGGCCAATGTGTGCATCATGTCTAACAACTGAAGTTAGACTATTCCTACTAAAACTTTGTGCTTTTTTTTTCTCCTTCCTCCTCCCCCAGGTTTTTGCTGAGCCTTCCATCAGTCTGTTCACCCTGGAATGCTGCAAGGGCAGAGAGCTGCACTTCAGTGAAGCAGTCAATTCTGTTTTGAACGAGGACCTCCATTTTAACACCCAGTCTGTGTGGGTGAGAAGTGGATTGTAAGTATGGAAGAAATATCCCTGTCAGTTTTGCACTGTAGGAGCTAACACTGAGCATGCATTGTCTCACGATTGTTGCCTTGTTCATGGGTTGGTTTACATTCTTAACCTCTGTTTTGAGAGACAGACTTTCAAAGGCAGGTAGTGGAAACTCAGAGTGCCTTTATTAACTGGCTGTAAAATGCCAGCTATAAACTGCAGTGATTTAAACTGCTGCAGTGGCTCAGTGAAGTTTGATGTGGTGACTGGCTGCCAGAGAAGCAGCAGCTCCTGAGAGGAGCTCAGGGTGGATCTGACAGCTGGAACAGTAATTTGCTTCTGTTATTAGTTTAACCCTCCTCCAGGAGTGTGAATGTACACAGGTTCTTTTGTGAAAACATTTTACATCTGCAGAAGTGACCTCTTCCCCATCTCTCCCTTTCACCTTTTGGAAAAGCTCCCAAGTGTTCTGTCTCAGCCAGGTTTTCAGCCTCCACACCCACAGCAGCAACAAATAACTTGCAGAGTCTCATCCTGCGACTGAGAGTAGCTGGAAACTGCTGTTCTCCTAATGGGACACACATTTCCTATGTTTATGTTTGACCTTTCCCCACCTTTTCCACATGGGCAAGGCTGTAATTTTCTTGAGAGAATAGCGAGCACAAGCTTCCCCACAGAGCTTTGCCAATTCACAACAGTTCCCAACATTTGTGCCACTTCCATCCTGAACCTTTGCAGAAAACACAGTGATTGTGTTGTCTGGAAATTCAATCACTTTGCCCAAGCAGTTGACTGCAAAGGAAGGGTGATGGCTTTGGGATCACGTGGCAAGAAAGCACAGGAGAGTGAGTGCAACAGGCCAGCCCCTCCTGCATCTTTCTGCTCAGTTTTGGGTATCCAAGCCAGGTTAGCTGCCTCCCTGTCTCTGGGATGGGTTCAGGACAGAAGGGCTGTGCTTTCTCTAAGCTCTTTTCAATGCTTCCTAGGAAAGAGACCTCCACAGCCTGTCCTCATCTCACACAGCAGACAGATGGGGTGTCAGGTGATTGTGGGATGTCCTAGAGGGTTTGTTTGCCTTATCTGGGATTCAGAGTTCAGGAAGGCAGATTCAGAGGGGGTTTGGCTCCTTGTCCCAAAGCCTGCTGTCAGCTTTGGGCAAATAGCAAAGATCTATGTAAATACGCTGATGGCATCTTGCTGCCAGGCTTAGGTGAAAGGCTCCTTCCTAAGCCAAGTGGCCACCTCAGTGAGACGCAAGCCTGGGATCTGCTTTGGCAAAGGGTGCTGGGGTACTCAGAGGTGTGGGAGAGGTGGCACAGCCCGTGTGAGAGCAGAGATGTTTTGTCTGTGTTGCTGAATGCCAGGAGCCCAGCCTGGCTTCAGATGGTGATCACTGTAAGTCTTTCCCCCTCTGCTCCCTATAAATGCCTGCTTTGAAACTGCATTCCAAGTGAGACTGTTCCATGCTCCAAGAACAATGTTAACAGTGGATTCTCGGTGACTTGACAGAAACCATTGCAAGGAAAAAAAAGCCAGGAATGTGTTCAAAGTGTAAGGAAGACACAGGGGTGGTTAGGCTGCCCTGAATACCTGTTAGTCAGGAGGTGTGGGCTTTGTTTGAAGGAACAGGGACCCAGCCTCATTGCCAGGCAGCTCACAGCTGGCACAGCTGAGCCTCCATGGAGCCCTGAGCAAGGCTGGCTCTCAGTTTCTCTGAATTGTGGGCACTGGGCAACAGCAATTCCAGGTGCTTCGAGGCCGTGGGTGTTTTCTCACTGACTCAGAGCGCAGCCATCCCTCCTGTTCTTGGCAGCTGACCTGTAAAGCAGGTAACCTGGGAAACCAGCACTGCCTTTGTGTTCAGAGGAGTTAATGAGTCAGGCATTTAGGATTCACTGTCCACACAACAATGACCTATTGATGTAAACAGAAGGGATCTGTGCTCCTGAGGCTGCCTTTGTGAGCAGCATTTACTGAGCAGATGCCCAGATAACAAGGGGTCTGTATGAGCCAGTGCTGTAACTGGGTGTTGCAGGACTCAGCCACATCCACGGTACATTCATGACAGGAAAATCTGCTGCAGCAGGGTGTGGGGTTTGGAGTGAATACCTGTATGTGTTTGCAGACAAGTGGAATTGTATAAAAAGCTTTAACTGTAACAAAAATACCAGACAAGATCCTCTCATCATTAATGTGCACAACCAGGCGAAGCTGCAAGTGTGGCTCCCTAGTTCCCTAACACAGGCCTGCTGAAACCAGCATTATTCCCAGCTGGACTCATGCAGAACCAGAGGTTCTCCTCTTTGTGGGGGGAAAAAATGGAGGGGAAGAGGGGAGATGGGAAGTGTAGTTTACAAGCTGTAGGCAGGCAAACAGAAAACAGGTCTGAATGTCAACAGAAGGCAGTCATCCCACTGAAATGGACGGGATTTTGCAGCACAGAAATAGAGGTTTGCTGTTAGCCCACTATGAAGAGGTTTGGGGGATTCCAGGAGCACAGCCCTGAGCTGCAGTTTAGTTTTGCTGTGGATAATGAGCACCCTTTCATGTTCTGTTCTGTGTATCCAGGTGGATTGCCTATGAGGGATGCAATTTTTTAGGAAAGCAGATTCTGCTGGAGCCCAGGGAGATTTCAAACTGGAGTGAACACAGTGGCTGGAAAGTGATTGGCTCCCTTCGTCCTGTGAAGCAGGTACTGTGAGACTGAGTGAGGAAAAGGGGTTTTTATGGGCAGGGGTCTGTGCACAGGTATCAGCTCTGCCACCAAGTACAGTGGGGTGTGCTGTACTCCCTAAATCAGCCCAAATGGTGACAGCCAGAAGGACCCACTGGCAGATTACTGAAGCAGAACACGCCTCTTGTGGCAGTTACTGAGATCTATGTTAGGTTCCTAAAGGGAAAAAATTCCCAGTTCCTTGGTGCCAAGTTTTGTTTTTCTGAATTGCTCATTAGCATGTTCTGTGGATGCTCTATTTTTACATTTTTGCCATATAACAATATAATGAGGAAACCAATTCCACAATGGCTTGTGTCATAATTAACATAAATGGAAGCAAGAGCAAATTTTATTGTGCTGTAGCCTGCATTTCGAAAAGAGGCAAAGCTCATGCAGTTCCCATCAGGTTTTCCCTCTCTGCCTCACCCCAGGTAATGCCAATTTCAGTCTCATTCAAAGGTTCAGGTCTCTAAACCACAAAGTAAAGAGTAACTAAACATTGTACAGATACAGGTTTTGTTTATGGGTGCTTGGTGGGAAAGAGGCCTTATAGTCTGTAGCTCAGGGTTTGTTTTAATATGGAAAAAAAGAGATTCAAAGCTCCCAGGAGCAAAGCTGTGCTGGAGCTGGGGTTGGGGTTGCAGCAGAGCTGCCCTTTATAACTCCCTGCTCTTTATTTGCACTGAAACCAGTGAATAACAGAGCAGAAGCTCAAATCCTGCAGTAGTCCTGCGAAATCCTCTTTATTTTTTTGCCTAAACAAATTAAACATGGATACCAGGTCAGAACCCTGTTTTCCACGGATGTTGAAAAGTAATGGTGTATCTCTCTGCCATGTATTCCAGTTAATGAGGGCTGAAGCTGCTGGATATGTAACACAGTAAGTTTTGTGTCCCAAGAATAAAAACCTTGTGGAGTACAGCGCATTTACTGCCCTTGGAACGAGTGAAATGTGCTGAACTAGGCATATTTGCAGATCACAGGAATTAGTTGTATAGCCATAATCACATTTTTTTTAAAACCTATCTGCCATTGCTGTTTATAGCTGCCCATCTGCATGTGAAAGACCACTTAACTGTGCTTCACATGCACGTTTCTTTCCAACAAAAACCTAATTCCTGAACATCCTCAGCTGAAAACAAAATCTGAACACAGAGTTCAGAAGACTGGTGTAAGGTGGGACGGGGGGGCCCTCTCACGTCCATTTGCTTGATCTCTGTGTTGTACATCTCTTCCCTCACCCCACTGCAGCCAGCAGTGTACCTGAGAGTGAGGAACAGGGCCCAGGGGAAGTACCTGACCGTGGCTGGCAGCCTGGCAGACATCAGGGCAACGTCGGTGTGCGCGGCCCCGCACAGCGGCAACGCCTCCCAGCTCTGGCACTACTGCCGGGGACTCTTCAAGTCCAGGGTGAGTTTCAGAGTGATTTTCTATTCATGCTGCCCTTGACAGTGTGTTATTAATATAAAAAAAGCTGATGGTTTAACATTAAAAAAAGTGAAGTAACAAAGACCACCACCTTTGATCAAGCAGCTGGTCAGGTGTTGAGTAATCTGTTCCTCGTTTGCTTGCCAGGCTTCTTAGCAACCACAGCACGATTTACTGCCATATGCTCGGTGCCTGAAACAAGCCAGGCACAAAACTGAGGCTCTGTGGCCTGGCTCTCACTTCTCTCCTTGTTTCTTAGGCCAACAATGCCTGTCTGGATGTCATTGGGGGCAGAGACGTGCCTGGGGCCAAAGTCGCCCTCTGGACAGAACATGGGAAGGACAGGCAAAAGTGGAGACTCAACGAGGATGGAACCATCAGTTCATACCTCAGTGAGCAACTGGTGCTTGATATTAAAGGTATTTAAAAACAAAACACCCTAAACCTCACAGGTTTCAAGTGTGTTTTTTGATGAA
The DNA here is from genome assembly GCA_013398055.1 of Ifrita kowaldi. NCBI lineage: Eukaryota > Metazoa > Chordata > Aves > Passeriformes > Cinclosomatidae > Ifrita > Ifrita kowaldi. The sequence goes on along the minus strand of VZRS01000908.1, from coordinate 8,651 downwards.
GGTTAATTGCCATAGTCCAGCTTTTTTGTTGTTTTTTTGTACTTAAGGTCAGAAACTGAATCCTGCCTTTCCTGTCCAGTTCCTTGATAGTGGGATGAGAAACAACAGGGCAGGGAGGAACCCTTCCCTTTTGATTCCAGAGGTTTATTTTGATCAGATCAACTGCTGTGCTTTAGGGAGTTAAGGAGTGCAGATGGCAAGAGGTGCAAGTTAAAGAAGACAAAATGGTGAAGGAAAAGCAACCACAGAATAGCTCAAAAAGAGGAAAGGAGTTGCAAAAAGAAAGCTGGTTAAAATTCTCATTGCTCAGTTGCAGACACCAGCCCCCTACCTCATGGAATTCCTATTTTTCAGCTGATTTTCCTACTTAGTCACACTTCTCAAAGATTATGTCTAATTTTTATGAGTATTTCTTTCAAAAACTTTTCCTTCATGACTTCCTTTTGTTTTTAAGGAGGAAATTACTATGACAAGAATCACATCATTATGAATCAGCCAATAGAAAACAAACCTTCACAGAAATGGGATATTGAAATATTGTGAGTAAAACCCACCCCAGAGATGGACTTTTTGTGGGCTACCAACATCGAGAGGAGGAAAAAAAAGAACCCAACTACTGAAGTCAACACACCACTGGAACCATAAGCAGCACCTCCTCTCTATTTTCCTTCATGCCAAGCACCAGCTCCTAAAAAGAACTGAATTTTGCACAAACCTGGAAGATGGGAGGTTGATCCAATGTCTCTCTGCAGGGAAGGTGATTCTTCAGAGGCTGCTCCTGTGAAAGTCACCATTACTCATCATCTGAAGTATGAAAGCTAAATGCAAAAGAGTAGGCAGAGGTTCTGCAGGATGGGAAGTGCAAGAGAACAGGGGAGAGGCTCTTCAGGAATGCTCTTTGCCTTCCTCTCACACTGCTGGAAGCTCGCTGAGGAGTGAATGCACTGATGAGCTTCAAGGAACTTGAGTTGGGCTTTTATGACCCAAGTGAAACTGCTTAGGCTCCAAAGGATCCTGAATCATGTCTCTCACTAAAATGCAATATATTTTGTTCATATGGACACCTTTGAACTGGAATTCCAGCTCAGCATGTGAAATGAGGCAATAGCGGGGCCTTTCACCCCCTAAATGATACTGGTAAGCCTTTTGTCTTCTCTGCTTTTAACAGCACCAAATTTTCAGTTTTGGGAACTGTTTTTCCTGACCTGGGGCCTGTTTCTTACCTTGGGAATCAGGAGTTGCCCCTGAAGATCACCTTTAACACAGAGCCATAGGTGTGTGTATCAAAGCAGGCGTCGCTGGTCCTGGGTCAGGGCACTTCCACAAGGGCTCAGCTGCACTTGCAGCTCTGATTTTAACTGTAGCTGTATTTTGTTTCAGTGTAAATAGCTTAATTTAATACCATGGCATTTGGCCTGGAAACCACATCTTCCTGCAGAAACCAACTCACCTTGGCACGATCCAAAGGTGCCAGCAGCCTGCAGTCCAGGGCTGGCTTCATGTTCCCAGTGTTGCTGCAGATCAGGGTCACTGTGGCACAAAGGACAACTGATGGTCCAGAGCTTCCTGTGCCAGGGCTCTCCTCAATTTCTACACTATGCAACCACAGCTATTGCCCCCTTCAGAGCCACAGACCTCACTGACTGCAGGTGGTGCTTGGAAAGCATTTTCCTGGCTCAACGCTGACCAACCACAGCCCCTTGTAGGGCTGTGAACACCTGACAGGGAAGAGAAGTCCCTGGCTTCACCACTAAATTAATCTTCATTGAAAATATATATTTTTTTCCCCAGCATTTGTATATTCAGGGTATGTATTTCTAGGACTATTTAAAGAGTTCAGGTTAGCTGAATACAGATACTTTAGATTCCAAAAGCTGTAACTATGCCAGCTGTGCACTCAAACAGGATCATCCCCAAACAAAGACATAACTCTAAGTTTGCCATAGAAATAAAATATATGGATGTCTATTTTTGTATGAAATGGAGTTCTATATAGTACTATTTAAAAAAAAAAACCTACTTGCACTTACTATTTTACATTCTAAAATTATCATAAATCTGCTGTTTGAGTAACAGATCCTCAAATGTATGTATATATTTTTTCAACTAAAGCACTTAAGCTTTTTTCCATGTAAGCCAGTACAGCAAGTGTTCTGCATGTGACTTTCCATATGAAATTTTAAAAGCCTGTGTAAAAAGTTGTAGTTTTTTAAATGAAGAATGACTAAATCATACTTGGTGTCTCAGTGTTGCATAACAAAGTAAAGCAGGCTTTTGTACTTAAGAGACCTTGAATGTAAAATGCTAAAGCATGTATATTTTAACTGTATAAAACTTTTTAGGAGAAACATTTTGCTGGTTGGTTTCTTTTTAAACAAACTAAGCAATAGTTTTTAGCAGATGCTGAACACATTCCTGTAAAATATTTCTTTTCCAATGGCCAAAAAAGGGGGATAAGTATATTGAGTATGTGGCTGTGCTGTTACATGAGAGTGCATATTAAAAATCAATGAAGCATTAAAGTAACTGCACCAGTCTCATCAAAACCCATCCAAGTGAACACTGAAGATACAGATTCCAGCTTCAGGCTTTTGGGTTACTTTGACTCGAAATTGGTGCTGGGGGAGGTAGAGGTTAAATATTACTGTTTGTTTATTCCAGGGATGGCTGCATCTGAAGGAAAAGGGGTTTCCTTGGGCAAAGTTGTCCCCCTGTGGGAACAGCACACGCAGCTTTTACCAAGAAGCTCTTGTTCTGTCAGGGCAATCAAACAGAGCAAACAGATTTTCCTGCTGATGAACTTTACAAATGAAAAAACAAGTTAAATGTTTTATGCCCAAGGTTCTGGAGCCTGTTCCATGTGTAACTTTAGATGTCCTCCACATCCCAGCAGCTCTCCAGAGGGAGAGGGACACCACAGCACTGGTGTTACTTAGGAGTGACTTACCTGGAGCTGTGGCTCACGTACCTGTTTTTCCCCATGCCCAGTTTCCCAAAAGTGTGGAAAGACAGGTAACATTTGGCACCAGAAAGCAGCAAAGTATAGATATTGCAATGCTTTGTTAGCACTACAAACCAGAGGCTGGATGGATAAAAAAACCTAATTTAATAAGCCTTGCTCTCAAGAGATGCTTAATAGCCAGAAATACACCTCAGAGGAGCAGCTAATTCACAAAAGCATCAAAGAACTTCAATCAGACATTCAGTCCATAGAGACAAGGCAAGGTTTTCTTTCTCTTCATCTGAGGTAAGGTTAAGCTCTTTAACATTCACAGTGCTGCTGCTCCAGATCTGCTTCAGTGCATCCAAGTATGACACAGGGAACCGCAGCCCGTGAGTCTGCTGGGGGAAGAGTGACAGGAACAAACCCTTCAGCAAAGCGTAGGGACTTCATTACACAACAGTGTGTGAGGCTGTGGGCAGGGAGCAGCAGGAATGTGCTCCCTTCCCACAGCACACTGGTGTTTATTAGAGCAGCCTCCAAAAGACAGAGTTTTATCCAGATCTGTTTTACTGAGAAGTAACTCTTCCATGCTCAAGCCCACTTTATGAGGTAGGAATGTTTATGGCATGTGGTTTCCACATGGAAGAAAAAAATAATTTTAAACTTACACTCTTGCCTAACCCTACCCATTATTTTAGCAAGGTCACAGAAGTTTATTTCTAGCTGACACAGAAGCACAGAGGACCTTCCTTCGCAGGAGTCTTTAAGGGCAGGAAGGACAATCCTGTGCTGTGCATGTGCTGCTCAGGTGCCAGTGTACAACCTCAGCTCTAGAGGAGCAGTGAGATTTACTTTCAAAGGACAGTAAAAGGCTTGCAGCAATGGCCAAGCCAGGGCCAGGCTGTGCTCTCTGTTCTGCCTCTTTGGTGGAGTTGTGCAGACAGGATCTAACACAGGTTGAACATGGCAGAAATGAGGTGCAGGGATCCCCATGGAACATGTGCTACATCTCCAGCAGCCTCAGACAGGGACCTGCTGAAGGACACACAAGTAAGAGATGATTTTAGTTGCTCCAGGAGCTTTGCTAACTGGGACATGGGGCATGCACAAGACATCCCATTAACATCTCAAATGGTTAATTAAGCATGAGATCACATTACTTAGTTCTGCTGTTCAGTGCCTGTGTTGCTGCCTCAGCTCATCCAGGTACTTTAGGAATGAAAAGCTCTGGGTGCTGAAGAACACAGCCAAACCCACAGTGGCAAACACTTTCGGGGTGTGTTTGCAGGAACAAACCTGTGCCAGGCCATCCTCACTGGCAGTGTCATCCTCTGTCCCCATCATGTGAGTTTCTCTCCTGTTCTTTAAGGAATGATACACATAAACCATCTCCCTGCGAATTTCATCCTGAAAGACAGCAGGAAGAAAATGGTTACAGGTGATCCACACCCTCACACTCATCTCAGTCCAGTGCCAGCTCCTTAATTCCAGAGCCCACTGCTACAGCAAGGAAAGCAAGTCACCTTCTCAACTGAATGACCCAACAGCCACCTCCCAGCAAAAAGGGACCCTCCAAAACACCTCTGAAAATTTATTTACAACCTTCTGCCTTAAAACCACCCCTGCTCGAGTCCCGGGACTGATGCTGTGTAGAAAATAGGCCATTTGGGGTAGTTCTCCTAAAAAGTCTTAATGAACAGGTGTGCATCAATAAATCTCCAGTCTGAGACTGTTCTGTCTCTTAAAAAGCACATGCCTATTATCAATCCTTGGTCAAAGCTGTGCAAATCAGTTGCAAAACAAAAAAAAAAAGGAAAAAAAAGTTTCCAAACCCTACACAGTCTCACAGCACTATGGACACAAATAAAATGGAGGAGAAAAATCAGAAAGTTCTGGTATGTTTTTCTTGGAGGGAAACATTCCACTCATGAAAAAAGAAAAAAAAACCCAAATTGTACAAGATAAACCATCCTGAGTGTATGTTCCCCCTCTTTTTTAATTAAGATAACAAAAAGCACTTCTATACTTTCATACTAGTAAACCTTCAGAGATAAGCAGCAGCATAAATACAGAATGATGCAAGATGCCAGTATCTATGTCGTGGAACAACTTACAGTGCCACTGTTACCCACTTAGGTACAGAGATAACTCAGCAGTGAAGACTAAATGCAACCAAGAGAATTCCCTCTCTTCAGGAACCCTAATTTTATAACTTGTTCCTGTTGTTAAATACAAAGAATTCTAAAAAATTCTATTATCCAGAGCTATAGAGGTCATTTTAGCTGCTGTAGTGATCTACCCCATCTAAGCTCAGGTAAAAGCCATGCAGAACCATAGACTGAGTATAATTCTGTCCCTCCCTCCAGAAGGCTGGAATGTGCAGTTTCACTGCTCAGCAAACAGCCCCAGGATCTCCTAACAGCAATAATGGGATGCCGGATCCAACCAAGCAGAACTGCACAACCCTTTTAGTACAACAGAGCAACAATTCACATGCCTCCCACTCCCCACCCCAGCCATACAAGGGGGGCTTCTTACACTTACAGCATTCTCTTGATCTGGTTCCACAGTGATGATAGCATGGTCTCTAAACTGCAGTCTGATTTTGCTATCTATTTTTGGCAATTTCCCACCTAAGAAAAATAAATCCTCCCTTAGAAAGGAAGAAAACTAGACATGGTACAAATTGAGCCCCCTCTGTGCACTACCCATCCTCTTGCAGCCAGAATTTTTTGTTAACCTGTGTTTCCACACCCACACGTTCTCAAACTTGTGGTGGAGGGAGAAAGGAGAAATATTTTTTAATTCTAGGATAACCTTTATTTCATTCTAAGGGAGATGGGTCATCTCTCCCACCAGACACTGGGAATTAACCAACACAGGTGTGGCAAACACACACAGGGAGCCAGGCCACACAAAGCTGGGCCTAGACTGTGATCTTGGCCTGCCATGAAATGCCAGAAGTTTTAAAAGCAGACTTAGCCCCTACCATCACATCACACCAGTGTTAGGAAGCTCAAACTCTACCTGGAGTCAAAGGATCAGAGTCACATCCCAAGCATGGAGGCAACCGGTGCATAATGAAATCCTTCTTCATGTCGGATGATCTCAGTTCCCTGGAGCTCTCCAGGCGGTCTGCAAGCCTTCTCAAAAGGCTGCTCAGCTTTTTGGTGGAGTCAGCTGTGTTCACCTGCTAAACACCCACACAGAATTCAAGTTGAACAGACCAGGCCTAAAGCGGTGCAGCAAAGCAGTGAAAATCTGGACCCTCCTCTTTTATCTTTGCTTAGTCCCAAACCAAGCTTTGTTTCTTTTACACATTTCCCCACCAGCTGTTCACAAATCAAAGCTGAAGCTCACTCTCCCTTGCTCTGGGGCTAAAGGACTTGCAAGTGCACTTGAAGAAACCCTTGTTCCTCCTGCACACTGACAAGCTGAGCAGCAGCACTTCAGGACCACCATAAGGAGGTCCCACAACAATTCACAGCCTCACTAACTTTTAAAGATTCAAAAGCTTGGCCCAACAGGAACATTGCCTGTCTGACAGATCACCTGGATGCACCATTATTCCCTGAGTCCCACCTACTAACCATGAGCAGTTGCCTTGGAATGCTCATCCGCAGCGCCACGTCCTCTTTTGCTGTATCAAACACAAGGCCAGGAATTGCATCCAGTAAGAAATCTCCCCAAGAGCTGGAGGACAGGAAGGAAAAAAATTACTGAAACAGTTGCCTGAAATAAAACACACAACTTACTTTATCTTTCTAACTAAAGTAGTGTTCAGATGTAAAACAATTACTATTTATTATAGGCTCTTTTTTTTTTGTCATCTCTACTTAAATGTTTCACTGTGCTTCCCAGTGGGAAGGAAGAACTCTGGCCAATAAAAGGAATTGAACATCTGCTTCTTACTGCTTCTCTTGCCCCCAGTTCCCATCTGCCAGCAAGTGTCTTCAACTACTCACTGCTTTTCCAACCTGCCCTGCTCATCCCCACGTGTGCACAGTGCTCTGCCTGCTGGGACCTGCCCCAACACACAGAGATGTCCCTTTTGTCTTGGTGCCTAAAAATACCTGGAAGTGCCACCTCCACCAGCACTTCCTCCACAGCTATTTTCAAATTCTCTTCAGTTTTCCAAGGAAATGTTTCCACATATTACTTCCATCTACAAGCCAAATCAAAACACCAGGACTGCTGCTTATTTTACCTACACTTGCTGACAGCAGGGGCAGAGGAAGGCTCTTACACTTCATTGCCAGTAAGCTTAATGGATGATGATTGCACTTTTTAACCTTGGAAGAGGAGCAGTCTTGAAGCTTTTCCTGCTCCTCTCCTCACCCATGACAGACATCCCCAGGGAATGTGCTCCTGACAAGTCATGCACTGGACTGGCCTTGGGCTGGTGCAGCCATGGAGAAACTGCACTGACTCCACACAAGGCTGCAGATCTCCAGCAATCCCATTACAAGGAGCTGAATCCTTGGCTTCCCAGCAGGGCTTGACCAATAAATCCATGCAGATCCAGCTGGACAAACCCTGCTGTGCACACTGGCCACAGAAGAGTTACCAGCAGCACTGACACCCTGGGCTTCCACAGTGGCACAGCTGGTGCTTAGAGATTCATCTCACAATTATCTAAAATATGCCCAAACTTTTTCTGCCCTGTTTGGCAGATAACAGAAATCCTTCCCAATCCAAGAAATCCCAAACTCAGGCTAGTAACTCCAAGCCTGAGAAGCTGATTAGCATTTCCCTGTGTGATAACAACATTTCAATGAGGGGGACAAGGACCTGACCTGTGTCAAAAGAAATCTGACTCTCATGCATGGGATAGGAGATGAAAAACACAGATTAGCAGAAAATATTTGCATGGAAGAATCTGTCAGAAGAGGTCTGGGTGACCATCAAATACAGGAGAAAACCCGAGGAAAGGAGTAACTCATGGCTCTTTATCTGGATTAGGAAATGAACAACCTTAGCCACTGGTAAGGGGTTTTTTCAAACACAACAGTGAGTTTGCAGTTGTAACATTATCTTCCACATTAAAGTCTCCAGCTGGTAAATAATAAAAAAGGCAATTACAAAGCAATCAAGCTTGCTGCAGGAAAACCTGGCAAAGAGGCTGCTTCAAACAACAATGGTCTGGCTCCCCTCCTTCCCCCAAACCCCAAGACTTCAATTACTGGCTAGTTTGAATATTGGCAACTTGTGTAAGCCACTCACAGAGCTGGACACGCCTCCGTGATCCACATTTAAGAACGAAGAAACTCCGGGACACCCTCTTTGGCTTCTGGCTTTCTAACAGGTAAGTGGGGGGGCCCTGCTCGGCTGGGCCTGGCCAGGAGCTGCCACCCTGGAGCTGGGCCGTGTTCCACCTGCGGCTCCGTGTGGGCCAGGAGCTGCCACCCTGGAGCTGGGCCCTGTTCCACCCGTGGCTCCGGGCCTGGCCAGGAGCTGCCACCCTGGAGCTGGGCCCTGTTCCACCCGTGGCTC
>VZRS01000903.1:434424-508972 GCA_013398055.1 Ifrita kowaldi | reverse complement strand
TATTGTTACTATTATTATTGTTAGTATTATTACTACTATTTTTGTGGAGGGACATGGATTCAGTGTGAGATTTCAATGGAAAAATGTTCAAAACTTGATTCAGTCTCATGCATCAAAAGCAAACACTTTGAAAGAGATATGCAGGATTTGGAGGAAAACGGTGGATAACTCCTTTTTCTGCAACATGTCTGTTTTACTATTAGAAACAGGAAAATAATTCTCATAAGGAGAATTAAAGGAAGGACTAAACCTCACTGGACATAGGTTCGGAAGTTGGCATCCTTTTCTATTTGAATTTCCAGAATGACCAGGACCCTGAGGAGTTCAACACTTTCACAATTGAAATATCTTGAGGGTGGGTTTAAGCTAGACAGATATGTTACACTTTGTGTCAAAACAGATCCCCCAAACTGACATTATGTCACAAGAAAGACCATGTAATTTACCAAGAAGTACAAATGGAATATGGCACCTTTGAGAGCTATAAAAGGAATGGCTTTAGTGAGAAGCCCAGTTCAAGGTTCAGAGGGTATTGTTTCTGTGGAAGTATGATCACATGCTTGGACACATTTGATTGGCCATGCAGGCATAAGGCTATAAAAGCAAAAACCCTGCTACTTTTCTGAGGTTGTCCTGCACTCATTTGCACAAATCTGGCATGAGAAATGGGAGATAGAGGACAAGCCCAGAAATATCCTTCTATTGTGAGAAAAGGCTTTCATTCAGTAAAGCATTTGAAAGAATATCGGAGGTCTAGAGTGGTTATTAACAGTAACTGCCACCATATCAAGGCTCCACTGGTCTCTTCACTCAGTTTTTGACAGAAAGTTAGAGCCTTATGAAGGGATTTTTCTTCTGGATAAATAACGTAATGCATTTCAATGAATTTGTGATACCGCCATAACATTTATTAATTTCACTCTGTTGATCAATAGCCAAATCCATATTCTGCAGCAGGAAATGAGAACTTTTGAAGTGGGAGAGCAGGTATGCTCTAAAATCCCTGCTGTAAAGAGAGACAACTTTACCTTGCTCCTGCTCATCTCTCTTGGTTTACCCTCTCCTGTGCTGGAAAAAAGGGATAGGAATCTTGCAAAGAAATTTCTTAAGGTGACAACTAAAATAGGTGAACCTATTAACACTTGTAAAAATCACAGTTTATGGGGTTTTGGAGGATTGGGTCTTTACAGGCCTATTTCATAATAAAGAAATCCCCAGAAAAAGCCTGAATAAGAGAATGTGAATAGAGAAGGCCTGACAGAGTGGGGACCTCCAGGAAGAGTGAGAATTTGTCATTTACAGCTCCTTTTGTCAGGATGAAAGGGGACAAGAGAAAATAAAAGCTCAAGAGCTCAATATTCTAGGACTTACGACTTCTGAAAATCATTTAAAGTTTATGGCTTTGAGTTGGATGATCAACTACCATCTGGCAAAGCTATCAACTGGTGCTGCAAAGGATGGAGTTGTTCTGTTGCAATTCACTATGATTGTTGAGAGGGAAGCTGCTGAGGCAATGGGATGTAACTTCTGAGCAACTTTCAGAGCAGCATCCTTTAGCAACTTAAAGGATTGTGAGAGCTGAAGAAACTTCTTAGTCTAACTTCTAATTGACCTTATAGAGGAAAGTTTGCTGTGGCACAGTGTTCTGTCACCATTCATAAAGTTAGTAAAATCCCCTCTGATCTCAAATAACAACAACAACAACAAAAGAATATTTGTCCAGTTATTCCTTATTCCTTGTTATTCCTGATTATGTGGTTTTAAAATGAGAAAAATACCTTAGCCTTAAGAATGACAACCCAGCAGTCAGAGTTCCAGAAGCATTGTAAGGAGGAACAGGAATGAACATTCTGATGGATTAGAATGGTTCTGTACATATTCAAGTTACTTCCTCTTCCCATAGTTAGATAATACTTCAGTAATCTAAAGAGTTGCTGAATGCTAGATGTACAGGTGGCAAGTATTTTCTCTGAGGTTGGGGTGTTTTTGGTGGTTGGGGGGTGTTTACAAGCATTTTGGCTAGAAATTGTATAATGGATAAGGGTAGGTACATTACCTGCTTAAAATGCATAAATTAATGTTCAAATGGATGTTCATACTTTCCTTAAAATCACAAAAACAAATCCTTCAAGTTAGTCCTATTTTTAGTTTTCAAATTTATTGCCTTATCTTCATTGCAAAGTAACTGACCCACACTCAGATTCTGAGTAGGAAAAAATTAATGAGCAGTGAAGAATGTTGCTGACTCACACACCTTCCTTGGCTACCTCTTCTGAAAGGATGTCTCTGCCTTCACAGTAGAGGAAAATTGGCAAGGAAAGCCACTTATGGAGGGAACCTCATCGTTCATGAAAGCCATTTCCTTATAATTTTCAAACAAAAATGCAGAAGTTTACAGACTTCTTTCCAAAATGTCTTGATAACTTTTTCATCCTGCTTTTGCTAATATCGTGCTCCTTGATGCTCTAAGAAGCACTCCCAGCTGCTCCCCTGTGTTACGGTCTCCTTGGCTTGACTTGAAATGAGACATGGGTTTTGCTGTGCCCTAGGGTCTGTAGTTCAAACACTCTCCTGTACATTGTTAATGGGGGCAGACAACTCCATCTGTAAAATACAATGCTTGTTCTCTCTTGATTCATGTGCTTCACAGAGACACAAGGTGAGGATACCATTCTAAATACGTATCAGTGACACAGAGGTAAAACATTAGTCTGTATTAGCACTGTAACTACCAGTCACAGAAAATATGAAATGAAACTTGGAAGGTAGAGAAAACATATTACTGATATGACATGATAAAATGAAGTTTGTGCTGCTCTGGATGTTTGTTGAAAAGGAAAAAATGGTGAAGCTTCCTGAAGCAGGATTTTCTGAGATACTTACCACTGTGGTAGCTAAGCAACGTTATGTTAAGTAACATAATAAAATTAACTAGAACATTCATTCTTTCAAGTATTAGCTAGTTCCCTGTTCTCTAGAATATGACAATTATACGAGACAGTCTGAAAGGAATTCTATCATCACTGTCTCAGCACTTAATTCCTGTCCTTCACCCTCAATTAAATCAATGAGAGCTAGACACCTGGGTGTTTTTGAAAATCCTATTAGGTGTGCTTTTTGTGCCTATAGGTTATGAGATACTTTAAAAATCTGGGGTTTAGGACATATGGCTACTTCAGAAGTACACATTAAGAAGAGTTGTGTGGCGTTAATTGTCATTCTGCATTTTGACATATCCTGGAGTAAGAAATTGTTAACTTGCAGCTCATCTTGAATTCAAACTGATCTATGTATTATAATTGCCAAATATACACTGCTTTTTAAGACTCTGACAACCTGCCTTTTGACTACTGTTGGCTGCATAGGGCAGCCTGATGACACCATGCCCCTGACCAGGCTGGGCACTGTAGGCAGGATGTGACCCACGTTATTCATGCCATGTACAATTCTCTCAAGTCTCACTGCCACTGGTGGAACCAAGGGGTGGTGCAACCAAGGCGGGGTGCAACTCTTACTCAGATTCAAAAGATATTTGCATGGTTGGCTGTTGTGGCCAGATGACCTGGACTCCAGGTGTCCCTGGCACTCCACCATAAACAAGATATCAGTTATGATCCTGTAGTTGCTGTCAGGGATCATGAAAGTTGCCTTATGGGCATGTTGTTGCTTGTCTTTTCTACTGTCCCAGCAAAGCTTTATTTTATAATGTGTTGTCAGACTCCAGTACTGTTCAAACAGCAAACCCTTAGAACTTTTATGCTGATTATAATTCAGATAGCTGGTTTGGAGAAAAAATTTATTACAATTTTCCTGGAGTCAGTGCAGCTTGATGGATAACTATTGTGGGGCACCCTTGTAGAATTTCAGGTGTATTTGTATGGTATACTTAAAATATTGTGCCAGGAGATTTTGTTTAGCAGTAATGAGTTTACCTTCTTACCTTCATCAAGAGGATAAAATATTGAAGCTGTTGCACAGATTTTCTAATAAGAATACATTTTTGAAGGTGTATATATAATTTTCAAATATTCACATATAATCAGATTTAAAATGTGTTCATTTTTTCCCTATCAGGGGGCTTCATCCAAGCCCAGATGCACTGTAATGAAATCCTTTGCTGGATAAGTAATTATGAATTCTAGGAGGAATGATTCACTTAGCTTTGCACTTGACTCTTTGTGACAGTCTCTAACCAACAATGAGAATATTTCTTTCCATGGTATGGAATGATAGTTGACGTAGGTTCTTCTAAATCCACCACCTGCTCTTTAATTTGCCTTTATGTAGATAAGACATTTTTCATAAGGAGATGTCACGCTTCTTTTTGATAATGTATTTTATTAAATGCAAAACAGTGAAGTTAAAGGTCTGGATTAAACTAACAAAAGCAAATTTACCACTTCATCCTTAACTTACTCCATATGCCTAGTTAATGCAGCACATAATAAGAAATTTGGCCACTGCACTAAAACCATTGGAAACAATGAAATGGTCTTAAATGCTATACTGAAGTGCTGGAGCATTCCCTTCATTATTGTCTACTTATGTCATTCTCGTAATTAGTCTTTTTGTTGTTGGGTTTTGTTGTTGCTGTCATTTTGGATTATTGTTGGTTTTTTTACACTTGCTTATATACACACTGGTTGCTATCGGAGCATGAAAAAAATTAAAATTCCTGTACTTTTCATGTCTTTTTAAAAAATGTAAAGTCAAATCCCATGTATTAAATATGATTGGAAAAAAACAGTATGAAATTTCAACATGAACATGAAACAAATCCAAACTTACCTTTAGACCTTTTCCTGTTTTCCGTTGTCCATTCTTACTTTGATTTATAGTTTCTCAAGGTTTTCCAAACAACTCTGCGATTTCATATTAATATTCCCTGATTCTTTCCCAATAAAAACTCTATAGAATGCCTTTTTTCCCCAGTTTAGCCTCTCTTCTGCCATATTGTATACCTTATTTCATGCTCTATTTTTTTCCATCTTCCTTAATACCTAATTCCTTTAGTTCCCTTTTCTCTTACCTTTCTTCACTCATTTTTAATCCTTTTTCAGCTTAAATATAATTCTTCAACTTCTGATTATTTATAGGCAGCGTTGAAATCAGCTCCCTGTCACCAGCTAAGAATTTTGCTTTTTGTTGCTTATCTTGATGCTCTCTCTGGTGGGTGAGATATAGAAATCTCGAAGTAGACTATGAAGACCCTCTTGTGCAGGGCCTACTGAGTGAAACTACGTGATTCTACAGCTGGTTTTCAGAAGGCTGAATGTGAATAACAACGTCCTAATTTACCAAAGGTAACACTGAAATTCAAACCCATTTTTCTGTAGCTTTTTCTGAAGTACCTTTCCAGCATGACGCTACTGGGTACTCTATTCTTTAGCAATTAAAGCCTATTTACAGTAGTAGCCGGGACTGAGACCATGTGGGGCAAGTCCCAAGTCCTTGCTATCTGTGTGCATATTCCCTGTTAATACACCTAACGACAATACTCAGAAAAACCTCTTCAGGAATCCCGGTTAATTAGTTTTTAAAGTCATGTTTCTGTCTAGCCTACCATGTATTGCCTTGGTTTGGTTTGGTTTATTTTCTTTCCAACAACAGCAAAAATCCCCAACCATTTCATCCTCCAAACCAGAAAGAAAGCCTTATTGTAATCCTTGTCAAGGTAAATAGTTTCTTCCATGAAAAATGGCTGCTTGCTTCCAGAGCTATTTCCTGTGATAAACACCTAGGATACGAAGAATAAAAAATATCACAAATTAACAACTAAAAAATTTCTATTGTCAAATTTTTACTTAGAGATAAAACTGAAGGACAATTTATATACAAAGAATGCTGCACTTAGAGGAACTTTGTATATATGCATAATTGCAACAAGACCTGTAGGCATAATTCAAACATTTACAAGGTGGGAGGGGCTTGTGTATTGGACACGGTTAGGTTTTTTGGTAGCAAGAATTTCATTGTTCTTCTCTGGATATTTAAGGAATGAAAAATAGAGATATGTTCCTTTGAAGTCCCTACTCAAGGCTTTCATATTACTTCTTTGAGAGGGCAGTTGTACACGTCATATTTCTAAAACCAGGAGTGATTTTAATTTTATTTGGTTTGAAAAACTTTTTTCTGATAATTATGTATTTTTCTAAAATGTAATTTCTTTTATAATAATTATTGCCCTTTATAATAGGCATAGCCTTTCATGAACTTAACGATAACTAACTTTTATGTGTGAATTCTTGTTCTTATGTTTACTCCTACTGAAAATAATCTTTCTTTTTTAAAGCTGATTTATATTTTCAAGATTTCCTTCCATTATATTCTTTTTCTTGGTTGCATTCTTGCAGCTTCATAATTATCTCTGCAGACAGATCTTAGTCCTTTTGTAAATGAAAAAAAAAAAAAGACTAGTGTTTTCCAAACTTTACGGGAGAATTGATGGTTCTTTCAGCGCTTAAAAGATTTTTTTAATATGGGAGAAATGTTTTATATGTAGATAATCTACACAGAATAATATTTTTTTGCAGATATTTAGGTATGATCTGAATAATGTTTACAAAACCAACACTATGTCAGTATTTAGATAATAAGTTATATGTTAAGCTATATGTCAGTACTAGTACTCTGGAATAAAAGAAAAAGGAAATCAGATTGTCTCACAGATAGGGTAGAGAACATAAGGCAGTAGTTCAGAGTTTTTTTCATATATTTGTGACATCCAAGAACTCTCGTAATCTCAGCTATATAAAACAGTAAGGACAAAATTTCTTGCCTGATTCGGCAAGATAAAAATTTGTTGAAGAAGGCTTTCTGCAGGTCCTGTGGGTCATGTGACAGCTACATGCAGATGACTTGGAGACTTTTGGTCTTGCTAATGGCATCAGGAGTTTGTGTTTAGGCCGCTGAATCCCCATGGAAACTTTGATTCAGTTCCATATGAGGCCTGCACATAAGTGCCTCTGGATGGGTTAGATATCAATACTTTTGTTATGGTTTATGGACATCTACTGAGGATAGCAGGTGTAATAGAGAAACATTAATCTGACAATAAAGTCTTCAAGTAAACAATGATAATATTCACCATTGTGAAATCATGTGTGGTACTTTAACCATGATGAGTTTTTCTTTATTTTGATACTGAGGTCTCCTTGGACAAAAAACATTTCTGCTGGGGAAACTTCTGGTAATACTTTACTGACTTCCTCTCAGCTATTCCGTCTTGGCAGAAGCTTGAAACAGTTTCTGTTTGAACACCATTTCTTGAATCAATGAAAAGGTGTTATAATCATGTTTACAGAATGTACTCTTGTCCATAGTATCAAGCATATGGTGTGATAAATATTGTACCTGCCATATGGAGGTTTAATATCACAGGAAATGTAACTCATTAGCCATATCTCTACTGGTGATTAGATTTAGTATGCACATACGTTCTGCATATTACTGTGGTTGTAACTAAAAGTAGGACACTAAGAGTCTGTACTTATTTACTCCACAATGTCCTCCAAGAAAATTCCCTCCTTCCAGCTGAGCCAGTAGGAGATCCAATAACTTTGTCTCAGCTGGAAATTGCTCTCTGCCATAAATCATGGTCATTTCATGCTTTGATGCACCATACTGAAATGTGTTAAAAAAAACCCCCAACAATTTATACAAAGCAAATTCTTGCTATAACCAACATAGCATATTTTTGCTCTAATAACTAAGAAAAAAATGTCAACAATTGCAAACAGTCATATAAATAAGAGTTTCTAAAAAACTCCTTATATGGCATTAGTCTCTTGAGCTCTACTTTGTACAGGCTAAAGTGGTACAGGTTTTTGCTGTGTGTTTGAATGTTGCTTTGGCTATGCAGGCAGGCAAGGGTATGACATAATTGTTCAATCACATGCACTCAATATTCTTTAAATGAGGGGGGTTTCGAAGAATGTGTTCATCCTAGTGGCATTCAGAAATTTTTACTTTTTTTGTGTTTTCCTTGATGGTAGAGTCACCAAAGGATAGCAAGTCTGATTATCACTCTGATTGTATAAATACTGTGTTGCAAATTAAAGTAATTGACAAATATATTTGCAAAAGTATTTGAATTAAGGAATAGTTCCAAAGAAATGTGAAGGAAAAGAATGTCATGTGTAGAAGTAATAATCTATATTTTCTCAGTGGTAGATATGAGCTTTGGCTCAAAGAAGGCAGACATTGCAAGCTGTCTTTAATTATCATCCTATACATCCCTGTGGTCATGACACATCTTCTCTCCCCTTTTGACACACTAGTTTCAATTTTCTAGACAAATGGAACTAGACTATGCACCCATTGGTGACAAGAAAAGTCTTATCAACTTCTTGTCCACCAAGAAGGGGTAAATGTAGGAGAAAAAGAGAAATGTGGAATTCAACAGAACATGGAAAGATAGAGAGATAGATGGGTAGATAGATAGATGGATAGATAGATGGCTAAAACCAATAAAAATATCTGATTTTCTCAATGTGACAGTAGCACCTTGCTGCTTCCATTGTTTTTTTCTTAACTATTTCATATGTTATAGCAGCAGCAGATTAATTCCATATTATACATTCCCTTTGGATTATTTAAAATCATTGTTATGGTATTTTTCACAACAGCTTAATTACTATACATGCAAAAAATACACTCAGTTTGCATTGTAGTGCAGGCATATTCTGGAATTAAGAGAAATGCTTTTGATCCAGCTTTCCTTGATGAATTAAAGATAGCACAAAATATCATCTCTTTAGTAAGTGCCATTGTTATACAAATGTAATCAATTTTTTAGGATATGAAATAATTGGGGGAAATGTGCTTTTGGTCTAAGGGAATACCTCAGGAAAAATGTCAATTTTGAAGTGTTTGAATGGCAAATTACTGAAACGTGAAATCGCAGAATCGCAGAATGGTTGATATTGGAAGGGACCTCCAGGAGTCATCTTGTCCCAAATTCCTGCTCAAGCAAGGCCACCTAGAACACACTACCAAAGAACACATCCAAATGGCTTTTGAATATCATCAAGAACAGACACCACAATCTCCCTGAGTAACCAGTGTGACACATCTGAGTGTGCCAGTGCTTGGTCACCCTCGTGGAAAAATGGTGTTTTCTGACCTTCAAATGAAGCTTCCTGTCTCCATTTTTGACCACTGGCTCTGGTCCTTGTTCTGTCTTCTTTGCCCTGTTTCCCCATCACACCTTTAGGTATTTATACACATTAGACAAGACGTCTCCTGAGTACCCTCTTTTCCAGACTGAAGAGTCTCAACTCTCTCAGATTTACCTCTGAGAGATGCTCTGGTGTCTGAATCGTTTTTGTGGTCCTTTGTTGGGCTCTCTTTGGTATATCCATGTCTCTTTTGATCTGAGGAGCCCAGAATTAGACTTAGCACTACAGGTGTGGTCTTACCAGTGCTGAGTAGAGGGAAAGGATCGCCTCACTAGACCTGCTGGCAACACTGGGAAAGAAGCAGGAAGAAAATGGGAATGAAAAGACTGAAATAAGGAAAAATACGGTTATCTGAAATTTTGTTCTTATTTTCTTGATCTTAAGAGTCAGGGGAGGACATATGTTCATCCATGCAAGTGTTTATTATGAAGGTACAAAAAATATAGAAATTAAGAAGATCAGTACAAACAATCTTGTAGTAACCTAGATGTTGAGTATTGTTTCGTAATTTCATAAATTATTTATATTACAAATAATGACCATGAATTCAACAGTATTCATCTACACTCCATGGAAATATGTTTCCATAAAGTACTTTATGAAAGTTGTCATTATATTTAGGTGGAGAAAATTATGCAAAATGATGTAACATGATTTGTCAAGGGTCTCAAAGTAAGCCAGTAGCAGGCTTCAGATAGAACTGAGGTCTCTGGGGACCCACCTGATATCCTCTCTGTAGGAATACATTTTGTATTGGACATTGGTTAGAACAACTCCATTTTTCATTTCAATATTAAAGTTAAAAGTAGCATAATTAATATTAATTGGATCTCTTATATTTTCCTGCTTGCTGCTTAATCTAAAAATAAGTATATACATTTTTTGCAGATAAAGATATGACATAATGAGGGTTAAATTGCAATATAGTTTTTTTAATGTCCATTTGTTTGATTTCAGCATGCATTAAAAAACAAAAGGACCCCAAACCAAACAAATAACAACACTACAAAAGCCAACAACTAAGCTTCTTTGCATTAATTGCACTTTACATTAATGGCAGATTTCTGGTTTCAAAGATAATTCACTACAAATTCCCCTAGGTGAGAAATTTCATGTCAACTTATAAATTCTAACTTCGAAGAGAATTTAGCTCCGGTGTGTTGTAAACAATTTTCAGGTGCCTGCAAATTCAAGTCTTCTGTAATTTTGCTTAAAGCTTTTAGATTACATTATTTATGACCTTGTGATGGCAAAGAAAGGGATAAACTGAGGCTACAAAAAACTGTAATCAGAAACAATACTTTTATTATTGTTCCTTGGTCCCCTGTATTTCAGAACTTTTATACCACCAACCTGGTATCTATGTTGCAAACCTCACCGTCAGGTCAACATACAACTCTATATGGAGGTTAATATTAATTTTCCAATTCACAGTTAGGCTTACAGTTGCATAAGTAGACTGTAATTAGACAGAGGCAGCTCATACTTTCTGAAAAAAAAAGTGTTTTTGAAACATGGACATTGGATATGCTTAAATCCAGAAATTTAATGAAGAATATATCTCTGTTTAAAAGAACATCATCCCTTTCTGATCAAATAAATATTAAGGCAATTCAAGTATCCTAATGAGCAAAGCAGTGATGAAAGAAATCTTTTACATAACTGGTAGCATAACTATATCATGTAGATAAGTTTTGTTATGTTTTGTCAAAGAATCTTAAATTTTTCCCTATCTTAGCTTCTACAAATACAAATGACAGATCTCTTTCCATATTCTCTTCAATGACATTTGCAGTAAATTTAATTTATAATATTGTACCAAGTATCCACTGCTACACTGTCATTGAGATTATTGAAATGATAGTTCTGCTAGATAATCTATCAATCCAAACTGCAGGACTTGGGCCAATCTCGTCTATATTAAAATTACCTTCCCTGTAAGAAAGACATAATTCTTCTCCTTTCTTTCACAACTTTGCCTTCTGTTTTGAGTTTTATGAATAATTGCTTTCTACTGATCAAAACCAAATTCTAATATACTGCACAGATGGTCATTGATCACTATAAGCACTAATGTATAAATAAAAATATGTTTATGTTTCAAACTAAAACTGACATCTCTATAATAAGACCTCATACACACAAGCTAGTACATTACTATACCATACCCAGAGAGGCTGATTGCTCAGCTTCTGTGAGAGATTTTCCAGCTGAAATATGGATCCTATATTAATGAAATATAGAAATATTAGTACATATTTTCTGTGTAAAAAACCCTCTATGTATTTGATTGTTAAATTAACCGAACCCTAGGATTCTCCATTAATTAAGATAGTACTGCAGGTATATATCTTAACCAAGGTACATTTACAACTTTGTCTTGGTATATCACTATAAACCTGTTTTCTAATTCTGTTTTAGATGAGAAGTTGTCTGATATTCCCTTCCCAATCTCTAGTGGGTAATTACCCATGCCACATGATCACCATGCAATTTATGTACAGTTTCTCATCTGTTGTTGATAAAAGTCATAAATAAATACATGGCAAGTCAGAAATGTGATGCACTAGAAATGCTTTCAGGGCTATTGGCACTTCAAAAACGTAAGTAAATATGATTAAGTAAGTATGATTAAAGGGAAAGGAGAGGAGAGGAGAGGAGAGGAGAGGAGAGGAGAGGAGAGGAGAGAAGNACGTAAGTAAATATGATTAAGTAAGTATGATTAAAGGGAAAGGAGAGGAGAGGAGAGGAGAGGAGAGGAGAGGAGAGGAGAATTTAGTTCCGTTTTTAAAAATTACCTAAGCATGATTTTTTCTTTCCCATGCACCGTGTAATCTATATTAGGTTTGACAGGTGTAGGCCAACAGTTTGGAAATAAATGAAAACTTGTCTCTACTCTGAAATTCTCCATACCTTCTCTTTAAAGAATTTATCCTTGCTGATTGTGAGAATGGCCACTAAGTTGCTAATTCTGTGAAATCCAAACCAGGACCTATGGAAAAAAAACCAAAAAACAACTAATCAAAGATTGTTACAGAAATTAATAATAATTTATGGTTTTGGTAAAATTTAAAAGTTTTGTATTTCTTTAAATACGTGGCTTTAGTCCTTCCATTAGCTAAGGTCTTCTTGCTAAAGCTGCTGTGCTGTACAGTGTGCTTCTAAGATTAGACGGCCTTCACTGAATTCTGAAAGTACTTTAAGTGTTGTAAGCATTGTCTGTCCTCCTTTTCCACAAAGAAGCACGAAAATTTTTAGAAATCAGTAAAAATCACACTGTTGACATTTCAGTGGTTTGAATCTAACCCTGACAATGGTATAGGAAGAGCGTTTTTCTTTCTTGGGATATTGTCTGCTTTCTTCTTATTGGACTCGAATGGTTCTATTAAGTAGGACAGGATAATTCCCAATTCTTCTGCTCTTCTATGCTAGATTATGAGACATAGGAAAAAGGATCTTAGAATTGAATTATAACTTTCTACTCAGGAAATTTCCCCAGAAAGTTCTTAGTTTGGTTTTTTCCTCTATCCATAAACAGAATTTTTTGGTCACTTTGGCAAGTAGAGCACTTCATTACTGCAACAGGAAAAGAATTATCATTGAGCAATATTTTAAAAGGAGATTATGAAAGAAAAAATCAGAAAATACAATTTCTTTCATCCTCTTTTTATCTTTTTTTTGTCCACTTTTTATTTTTTCCCTTGTAGTACTGCTTCCATTTTCTAAACCTCACTAATCAAAGCACCTTCTCTTTTCTTTAGGTGTTTCAAAGAAAAATGAAGCTCATGATTCATGCCACTTAAAAACTATGTTTTCCCAGTGTTACTACTGAGAAAAAAAGAGAGAGTTTTGTCTACAGATTGTTGGCCAAAATAAGATATGTGAAGATGAACAGAAAAATCACTCTGAAGTGAAGAAAGAAATAGAAATTTGCAGATGAATATGTTGCTTGATTGGCAGCTACTTACCTGTGCGAGGTATAAAAGGTATTGTTAGAAAAGGACATTCAGTCCCCACCTTTTGGAGCAGCAGAAAAAGGTATATAGACACTGAAATATATGAGACAAAAATACACTTGTCACCTGCTGAAGAGTGTGTAAGGCATTAACTTATAAAAACACCCCTTCTTGATTATCCTGCATAGATGTGAATTTATGACTAAATCTTATCTACTTTCTCCCTGTTAGAAGAATGATGCCCATAAGAGCACAGTTTGGTCATATTTTCTATTTACTGTTATTATTCTATTGTTTACTGTAGTGCTTTCCAAAGTAATATCTAGGTTTCTAATGGACTACTCCTGAGCTGGGTCATCCTATTGCTTTCTATTCTTTCAGCAACAAAGGTCTTCCTAGCAGATCTCTTGTAGTGCTCAAAGCATGTCAATGAGATGCAAAGTCAAAAGCATTTGAGTCCTGGAACCAAAAATCTCAACATGGAAAAGCAAACCCACAAGCTTTGCTTAGTGAAACAATGAGAGGTCTCTTCCTGAGTTCTGCCTGGATCAAATTCCTCTATTACTGTAATAGTGATATTGATGCCATGATGATTTTTCGCCTTTTCTTTTATACCCCTTTTATACCCTTTTACAACTTCTGTATTCTTAGTGGTTTTTAGCCTACATTCTTGGACTCGTTTGCCGGCTAGGAGACTAAACATTTTAGAACCTTCGTAGTTAGGGATCAGAATACCCCAGATCCCAAGGTCCTCTCTGGAACACATTTTGTAAACTAAGATAGAACCATCCAGGAGAAGGTTCCTTGGGGAGGGGGGCTCACTCGAGCCTCTCATTGGGGAATCTTTGATAGATATGCTAATTAGTAAGACCTATAATGTTATACCAGATCTTTTCGGGGTGTGCATTGCGGTGTGCATTGGGGTGCATTTGACCTGGACGTGGTGCACCTAAGGATCTTTAAAATAAATACCAAGATAAAATCCCTTTTTCCCTTCTAACCGTGTTTGACTCTTGATTTTAAGACCAGGAAAAGGCATCAATATATTCCCCTCATAACTGATGCTTAATGGCTATAAATATTGTTTTTTGCCCCCTGCAAATTATGACTAAACCCAAATTGCACAAGAGAATTTTACTTTAAAACACAGTTAATATGAACAATAGACTTCTTTCCCTTGTCAAAAAAGCCACATGGTGTTATGGCTTGCCTTCCACCCAGGTTTTGAATTAGTTGCTAAATAACCATCATTGTTAAGATGCCTTAACAATGCCCCCAGCTTCCCACTTCCCTTCCACAGAGGCAAGGCAACTGTCACTTTTACAATCCATCGTGCTGGACACCTTAGATCTCTCAAATGACACTAGTGTGTGGGGAACCAACTCAGTGACCAGCAAAGAGCACTATCCTCACTCTAGAATATATATTGCATTAGATGTTAAATCTGTGTTTGAACCTTGCTTTAAAAATACTTAACATAGTGAAGAACTCAAGATAGTTAATTGATAAGAGGTTTTGAGTCAAATATATCAATATAATTTTATAAGTAAGAATCTTTAAAATATTGTTAAGTACTACATTCCAAAATCCCCACACATCCAACATTTAGTAAGCTGTACTCCATTTTATTTTCCAAAATATAAGCATATGGTCCATTTAAAATTATTTAATTGCCTATGGTAGTATTTTTATTACTAAGTATGTACACTATTTATCTTAAATATATTCTAAACAATCATTATCATATACTAAAACCCAATAAATTGTAAATATAACACAAAATAAAGATTTTATTTTGTTCCTAAATGCATCCTGATTACAAAATAATTACCAATTGGTAATAAGTATCTAATTTAGTGTTTAGGTGTATTATAGGCTAAAGTAAAGGCGTACAAGGGATGTGGGGCCACAGTCCTTGACAGAAAGGTTCCAGAGAATTGTTTGATCATTCTTTGTGATGCATAAAATATGTCACAGCTGTACTATAAAAGATATCAGCCATCAGCTAAGGCTGTCATTTGCCCTTGCTGGATTGTATTGGAAAAACGCAGTGTTTCTGCCTTGTACTTGTGTGGGATTATTGCTGGAGAAAACACAACCTATTTAGTCTACATACATATTACCATAACCCTGCTCTATTTCAAAAGAAAGTAGTCATAAAATAAACATGGTAAGGATAATAGATCTGGCTGATATTTTGTTTCAACATACACCCATTTCATACGTTATAAGTTGTGAATATGTTAAGTACTGGACTACATTAAAGCTAGGTTCTACAAAAGGATTGCATATTTCTCTGGGGACTAGTTCCTTTCATTTGATTTCTGTTATGCACACATCTTATTTTAGTTCAAAATCTAAGCCTGTGTCACAAATAATATGTATAACAAAAGAACAATGGCAGTAAAAAGAGACCAAAATATATAAACATTTACTATATTTTCCATTAACTCACAGAATTTTTTAAATATGTATTTATTAAGGCATCCATACTACTAACATATTCATCAAAATACATAGAAACTATAACTGCTAGAATTTTAGTAGAATTTTAAGATTTTGTGTCCACTATGTTTGCCCATCAGGAAACACCTTTATCAGAAATTAATACCTCATTGTTTATTGGGTAGAGAGGAAATTTCATACTCTAGCATAACGAAAATTGCCTGTTAAAATAACCTTAGAGACTGGCTTTTGTGAACATTTATTAAATGTAGTATGGTCACATAAAATATAATATTTTAATATTGGAGATGTAGAAAGCACACCAAAATGTGTTGGGTAGACCAGTAGTTAAAGTTTATAACAGCTGTTGCACCAAACAGTATCTTTATTGAGATGTAGAGATAGATGTTATTCTCTTTTTCGAGTTTAATGTGTTTATAGTTTGGAGTAATGAGTTTAGTGTTGATGATTTGAGATTTTACTCTGGGGTCTTTTGGTGCTTAAAATTACTCTAATTTGCAGAATGAAACACTATCATTAGTTAAAAAAGCCACGAGAAAAACAGAAATGCAAGATAAGGAATATTATCATAAAGGCAAATTTATTCAGATTCACATGAAATGATACACAAGCTGACGAATAACAATCGCAGCTTTCAAAGCCATTAGAATCAATTTTACCTGTTGTGTAAATATCTTGGGGCTTTCAAAAACTTTTCAAACTTAAACAGACGTATCTAAATGACAGTTTTAGCATTAGTTGCTCAGTAAGAAAATGAAAGTCATTATTTTTTTAATTGAGTTTGAAGAAACACTTTTCACAGAGAATTAACATACGGCACAACAGACAAAATCGATTAAGGCCCGCCATCTGGCAGAAGTCTAGAAAAGTTGCTGCCATATGTTTTGACCAAGACTGCAAAATAAACTGTTTTATACTGTCAGCACCTCCAGTTCTGTTTTATAAATTACATTTGGTTTTATTATATATATGAAAAAGATTAGGAAAGGTTTCATCTATGACTGGCTGCTTAATTGGAAAACAGACGCTATATAAAATTTTAAAACAGGCACAGGGTGATTTGGGCTCAGTTTGAAAGCTGTTTGACAGCTGTAAGTAACAAAAGTGCAAGGATTGCTATAAATTGTTTATTAGGCAGATCTTTAATTCTTAATAGGTTATATTTAAATCATTCTTCAAGATTCAACAATTGTAACTTTTCTTTGACAATTACAGAAGAAAATGTAATACAAAATTCCTAGGCAGAGGGGAAGAATGTTCATGAAATTCATAGGTAATATCAAGAAGTGGTGAAATGAAAAAGAAAAAAACCCATATCTTTTTCTTAAAAGGATATAGTTTCATAAAGAATAGATTTTAAAAATCAGTATATATGTATGTTTCTGTTGGAAAAATAACATCTCAGGTTCAAATGAAATTTAGGAATGTTAATCTCTTTTGCAGCTGCTATTTTTGTTTTATGGTATTTTTACAGCTGTTTTTAATTTCTTTTAAGAAATACTAAACCTTTCAGAGTATTCCCAAGTGAAACACCATGGTACAGATAATTGGTTTCATTGCAATTCAGATTATGAACATCATTTTTCAGTTGTTACTTTCAAACTATATACACAGCTAAATCTGTAAGCCATTTTCTTTATTTCAGCTACTATCAGAAAGGGAGAAAATAGCATAAAGTATCACAAAGCCTTAAAGCCTTTGTGAGGATTTGTGATGTTTGAAAATATTTACTGTCTAATGAGGAATGTTCATAATAACTGCAAAACTATCTTCTGAGATATTCATGTTTATATGATATATATATATGAGAACAGAACAATTATTGCTGGCATAAGGCACTATAAATTGACCTTTCTATGCACCACAAAATCCCTTGTATTCTAAAGAGGTCCGTTCAAAGGGAATATGGGTAGAGAAGAATTTTAATTCAGTTTTGAATAAGTTTCACAACAACTACAACTGAAGAGCTGTTAATAAAATCCCCAATGTTACCTTTCTCCTATGCTTTGTGCATGTCACGTACTAGTTTGCTGTCAAAACTCTTGTAGGAAAAAAACAGGCTTTTTCTCCCACCCTTTCCCTCCCCTGAGCCTTTGGTTAATACAGGGGACAAAGTGCTAAGCAACACCTGGATATTTCTTTTCATCCTTATGTTCAACATGTGGTTCCACATTGTATTTACAACATATCCTCTAAGCCCTGAAGCAAATAAGCTTTTATTTTTCTTCATAGGCTTCTATCTATGTCATCACTGTAATATCAGTGTGCTTCATAAGGAGTAATGAATTTATTCTCAGAACACTCTTGTGAGATCTGGAAATACTTGAATGAATATTTACAATGATAGAACAGAGAGAAGCACTGAGCGGTGTAGTAACATTTCAAGCAAAGCAGAAGCCCAGACTGCTCAATTTTAACCCATGACGTCTTTCACAAGACAGCTCTCACTTTTCCAGAGGATTCTAGGTCACTCAGATTCATCAAAACTTGCCTTATTGTTGCCCAGTGAAGACCTAACTCATATGGATCTGAATTTATACAGTTGGATTTTGACCTGAAATTAAATGGAGAACAAAAGTCAAACACTTATGTGATCAAATAATAAAGGACCTTATCAAAACATGTACGCACAAGGAAGCCAAGTTCATGCTGCATATGTAACTTCAACTTTGTCATTTCCAGACTCCAAGTGCTTCTCTTTTTGTTGCACATTAACACTAGGCGTAGGAGGCAGCGTCAACATTAAAATATTTGTAAAGAATACTTGACAAACAGAAAATTCAAAATATTTTGTTGTTTGGCAAGCCAACAGTGAAATTTTTATTCAATATATCTTTTATACATACATTTTTTTAATCTCCTTATATATATTTACAGTGAGGCAGAAAGGCTTACATCATTCCATATATATATATTTCTTTCAAATCTTGCTTTCTTTCATTTCATATTCATCTTCACATAATTAAAAAAAAAAAAGAAAAGAAGGACATCTTCAGGCTTGGCTTTACTCCCTACGGACTGTCACTCATTTTAAACTCCTGTGAGCTACAGACACGTGCACAGAACCACAAAGAATATAAAGCAGACAGTTATGACATCAATTACAAAATTCACCATGAATTCATGTAAACCCTTAGCCTGGTTCACACATCAACACCAATTTCACTCCAGCACTAAGAGACATAGTAAGACTGATCCCCAGACCAAATTTCATTTTTTTAGACAAATACTCATTGTCATTGTTGTGACTTAGGAACCCCTCTTTTTAAAAATGGAATATACGGGAGACTAATCTTAACTTATAGACAGTTGAGACTTAGGGCTTATTAAAAGAGAAGAAAGTGACCTGAAGAACAATTGTAAAATATATCATGCAGGAATTTCTGTTTTGCAGCTAGCTATTAAGGGCTCATTTGTTTGTTTCTTTTCAGCTCAGGTCTTCATTCAAAAACAAGTTTTGCAATTTAAATGGGTAAAATAATAATTCTTCATAAGCATTCAGCAACAAATTTCTCAGGAAACCATGTTCTGAGAGAAAGTGCTTTTTTACCCATAGCTATTTCGTATTTTTATTGATAATCTGGCAAAACATTAAATATTGGCTGGCAAAACTTTCAGGTCATATAAGAATTGGTGAAGTAGTAAGTTAAGACGAGGACACATTAGCTTTAGCACATGATACATATTACTCGTGTAACTGATCTCAATCCAGCATCATACACTTTATGGCAGACACATGTACAGTCGCATGTCTGGCAACAGGACTGGATGATTATACTTTGGAAATCAGTGATGCACTAGAAGATAAAAATAATGATAAGTAACTGGCTAAACCTGACCCACCAGCAATTTGGCGACTATGGTGGATCTGGTCCCTGGTTGTATAGACAAGGAAATAATGAAGGTAATATTCAACCTTGTAGAGTCAGATATTGACGAAGTGCTCAACTTAGTAAGGTGATCAAGGTCCTGTGAGTTACCAGACCCTAAAATAAAAAAATCATTTAAAAAGGAGAGTTTTCTTATGTATTCTTGGTGTCTTTGACCATAATAAATTTGTAGGGTCAAAGCATTTCCATGCAAGATAGAATGAGAGAAATACAGAAATTAATATACATTCTATGAAAAAATTAAGTATATGATGTGAGGAATTAGAATAGAAAATGTGGATTTTTTTGCCAATCTTTTAATTTTTGCAAAAAAGATTATGCGTCACCCATATATTATGTCGTATGGTTCAATATTTATAGCAATTACTTCTGGATCAAAATTCTCTTCAGATATACCAAAAGTATAACTTATAAATAGCCAAGCTGTTTTCAGGAAGAGGTTAGTTTTGTTTTTTCTTTCTTAAAGACAGACTCAATTTATAATTCACATTTTATCAGAAGAAACCCCATATCCATCATTGTTAAAAATAACACATACTTATTATACCTAAAGAAGATTACAGAATGGAAATATTGTGGGCATTTGTATTTTTTCTATCTTTTCACTTTTTGCTACTAACAACATTTGGCATATGGTATTTCGTACTTTCTTTCACACAAGCAATCAGGTAGTGTTTCTTTTGTTTTATGAATGTTTGCCAGGGGAATAAGAGACTGAACTTTACTCTCACCCCCCCAAAAATAAGAATGTATAAAAGAAATTATATGAAAACCACAAAAGCTTGCAGAATAACTCAAGGGGAAATCTCCCGTCTGACTGTTTTCCAATAACTTAACTGAATTTTAAAATATACTAGATTCAAAGGCACAGTGTCCTTAGAATCAAACACTAAAGACTGCTCCATTCCTGAAATGATCAAATAGAAATTTATCAGGCAATATGTTTATAACATAAACAAAAACAACCAGAGCAACAGCAAGAGTAATATGAGAGAAAGAAAGAGAGAGAGAGAGAGAGACAGAGAGATTTGGTAAATTAAACGTCAAGGTAAATGGAAGGAAGATTTAAAGGAAAGTTAATTGCTGAAAGCAAATAAGATTTAGAACTTTACAATAAGATACTCAAGTGAAAGATATACATGGAAAGGGACAGGTTTCAAAGCATTACTTGCCAGATTTATTCATTTTAATTGAAGTAGGGGATGACTACTTCTCAGAGCTCATCTATTTTATCAGGTACAATGGAAAATGTAAAGAAAAAATGTAGGGAACCACCTAAGATGAGGTTTGTTCACTTCAATCCATTTTCTACTGCTCTCAAGCCACAGCTTATGAGGGACCATGACAGGGCTTCTGAGGGTTGTGTTTTTTCCTAAGCACACAAAATGGTTCATATTCTAACAAACATATTCACTGCTTCTTCAATTTTGTGCGTCATCCACAGACTTTACAAGAAAATAATATATTCTTCCTTACTGAATCATAATACTGAAACTCGGTAGTACTAAGCCAGAAGAACATTTTTTTCACAAGATTCCAGCAGGAAAACTTTAAGGAATGAGGAACACTTTAATTCACCAAACTAGTAGGTTCTCCAGCCTTACTCAGGGTCTTAAAGGGCATGGATGAGTACAGACATGTCTAAACTCCTCTTTTGATATTTCTAGCTGTTTCACAGGAAATCTGCTTTAACTTAAAAATCACATAGCTAGTTCAGTGTTATGTCTAAACTTGAAGGAATTGTTTGACCTAATGGCTTTAAATTTATTGCCTTGCCCCTTCAGAGCACTGGCAACAGAACATTTCCCCACATAAGTTACTATTTTTTGGTAAAACCTTTTTAAACAGTGAAGTTCTTCTGAAAAGGTAAAATATTCCCTAATCCTGGACACCACTGTGATTGCAACAGATCCCTTCTGATCCTTAAACTGGGTAGTCTGCCAGAAACATAGCATCTTAGAAACATGCACATAAGATTGAGAAGGAAGAGGGAAGCAGTGCCTCTCTTCATTGTCAACCAGAATGCCAAGATTGCTGCTGAGTGCCAGTGGAGGCTAAGGATGAACAAGGGTCATGGGTCCCATGCTTTGAGACCCAGAGAGGCTCCAAGGAGGAAGAAGCTCTGGCATAGGTTTGAAAACATATATCCCACCCATTATTCATGCTAGATCGCTTGGTCATTGGATTAGTCCAGTTAAGTTTCACTCAGGAAGAGCTTTTTGGGTTTATCCTAAAAGACAATTTACTTCACCAAAATGAGGTATAATGAATTACACTGTTTATTCATACAGAAAAAAAAAAAGAAAAAAAAAAAGGCTGCCTATTGGAATCTTATTGCAATTTAGCTATTAGAAAGGCTAAATTATAAAGCCGTAAACGTGGCTCTATAGAATCTGCATATAAAAGGCATTGTCAAAAGCTGGTCACATATCATAAAAGAGCAGAACCAGGTTAAGATCTGTAAAATTTCCTGAATTCTGAAATTCATTTTTGTTTACATTTGTGGTACTTCTTCTGGTATGATAATTTTCACTGATACACCTAAACAGAATAAAAGTGAGCAAAGATTCCCCCTGCAATAAAGAATTAAGTGTACTTAACAAATAAATGCTGTTTTCACAGGAAAACAAATGTTATACTACTAAACTAATATAGAATGTGACACAAATACAAAAAATTTCACCTTAAAAAATAAAGTAGTACTTACCATTGTTTTGCAGTAAGACCAATGAGGACTTGATTTTGCACTCTGATCTTCCCAGTTTTTCTTTTGCTAACCCAAACACATAACAAGAATCTTTTTAGGTAACATATTATTCTTTTTATACTTGGAAATAGCTTACTACAACAAAGTTACAGTAAATTATTTAATGTTTGACCCAATTTTTCAAATCAGTACATCACAAGCTCAGAGATAGCCTACATTTCTCATAGCTCTTGCTTTGATAAGGTGCAAACAAACACCAAGCATACATCCACTGCTCGGGCATCAAATACTTTATTACAATACATCCTAAAACCAAGAGACATTGCAATTTTGTGTCTGTATTCAACTGCTCTGACTCTAGAAGACTGTGTCATTAAGGAACCTGAACCCTTTCTGTCTGTGCCCGAAACAGTGAGGAGAGAAAAGTTGTTCCCAAATCAGGACATAGTGGCACGTTACCTTCTCCTGTAGAGCTCAGACAGAAATGTATGCACAAACAGAATACCACCTTAAGGTCACCATTTTCCTCATGGCACACCTAAGCGTAAAACACGTTATTCTGGAAGGAGCATTTTGTGTTCTTGTGAAGTTCACTTTTTAAAATCAGACATCACGATGCCCATGGCCATAATAGAATCTCAAGGGGGAAAAAAACCAGCGCTTTCTTTCTTGTCTGTAAAACCACATACCCCCAGTAAAGCTAAATTGAACAAAACTACCCTCATGTTTTCAGGATTTTCAAAGAAATAATGTAACAGTAGCCTACAGGTGGTAACATTTTAAGAAAAGTGCATCTGAATGGAGACCAATGATTCCAATGCCTGTTACAGGACAAAAAGCAGGACCTGAAGGAAGAGGAGGTACATGCCTCTATTTAACATAAGTCCTAGTGTTGAGCTCTTCATCTACAGCAGGAGGTGGCCCCTCCTAAGGCTAAGTGCCTTAAATTGTACATGCACAGTTCAAAAGTGGGGGTCTCTGGGGAAAACTTCATGAGGAAGGAATAATGCTTTTTAAAGAAATTTATTTTCAAGTAAAGTAAAAAGTTTAATTCAATATACAGATGTGCTTTTTTTCCCTCCTTTGATCTCGGAAAAGCTCTGGGTAAACACATCTAACAGCTCTCAGCTGCATTTGTTTAGCTTAGGTAGCTGGAATTTTACAACAGGCAGTTGAAAGAACAATTGGATTTCTACTGCAATTGTTCTGAAAGAGATTGAACAGTCTTTTCAAGCTAAATAGGACCTCAAAGTAGAAATTTACCTGTTGTAAATTTAGGTTAATTGTAATTGAGATAAACAGAACTACTGATGACTTATTCTCTGTAGCTGATTCCAAATTTTGTAAATCTCAAGCAAAGACACAAAACTGTTAGTATGCTCAAATTTTTAACCATGTATTTTTATCTTTAAAAAATTCAACACACAACAAAATTTATTCCTGGTCACATCTATATTTTTTTTCCTAGCTGGTCAATATCTTAAAGAAATCTGCACAAGTAGCATTTAGGTTGTTGGCTTTTGTAGTTATTCCCCAGTTTCCTGGAGTGCATCTGATAGCAATACATGAAAAAAAATTGAGTTTTTCAGTCAGAAATATGTTCTGAAAAAGGAATCATAATTTCTAAAAGCAGCGGTGTTGTGATAGTGATATGGTGTATTTGAGATGTGTATGCAGGCACATGCATAGAGCAGATTGAAATATGTGATGTAGAAAGGCTTTTCTGGCAGCAGCTTGGAGTGCAAATGTAAATCATTTCCTCTTTTTAGCACTTAGGCAAGTGTACAAAATGTTGTCTTACCATCATCTTTAGATCAAATACAGAACATGTTATGTATACATATGCGTACAGACATACACACACACATGCAAACAGAGAAATATAAAACGCTTATAAACAATCCCATGTTACAAAATTGTGTTTATATGAATTTACTTTTTCATATAGCTGTAAGTACACCCATACGAGCATATGAATACAAATGTATATTTTCCATGAAAATAGAAGTAATTTATTGTGCGTGTATGTGTCCTTACTTCTTCTAAAATATATTAAAATACCTTTGATCCTTTTATGGAGTTTGGCTAAAAATCTATTACACATTTTATCAAATGCCGACAGTGAGTTTTCAGTTGAAGATCTTTTCATCCTCACCTGATGTCACTAAAACTAAAGGACAGGGTGAACACCTCCACGTGGAAAAAAGAATGTGTCAGTGAGAATTATTCTGTGGTAGAAATGGGCCTTCTCCCTTTTTTCTTTAAAATAAATTATGTGATTTTAGCTTTTCTTAAACGCAAATGTAGTAATGGATTTTTCACTGAGTATCTGAGTTCCCTGTAAGTAGATCCTATTGTAAGAATAAAATGTTTGTACTACCAGAAACATAGACCAGATATACCTTAGCACTAAAACAGCCAGACTGTCTTAATACCAGGTCCCTATTCAAAGCACATGAAAGCAATTAAAAAATAATTAGAAAAAAATAATTAGAAAACCTATAAAAATACAGACCTACATCTAAGCTACATCATTAACTCTTAAACAAGTAAAATTAACTATATTGTTCCTGCTGAATTTAGAGAAAAGTGCTGAATAGAGTGGATGGAAATAAGGAAAGAGACAGCTAAGCATAAACTGGTCACACTCTCACATATGTTGATTTGATACGTAAAACTCAGGGTCATATTTGTCTAAATTCAGTTTTGCCTCTTCTTAACTTCTTTTAACAATAAAACTAAGAAGTCAAAAAATCTTAACTGAAAACTTGTTTGGAAAATATGTGAGAATGAACAGTACTGCTGAGAGAATGTGTTAACCTAAACCAGAGTTTTTATGAAAATGTAAACATTTTTTACACTGATTGTCTTTAGCTGGCACAATGAAGCCATATTCTAAAACATATTTTTCTCTTATGTCA
Organism: Ifrita kowaldi; assembly: GCA_013398055.1. NCBI lineage: Eukaryota > Metazoa > Chordata > Aves > Passeriformes > Cinclosomatidae > Ifrita > Ifrita kowaldi. The sequence continues at coordinate 483,853 of VZRS01000903.1, read as the reverse complement.
GCCTTCCTACTAACAGCAATTTCAAAAGACATCTCTAAATACTGAGCTAACTCTTCCAGGTGCCTTACTTTCAGAGACAGACATAGCTCCCAGGACAATTATCCTGTTCATCAGCTCTGGTTTCACTAACAATCACACACTGATAAATGGAGACTCACCTGCTCCAGTCTCTGGAACCTTGAACACATGGACCCCCCTGACCCATGTCTCCAACTGCTGGCACTTACCCCATACACTCACACAGAGAACAGTCAGCCCTTCACCCACGAGAAGAGAAATGGAGTTAAATGAGAAGACAGGACAGACTGCAGTGATGAGGCCATAGAGAGGCAAGTGTATTGACCAGGTAATTGTTCATACAGGACTGGCCATAATTATTCATTTAGCCCCCTATTTTCCTGCTTTTTCTTCCCCAAACCTTAATCACTCTCTTTCCCTGGCCTTGGATATTTCTTTAAGCAACCTAAATTAAGGCCTTCCAAAATCCCAAATGCTCTTCCCATCATGCATCCCATAATATGTACAATGCCCCTAGGTAGTGAACCCCTTGATCTGTGAGGTGTCCCATAGAGCCTTCTGTCTGACAGCTGGTGCTGTGTGTTCCATGCATGTATAGTGCTGAGAGTCCCCTGTGGCAGCCCTTGGAGAGGTCAGGCAGAGATTTTGTCTCTTTGACCCAGCTATCAGGATTATCCTGCCCAGCCATGTACCCCTTTGCTCCTCTGGGTTTGTGAAAACAGGCCTTTGATGGCCTGGTGTCCCAGCAGATTATTATTTGGCCTACCCCAACCTGCCATAGTCTCTCTGTGCTCCTTTGCAGGTGTGCAGGGGAGTTTCTGTTGCGTAACCTGATAAAACCCAATGCAAGGAACCCAAAGTGCATTATTTTTCTCATGACACTTTACTTCAGGATTGTGTCCAGACAGTTCTTGAACATTTCCAGAGAGGAGACTCTACAGCCTCTGTGGGAAACCTGAGTCACCCACACTGTAAAGAACTTCTTCCTCATGTTCAAGTGGAACTTCATGTGTTTCAGTTTCTGCCCATTTCCTCTCATCCTATTGCTTGGCACCACTGAGAAGAGCCTGGCTCCGTCCTCTTGGCACTTTTCCTTTAGTTGCTTGTAAACATTCATATGATCGCCTCTTGGTCTTCTTTCTTCATAGGGGAGGTGCTCCTTATCATCTTTGTAGTCCTCTGCAGGACTCACTTCAGGAGCTCCATGTATCTCTTGAACTGGAGAGCCCAAGACTGGACACAGCACTCCAGATGTGGCCTCACCAGGACTGAGCAGAAAGGCAGGATCACTGTCCTCAACCTGCTGGCAATGCCTTTCCCAGGAAACCACTGACCTTTTTGACCACAAGTACACACTACTGGCTCATGGACAGCTTGTTGTCCACCACGACCCCCAGGTCTTTCTCTGCAGAGCTACTTAAAAACCTCAACAGTTCTGATTCCTTCAACTCTTGAAAAACTTACTAAATGACTTATTTCATGGCTGACTAGCCAGTCATTTAACAAATTGTATCTCAAAATCACAACTACTTCCAGAGAGAAGTTCTGCTTCTCAAGTCCCTGCTCAAAGAACTGGGATTTCAGTGCAAGATATGGATCAATTTGCACTGCTGGAAATTTCTGTCCAGATAACCGAAAAATTGTTTCAAGGCTGTGTTATGCCATTCAAGTTCTGAATTTATTTAATAGTGAACAGATATGAAAGAGGTTGTTTGGAGCATTAGTTCAGGCACTTTGACTGCACCAAAATCATTATAGAAACCAATTGAAAACTAGTGCCACTAGTAAGAATGCAAACAGGTGTTATAAAAAACCAATGCCACTTAGCAGGTCATGGCATAATATCCCAATTTAAATATCCACTATGAGTATAAGCAATCCATCCTGTAGGTAAGACATATATCCCATGATGTGGAACTACATATCTGAATCAGAGAAATACAGTGTTTGTCAGAAAAAAAGAATTCCTGATCTGTAATTGTGTGACCATTCAATTTAAGCTGGAGGTTCAAGATGCTGCAGGTTTGCAATAGTAGCAAAAGAGTATCAGATATCCCTTAGTCAAATGCTCAACATCTTTGCCTCTAAACTGAAGAGACATGGATTTGACAGATGGACCACTCAGTGGATAAAGAACTGCCTGGATGGTCACGCTCAAAGTGTTGCAGTCAACAGCTCAATATTCAAGTGGAAAGCAGTGGCACTTGGAGTTCCTCAGAGGTCAGTATTGGAACTGGAGCTTTTTAACATGTTTATTAGGACTGAGTGCAGCCTCAGCAAGTCTGCTGATATCACCAGGTTGTGTAGCCAGCATGCTGGAGGAAAGGGATGCCATCCAGAGAGAGAACTTGACAGGCTTGAGAGGTGGTCCTGTGTGAACCTCATAAAGTTCAACAAGGACAAGTGCAAGGTGCTGCACCTGGGTCTGGGCAATCCCAAGCACAAATACAGTCTGGGCAGAAAATAGATTGAGACTAGCCCTAGGGAGAAGGACTCGGGGGTGTTCACAGATGAGAAGACCAACATGACTTGGCAATGCATGCTGGCAGCCCAGAAAGCCAATCACATCCTGGGCTACATCAAAATTAGTGTGACAGCAGCTCATGGGATGTGATTCTTCCCCTCTATTCTGCCACTGTGAAGGCCCACCTGGTGTGCCGACTGATGGGGCCCCCAACACAAGAAGGACATGGACCTGTTAGAGGGAGTCCAGAGCAGGACCATGAAGATGATCAGAGAGCTGGAGCACCTCTCCTTACAAGGCAAGTTGAGAGAGTAGGGGCTGTTGAGCACGGAGAAGAACAGGCTCCAGGGAGACTTTATATGAGCCTTCCAGTACCTAAAGAGATTTTGCAAGAAAACTGGAGAGGAACATTTCTCAAGGGCATGTAGTAATAGGACAAAGGGGGATGGCCTTAAGCTGAACGAAGGCAGGTTTAGGCTAGATGTTAGAAAGAAATTCTTTACTGTGAGGGTGGTGAGGCGCAGGAACAGGTTGACCAGAGAAGTTATGGATGTCCCATTCCTGGGGGTATTCAAGGCCAGGCTGGACAGGGCTTTGAGCAGCCTGGTCTAGTGGTGGGTTCCCTGCCCATGGCAGGAGAGTTGGAGCTAGGTGGTCTTTAAGGTCCCTTCCAACTCCAGCCATTCTATGATACAAAAATATATCAATGCTGCTGTTTCTTCCTGTTGCATCCTCCAATACAGCAACATCACCTTCAGATTTATCAGGATATACTTTAACTGACTGGATTTCATTCATTACAAGACCTCCCACAGATGCTACCTTTTGCAACACTTAGCTCTAAATAGATCAAGAAAGACAGAGTTATAAAAAGAATCATAAATTTTCAGAAGTAAGATGGTCCTCCTCAACTGTATATTGTATTATAGTGCATATATTTTTACTGTATCAAATGTCATTAATTCCTGTCTCCAGCTACTGGGTCTGTAAAAAGCATCATTTTTGATGGGTTTTGTTTGTCTGTGCTTTTTTTTTCTTTTGTTTTTGAAATGCCCTCTATAGCACTGAGATAATGCATTAAAATAAATAGGAAGAAAACATGAAAAGAATCTGTCAACTTTTGTACAAAGTATTTGGTATTTTGTGATATATCCAAAAGGATTGCTAAAGAGCTATTTGCATTCTTCTACTAGCCCTTGAGATGGAAACATTTTTTCTTTCAGGAGAAAAACTGAAGTTTCTTAGAATTAAAAAATTTCTTTCATGGGATACAGAAAGTTTAGGAAAAGACTGAGTAGATACATTACTACAAGTTTTTAAAAAACTTAGCTGTAACATAAAAGGTGCTTATCCTGATATCTTTGAGTGTGCCACAGGCACGTATTCATGGCCTTACAGAAAATACTCCAGCTGGGGAGCCAGTGTGTTTCTTACTTCTGGGTTATCCCTTGGTGCTAATCCAAATGATTAATATCAAGAAGTTAATGCAGCACAGCCACATGCTATATAATGGTGCCAGATTAAAGGCATCAGGGTGATATAATTATCACAGTCATAAGAGAAAGATTTCAATTAAAGGTACCATAGCAGCATGCAACTAAAAACAGCACAGCAGCATACTAATTAAACTGCAAAAATCCACTGCAAGCATTGTGGTTTATGCTACTTGAGGCAATGAAACAGCCAACAAAGCAGCATAATAGTATCCTAAAATCCAATCAAATAATGCCAATAAAATAATTATACAGTATATCATAACAATAATGAGTAAGGTCAAAGGTTTTAAAGTTGTCCTTTGGATGCTATGGATATTCTGTGAACAATTTAATGAAAAAGTAGTTTCGAGATATTTTTTCCTTATATAGTGAAACCAGCCTGAAAGCATCCAAAATCACTTCTTTTTCCTGTTTGCAAGGTATTTTAACTCTTACAGTAATATTTTTATTTTTCTCTACTATCAGAGGAAAGTAAGCATGAATTGTGTACCGTAGTACCAGAACACCACAGCAGCTTTGACTATTAGACTGTTAAACACAACTGAGAAAACAACTACGTGGGGCGATGTCATCTTATGGAAGGCAATGGAAGATAGTGAGCTAAATGAAACATATTGTCTTCAGAGAAGCAGTTTGGAAATTAGTTTCTGTTTTAGAAGCTGTAGATCACTGAGAAGACTTCAACAACTTGAAAACATGGCTTATAGATAAACAGGAATAGTTCAATCTGGGGATACTCTCTGAGTGCTGAGAAACTACTTCTAATTAAATAATTTACAAAATAATATGAGCACTTCATACATAATGTCAACACTTTTGAGGTTCCCTTAACTTACTATGCAGAAGTGTACAGTATCTCCAGCTCCTACCAACAACACTGAGAAATGAAAAATGGCCAGCAGAACCATGACCTATTCAGCCCTGGCAATAGACAGACTTGCAAGTAACTTTCATATTTTTGGCGGATTAAATTAAAAGCCAAACTTCCAAGAGGTACTTGCTCACTTATACCCCTCAGCAGGACAGGGGAAAAAAATAGAACAAGAAAGCTCATAGATCAGGGTGAAAGACAGGGAGATCACTTAACATCAATTAACATCATGGACACTTATCAATTAACATCACGGACAAAGCAGACTTGGCTGGGGGAAAATTTAATTATTTCCAAGTAAAATGTATATGAATAGTGAGAAACAAACATTAAAGCAACATCTTTGCTCCCCAGTTTTCCGGGCTCAACTCAATTACTTCACTCTGGTTTCATCTACTCTCACTCCCTGAGCAGCTCAGGAAGATGAGAAATGGAGTCTAGGATCAATCCATAACAGTTCCTCCTTCTCAGTATGCTTTTTCCTCAGTATGCTTTTTCCCTGCTCCTTTGCAGGTTTTCCCCATGGGGTTCAGTTCTTCAGGATAAACCTGCTCCAGAATGGGCTATCCACAGGCTCCAGTTCCTTCAGCAAATACCTAACCACTTCATGGGCTGCAGTAGGGATATCTGCTCAGGTGTAGTCTTTTTTGGGCTACAGGGAAATCTCATTCCTGGTACCTGGAGCAGCTGCTCCCCCTTCTTCTTCTCTAACTTGGCAATGCCTCTACTACTTCTCACTCTCTTTTTACCATCCTCCACCACCTTCTCTCCTTGTTTGTTGTTTTTCCCTTTATAAACATGGTTACATTTAACTACCTTCTTCAGCTGGGCATGATAGACAAATATGAGAAAAGCAGCACAGGACACACCAAAATAGTGCAATGAATATACATACTGGCATTGTAAAACGAAAAGGCATTATTATTTATTTTTTGTACACTTATCAGTCTGCAAAAGTTATTCACATGGCAAAGGTAATATGTATAAAAAGGTTATTAACAAAAAAATCTACTAAATCACAGAAATAAGACATTTCCTCAGATGACATGAGTTTGCACCTTGGACACCAAGCTATCTACATGATGAGAAATCGCTTCTAAAGTTGACCACTTTAAATAGTTTTAGTTTGATTCTAAAAGTGTGTGCATGTATGAGAATTCAAAAACAAGTAGAATGGAATGGGCAACCTTAAGAGATGCTTGAAGGAAACTGAGAGTGACATCTCAACCTTTGAATCAGATGACTTTCTAAATATCTTGTGAATTTTCTGTGTTCAAGCACCTCAAAGTTAATGAAAAATTCAATAAATAGTGGGTATTTCATATGAAATATTGACATTTTCAAAGAAAGAAAATTTAAGAGAGTTATTTCTCTTCAACACATAACACAGAAAGAACACGTATGAAACCAAAGCTCTGGAAAAGTAGAGCTATTCCTGTTCTTTCATTAGATGTTGCTATTCATCTGCCCAATCACAGTAATGGAGAACCTGTAAAACTTATTAGTTTTACTTATTATTAAAGGACTTTCTGTCCTTTAACTACATATCAGTTTCTACACTCTTTCTGTGTTTTGACTACATAGACAAACAGTGATGACTTCTGTTCTGGGAACATCGCAAAGACTTGTGCTAACACTATCCAGCAGTTCCTGGTATCCTAATGTGTGTTAGGATAAACGAGTAAACCATGAGTAAAAGGGGACATTCAAAACACTTAGACCAGAAAATTTCTTAATACACTGCAGATGAGGAAAACGGTATGTTCATACTTGTTTGGAAAAAGAGATTCAATTTACTTGGGAGAAGAGAAAGAGGGCTTATCTCATATCAGGTGAGACCAGGAATGTCTAAAGGGACAACACATCATTCTGCCCTGTTCCCATACCATTTCTGCTCCCCTGTCTTGGGGTAAAAATGCTCATGAAAAGGGAGCTAGAGCTAGAAAGAATTATCACCCACAAAATTCTCAACTCTTTCCCTTTTCCTTCTTTCTTTTCCTCTCATCTTACTACTTTTCTTTTTTTTTTTTAACCTACTGCTCAAATCTTCCCCTAAACTCCATCCCCTTTTATCAGATCCCTGTTATTGCCAGCTACCCCAGCATTGCCAGTCTTCATCCACTTACATCTTAATACTCCCTGCAAGTGTTCATATGTGCAAGTTATTTTGCATTAAAATATTTTGAACAATATTGAATTATCTCCTCAATTCAGGTAATATAGTCTAAAAAAAACCCCCAACCCTAAACCCCCTCCTTGACAAATCAATCCTGACAAAAGAAGCATCTTTTCATCACAAGCAGAGGATTTATCCAAGATTTTCATACATTTTTGTACAATCTACAGTGAGCCTTCAGAAAAATCATGACTATTTTTCTGAGCTTCAGCAAGAGTCCAGCCAAGTACTTCATAAGCTGGATGCTACTAATTGCAACATATGACTTAGAGGTTGTCTGGTATAAATTAAGGCAAAGCAGATCCTCAAAGAATTTTTAAAAAAGAAATAAAATTTTGGAAGGCTTGTCTGTATTCCTTGGGGGAAAAAAAAGGGCAAGGGAATATAAAAGCATGGGACCATCAGATAAGGATGGTCTGTACACAGAGAGACAAATTCACCTACAAAGAACTAAACCCTGTAGAAATTGGGCTGTCTACAACAGACATTTTGCATTCTGTTTCAATTTCCTATACGTGGTACTTTAACATCAAATAAATAAATAATGTTCATGGAGTAGGGGAAAAAATACCATATCAGAACTTCCCATGCCTGAGGGTCTGAAACCACTTTTATTCTTCAAATACATTATGAATCGTAGTCCTTTACTCTTTTCCCCACAACCATACTCCATAACAAGCCTCAATGTTTAAAATATATGGCAAATTAAACTCCCTTGGACTAAAATTCCTATAATTTTTATTGCATTGATTGACTTATAAGAAATTCTTCTTTTGGGTGGGATATATTCTCCTTTTTGTTTTCTGTCTTGTGGTGCCTGCTATTTTCATTGCAACTTAAAAAATTGTTGAGCACTTTTATAAACCTAAAGGCTAATATAAATAGCTTAAGAAAAAAAGCAAGGCAGTACAATGTTTGAGGAACAGCCCAGAAGAACAGCTTTGATTGAAATTAAAGTTTTCTACCAATCAACAAAGTAGCTAGAGTGCAGATGATGGCTGTATGAGTTTCCCTATGCTAAAAATCTCAGCTGTGTTCATAAGGGCCCACTTTCATGGATAAGAGGGCAGTTTAAGGTAAAGGCACATTAAATTCTTGACATCTCTGCTAGAATTGCAATCAAAAGTACAGGTATTTTCGTAGGACTGTTGTTCAGCATTACAGATATTTTGTGAAGAATTCTGTATTACATTCCTGTGGCTTAGTAGGAATAAAATTCTTTTGCATAATTCAACTATCTGAAGATAGTTTATCAATATATGCTCTTACCTGACTTCATTTTGGAGAAAAATGAAAATACTACTTCCTACATCTTATTGTACATTAAATGATCTCCTGGATGAAGGTGTTGCTGAATATAGAGGCAAGAAGGTCCTGGAGAAACACTGTATTCATATTCAAAACTATTAAAAAAATTTGGGAAAGGCAAGGAATTTTCATTTGCATCCTATATACATGGTCATTCAAAATATCTGTTAAAAATTATAACTACAGGATTTTATACAGATATGAGGTTTCAAGTCAATGAAATCCTTTTGAGAGACACGATGATGACGTTGATGATGATGTTAACATAATTAAAAATCTATACATTAAGCAAAGGAAATGAAAAATACAAGTTAGTAATGCTTATTTCTTTCCTGTTTGTTCCACTTCTAAGGGGGACATTTACTTGCCTGATTATCTAGATAATGCATATACAGTGATTTTAAGATAATGTCACTTGACCATATATGCAAATGGGTATGTCTTCTTTCTTCTGATACGCAGCTGGGCTGGTTGCATTTTTCCTTTACTTTTAAAAAGAAAAAGGGAAATGCTGGTGAAATATCACAATTGCAATAGAATTGTTCCTGGTTCAAAGGAGCCACTAGTGCCAATGTTCATTGGTAGGAGGGCTCTCCAACTGCCAGGCATCTTGTTCTATGTGACCTCCCACTGCTAATAGTCTTTTAAAGAGCATGTTTCTTGTTTAGAAGTTTGTGAATCTTGTGGTAGCTAAGAACATACAAAACCACAGATTTTTCTTTTTTTCTTTTTTTTTTTCTCCTGAAGAGGGGTAAACACAAACATTTACCCTAAATGTTTTTTTCTAAGTAGGATGTTTAGTCACTAAATAATGTCTTTCACTCACTGTTGCAAGAATTCACCTCAAATAATATACCTGAAATCTTGAAGGGGTGAGACAAAATATTTTCGTTCAGAAGCAGTAAGGATTTGTATTATTGTCTTTCACTTTTCAGGGTGTAAACTTATTACTTGGAGGGAAACAAGCTTCCGATGTCTTTGATGCTTTAGTTCAATGGTGCCTAAAATATTTCTAACTGATGGAGACTGACAGGTTAGATAAATACTTTGAAAATATAACTTCTATAGCAAACTCTGGGTTTTGTTCAGGTCACATATAAAATAAATACATGTCTTCCTCAAATTTTTAAAACCAGAAACTTATTTGAAAAATTGCCTGAATGCCAAAAATACTTTTGTGAAGTGTCTCTCAGAAAATTCATTTTACAGTTAAAGCTAATGAACAATTCAGATACTCGTAGAAAAATACAGAAGATGTCTACTTAAAAGGGATTTCCTTGAGAAATAAAAAGAATAATGTAATAGCCGCATCTGGAAATAAATTAGTATTTAGTGAGGAAAGAAATGCACTATTTCAAAGATTTAGTGAGAAAAGCTACAATTATGTAGCCTTCATAAATGATATCATAATGATAGTGCTTTATCTGATTCATAGAAAATGATTCAGATTGAGACAAACGAATAAACAATAATGAAACTCAACAATCTAAAGTTAAATTACTAAGATACTCAGCAACAGTTATGTCTGTACAATAGATGTTGCTTTTCAAAAGACTGAAGAAAACACTCTGGGACTGGAAGGTTTAGGGAAGAGGTAATGAGATACAGAGTCTTTCACCTCTAGGTCATTAAGTTCAATTGCATTTTGGGTTGCTACTGACTGAAATTTGCTTCAGCTGACGGGTATTAAATAGTCTATTGTGAAATGAGTTGGAGGCCTCAATCCCATCCCTCCTACAAAAGTAACCACATAACGTTTAGCAGCCACAACAATAATGCCTGCAGCATGAACACTGGACCCTGTTACCCTGTGTCTTCCAAAACAAGTTGTAAAGGCACCAAATTTTGCTGCAGTACAGGAGTCACTCTTGTAAAACATCAGTTCTGAAAAAATTTCACGCAAAAATTACATGATAATTAAATGTGAAAATTAACAACCAAGTATTCTCATCTTGATTGTATTTCCTATGGGAATCTGATTATCTTATGTTCCCCCACATAACTGTTTTTCAACTTGGTTTAAGATTTTTCACTGCTTATACTGCCCTGTGCAAGGGTACCCCCAATGTGAGCAGGGATGGGGCAGAGGGGTTCACACATAATTGTGCATCTGGCTGATGTCCATGCAGACCAGAGTTCATGAGATGTTCACTCTGTCCTGAAAACCTCACATCATAAATTCTCCCTTGCGGATATTTTCTGAAGTATGCTGAAAAATTGGGGAGTTATGCAAGAGAAAGTTGAGGTTAAGGAACCTAAGGAGCGGTGGAAGCCTGAGAAACTTCTAAGAATTACAGTGCAGGAACTGTCACTACTACTAGGCTGGAGAGAAAATAATCCTTCTAGGTGGTCATGGCAACATGACTTTTGTGGTTCCCTTAAATCTATTAAAATAGGATTTCACTGTTTTGGAATTGTACAGTCTTGGTTATTTTATTCTTCAATAGATCTTTTTGTTTATGTATGACATTTGCCAGGATTATTTCAGACTTGCCATAATAAATCCTGAAAGGATCCTGGGCAATTAATATTTTTTATATAATTTAGAAAGTTACATCACAGTATAAGGAAAGAAGGAGAAACAGCCACTTCTAGTTTAAATGAAGTAGTCCGATCACAATATAAATATAGATATTAATCAAACAATGAAGAATGAGACAAAAATGAAATTACATTCAATATCCTTATGCTTAATCACAGGAACAGAAAAGTAAAACCTTTATTTGTTTGGAACAATAGTACATTGTTGACACACATGCTATGCTGTTTCTCAACTACTGATTTTAATTTAGATCACAGACAACTTCTGGAGGAAACTAAAGTTCCACTCAAAATCTGCTTCAAATAGGCTCCACTGACACAAAATTTGGAGGCAAGTCAGTAGTGGGTACCCCAGGGACTGATACTGTCACTACTGTTTAAACTCTTCATTACTGAGTTGGATGATGGCGAAGGATGCAGGTCAGGAAATTTGCAGTGATCCAAAACTGCAAGGAGTGACCAGCAGACCAGATGCCATTCCAGGGGACCTAGATAGGGCTGAAAGGAGTCTCACGAAATGCAGTAAAGGGAAACGTAAGCACTTGCATCTTGGGCACTCATACACGGCTATAACTGGCTGGAAGACAGCTCTGCAGAGAAGGACCATGGGTTATTGATGGTCAGCAAGCTGAACATGAGCCAAAAATGAGTCTTCATTGCAAAGAAAGCTAGTGGTATTTTGGGCTGAATTAGGAAGTGTTGCCAGCAGGTCAAGAGATGATCCTTCATCTCTACTCACGTTAGTAAGACGTCTGAGTACCGTGTCCAGTTCTGGACTCTCCAGAACAAGCAAAAGATGGACTCACTGGACAGAGTCCAACACAGGGCCACAAATGTCTTCAAAGGACTGAAGCATCATTTGTATGAGAGACTGAAAGAGCTTGGATTGTTTATCATGAAGAAGAGATTTGTTACCAATATGTATAAATATCTGATTGAAGGGAATGGAGAAGAGAGAGCCAGACTCTTCTCAGTGATGCCCAGTAATACAACAGGTGGCAATTGGCACAAAAAGAATCCCATGAAATTCAATACAGAAAATTCTTTTATTGTGACTGTGATCAAATGCTGGAACAGGTTGACAGAGAGGTTGTAGGCTCTCCATCTGTGGAGATATTAAAAATCTGACTGACATGATCCTGGGCAATCTGTTCTACCTGACATTACCTGAGCAAGGGGGGGGGATTAGACAATCTCAGGAGGTGCCTTCCAAGCTAAATGATGCTGTGATTCTGTTTGATTCTATGAAGTCTTCCAACACATGAGCCAATAAAAGGATCTTTAATTGTAAAGAGGCCCTGTGATATCCCAAGCTGTTTCTTGCTCTTCATTATACCGACCCATGGTTCTGATTTTAACATCAACTACAAGATATCAAATCTCTAAGATGCAGCTGTCCCTCTTCTATCCAACCTCTCTTCCACCTTTTACATCAATAACCCCATTCTTCTTTGCCTACCTTATTTTCTTTTGATCTTCCTCATTACTGAATCCTCTTCTGAAATCCTTTTCTGTTATTCTGTTTCATTCTGCTCTGTCCTGATGATTATATCAGTCTCAGTCTTCCAGAAAATCTTAGATGGTGTCAGCTGTGCCTTTAAAAAGCTGTGTCTCTCTCTCTTCAGAAGCAGGGTAATCCAGCAGCAGAAAAAATCTGTTAAACTCATGATTTCCCCTTGATGAGAGAATGTTGCACATAGTTCAAGGAGATTAACTTGTTCATCTTAACAATGAAGAATAACAATTGCACCTGGCATGTGGCATGGCAGATATACTCCTATTACGGAAATATTGAAGAGGTCTTCTGTCAAGGATGTCTTAAGACAAACAGATTGATTTGGATCCTGCAAGTTTAGAACAGTCCAAAGGGCATCTGCTGCTGCTTCAGGTGTCATTTTCTGGACCCAGCATAAAAACACTGCAAGGCTCATCAGTTTTAAGGGGACACCTTTTTATTCACTGCTCTCTACAGTCAACACCAACCCTTATGGTTAAAACAGGTAAATCATAATTACTTCTTTTATTTGCGTGATTGTATTATGGGATGAGAAAAGGAGTTGGAGGGAGGGACTTCTGGTGTGAGTAGAAGTTAGGTGTCAGGTCTACAGAATACATGACTGCTGCCAGTCTAATCATAAAGGCTGTTGTGCTATTGAAAGCAAGTCCACTGAGATCCTGAGCTGTGAAATATTCCACATAGCTGTTTTGGAGACTACCTGTTCAATCCTGTGTAACTGCCTAACTCCACCACTGCATGTGAGTACACATTAATGCAGTCCCCCCTGGCTTTTGTGCTACCTCTTTCCTCTCCAAACACAAGAGTTGAAGTTGTGGTAATGGTGCTATGCAGAGCAACTTTTAAGATCGTCTGTACTGGATGAGGTTAGCGATACAGAAAAAAAGTGGATTGTGTATCCTTTCTGTGGCATCTTCTGATTTGTCTGTGCCTAGTGGCTAATACCCTGGGACAGGCACTAAATTGAAATGTGCATCTTGCTGACACTGCCTAGACAGTTAAGGAATCAATGAAGAATAAAGTCCTGGATGATCTTATCAACATCTCTCACTTGAGCTGCTGAAGCCGCACTGAATAGTGAACTGCTGAAGCCTTAGAGAGCCTGTGAATGACTGTCCTGAGTGAACTTGTCCACCTCAAGCCAGTTAACCCTGAAAAATGGAGTCAGAAGTAAAGAGAATCTGTCGTGGCAGCCACCTCTTTTGAGTTCAGGCATCTGCTGCCAGAATTTCATATGGGTAGCAGAGTTCTGTGCTCACTGCCAGCTGTCATACAAAGTAGGCTATTCTTTCAAAATCAAATTAATTGTTTGCATGAAATGAAAACCTATCAAGAACTATTAAATGCTACGACAAATTGTAAATTTCTGTTTCAGAAGAATTGGTAGAAGTTGCTAAGGAATTATACTAGGTGAAACACAAGCTGCATCCTGTAGCTGATAACAGTCCACTGAGCAGGGATAGAACACAGTTCTGGATAAACCTGTAGTCTAGCCTTGTAGTCATGTCAGTCAAAAACCAGGTTCATCAACAGAGTCATCTGTGATTTTGAGTTTTTCCATATTGCTATAATAATAATTTATGTGTATTTGGTTCATTGGTGAGATAAAATCATTGTTTTACCAACATCAATTAGATAACCACAGCAGTAACAATGAATTTAAAATAAATATGAAAACCTTCAACCCAGGAATAAAGTAAGGGGATCTTTTAAATGGAAGATATCCTCAATAGAATGCTTGCAGTAGGAGAGGGGTTAATATTTACAAATATTACAGGAGAAAAAGGAAAGATAAATCAAAACCAAGTATTACATATACATCACTGAAGTGAATGCAAGACTTGACTTACCCTAATTTTGTTTCCATAGTCTGGTCAGATTGTTAATGATTTTAAGGCAAACCTCCAGCTGGTCAAGAGTCAAATAAAGAATACGTGATCACAAAAAAGTGAAATTTTACCTATATTCTGTTGCAACCTGCAAAACTCTACCAAAATTAGGAAGTAGCAGTATTAACTTTAGATTACTATTTTCATGCTAAATATGAAATTGTATTAAGAAAGACAAAAATTATATCACTGCAAAGTATTAACAGCTGCATTAGGACAACCAAAAAAGGACCTTGTTGAGCTGCCAAAATGCTCTTCCACAAAAGTGCAGGCAGACAATTCACTTTCCTATAGAAGAGACAATCTCAAAGACAGAAAAAATCCAAATCCTTGATATTTACTTTAATTGGATCAGAATTTGGCTTTCAAAATATACATTTGCATCCCTCAGTCAAAGAACAATAAACATCAAGATAGATGATTTCATTCAAGCAGTTTCTTTCAAAGAAAAGAGCCTCTATTCCATATTATTGCCATTCCAGATGATTAACTCTTACATATCTATTCCATTCACTTTAGTTTAAATTTCATTAAATCTGGTTCTGAGTTCAAAGAAACTTTTATTTTTAAACACTTCCACCATGAAACTAATTTGTTCTCATCAATATCATTATTTGCTGCATCTGAGAATGTCTTTCATAAGCGCTACTTCCTTGAATATTATTTTCAGAGAATCATAAACATTAAAAAGATAAAAGACTTCTTATACTACACCCAACCTTTCCTTTTTCAGGAAGCTTCCTCAGGCATACTGTTGTCCGTCTGAAAAGGCACTTCTTCTAATTCCACTCACTCTGTGGTCTGCCATCCTCGCAATTCCACCCTTGCAATGTCACAGTCAATGCTGCATAATTCAATTATCAAATCAATAAGAAAAGGTAAATTATGAAGAAGGCAGACATTTTCTGAACACTGAGTCATATTCAGGCAGCCTACCACAGTGCCCAGGGTGGATTTAGACACCTCCTGTGGCAGCAATCAACAGTTCAGATCAGATAGTATTTAAAACCATCAGATCCCAGATTTTATTTCTACATCTGTGTGAACAAACTAAACAGTGCTGGGTGGCATTCCCAGATTCTCAGGCCAAAAGGCACAGAGTAGTCTATGCTTGTGCTACACTCTTTTAACCCCCAGAAAGAGTCTGCTATATGGAAAGTACCTGTAAGAAGTGAGTCATATCCACTTCCATAGTGCTTCCTGGGAATGGCTTCTGTGGGTGCTGGCTGATAAACGAGACCCTCTTCAGTGGTGAATCGAAAATTTTTACCAGACCAAACTTCAGGATACGTTTGACGCTAACTTAAAAAGGATTTTTCAGCTACAATGCTTATTTCTCAAGCCCATTTTCTATTGGGGAAAAACAGAACTTTAACTTTTCTGCAAAGGCAGTAAGAGGAGAGGAAAGTATCAGCACGACTGTGCAAGGATGAACCTTTATCTCCTTGTTAATAACTTGAATTGCCAAATCAATTTCAGCATGCATAAAGGATTAATCATTTCTGTATACTAACTATTATTGAGTGCTGTCTTCATGCTTCTGCTGACAAACAGCTAGTCTTTTTTTCTGTTGAGAAATTTTGACTCTGATAAGACTATTTTATATCTCCAATGAAAAAAACATAAGTTAAACTATGAATCCTTTCTCCAGAATCTTTTAAAAAAGTTCAAACATAAGATCAGAATATTTTGGAAATGATTTAAACTTTTTGAATTGAAGAGGTCTTTTTTAATATTCATATCAGTAATACTGAATCTAAATGTTAACCTAGTCAATACATATTCAGTGCTCTAGATAATTACGGTATTTTTCCTCAAAGCAATAATAGAAACCAAAATTGACAGTTAAGGACTAATGAGAGTTAATACTGAGAAAAAGGAAACGGGGATGAAGACAAAACTGCAGGTAAAAGTTATATTTTTTGTGTGACATCCAAAGTTGAGAGATAAATGACATGAAGAAATTTAAGGCATACGTGATCCAAAACTACAAGAAGATGTAACTGAAGAGTTTCACAGACTGAAAATAAATAATTGTTGAGAACAAAGGGCGCCATCTCTGTCATTATTCATTGAACAAAATTCTTATTAATAATTAGTACTGGCAGTTTTGATAGAACAAGGACTGAAGAATTTTCCCTTCAAAGATAAAGAAGAAAATTGCAAATGTGAGAAGTGCTGTAGAGAAATCCCAGCTTTCTTGTATTTAATGTTGAGAACTCTGCTGTTCAAAGGTCGGTATTTCTGTATGTGCTCTGAAGTTCTAGAGCCTAAGTTCACTTCCTTGACTTTGTTGTATAACTTACAGATTCAAATGTAAATTATCAAAAGTGTTCCTAGCATATAATCTTCTCACTCCTCTTTCACATTTCCCTGTGTGGTCTACAGGTCAGAAGTACCAACATTTTTGCACATATTTGAACAAAAAATGTAATCATATTTGTTATTGCCATCAACGGGTTTTGGTTTTGGCTTTTTTTTTTACTTATTATACACAGCCACAACTACTTGACTAGTGTCAAAACCAATAATTCAGGAGATTTATTCTCCAGGACTGGTCAGTCAAGTGTCTGCAGAGCAAATGCACCAAAATGTTCCTCATGTTCACCTATACAATCCAAGTACCTGGGGAGCATAGCCAAGCACTGCTCACATGAGGTGGAAGATAGTGGAAAGTGGAGTTGCCTTCTCCCAGCTCACGGCAGTGTAAGGCTGAGCATCAGCAGCAACACAAAATCATGTGATCGTCCATTCAGTAGATCTGCACACTTGCAGCTCAAACCTGTTCTGTTAAAAGAGGTGAAAGGAAGGTGTCTCATTCCTACTCTCAGGACATCCAGTCTACAACAAATTTAAACAGCATTTTAAGAATGGATGAAGAGGGGCAGGGGTGTGAATTATGCATTGAAAAGCTTCTCAGGAGAGCACAAATGATTAAGTAACAGGAGGATAGGGAGAATATGAGGGGAGGTGTTTGAGTCTCTGGGGAGAGAAAAACAAAGTGGAGACACTGATCTTCTTTTTGTGCGTTTGAAATTACTGTAACTGCAGTAAAAAATAAAGCTCAGATTTGGGGATGACAATGATGTTAACAACTTAAAACTTTCAACACTAACCTTGTACACAAGAATACAAAAGAGAGAAAGAACAACTCATTGATTACTACAAGGAGGCCTTGAGACTGTATCAATTCATTCTAATATAGGGCTAAACATTTCCTATTTGTTCTGCCCGTGAAAAAGTAAGTGCACATGTTACAACTGGATTGGACTGCTGCTAGTGAAGGCAGAGTTAAGATTGCGTGAGCATGTTCTGTATTTCAGTACTTCTTGGATTTAGAAGTCTGAATTTGAAATTACACATTTCTTTATTTACAGCTGTTTGTATTCAGTTCAGATCTGTGCTCTGGAAGAACATTGAAGTGCCATTCCACAACCTTCCTTAATAACCATTTTTTTAGCAAATTATTGTAATTTTTAAAATATCTGTGAAATAAGGTACAACCAATGATTGCATCTTTTCATACATCTTTTTAGCTAAAATCACACATATTATACAATACTATTTCTTCACAGATTACAGAAATAGGTAGTTCTTAGTTTTAATATAATTTTTGCTTAGTCCTAACATTATAATCTGCCATAGTTTGTTTTTTTTTTAATCTCAGGCCAGCTGGCTGCCAAATATCTACCTGCTATGCAGTATTCAAGATATAAGTAGTATGACATGCTACTGATTAGACATTTTCAGTACATCTGCAAACACTGACTGCTTTCCAGTCTGAAGAGACTGTTTCGCAGGAACTCTCACCAGGAACTCTGAAGCCTGAAAATATTCCAGCTTTCTTCAAGCATTATGAATCTAGATGCTTTCCTTGCATAAGAATACACAGGAATTTTCTTTTAGTGAAAACATAAACAAAAGCTCTAAGAAGCACCACTTTAAAAAGCGACAGTCAAACTTCAAGGCAAGGCTTTATGTATCTGTCAAGAAAAGTTACTTCTTCAGTCTTTGCAATAATTAGGAGGAGAAAATAAACTAAGGCAGCATATTGCAGAAAATTCCTGGTTTTTTTCGTAAGATCATGTATATATTCAAATGGAAGAAGAATGAAAAATGCTGGAGGTAACACATTTTAGGATTAACATTATTTTTAAGAGCATTGGAATATCTAAATCAGTGAAAATATTTCATTTTTTTTCATTATTATTTTTAAAAAGAGCAACAACATGCACCACTCCAAGGCCAGAACATAGCCATTCTTATTAATGACTGCAAGCAAAAGGGGTTGGTTGAGGTGTTTGTTTGATATGCCACGTTACCAACACCTGCAGGCCAGGGCATGAGAGCTCTGGAGAGCCCTTATAGCCCCTGTCCCAGAGGGTGTGGTCAAGCCAGCACAAGAGGAGAGGAAGAGCAAGCCAAGCATTGATCGACCCAAACTGAGTGACTCACTGTTGACACAGAGTACAAATCAACTGATTTGGTGCATAGACCAATGAAGCTTTGCTGCTCATGTAACTCCCTGTGCAGACACCTGTAAGGTTTGGTAAATTCATAAAATAAGAATTATTTAATACGATCTTTAATATAAAAATGCATCATCCAAGTGGATCACCTTAGTATACTTTTTGTAGCTTTTTTTATTTTTTTTGAAGAACCCAGGCTCTGCACATAAGTAAGGTAGATTTTGGAAGCACATTGCTTGTTCCAGAATACAGTGATATCTTATTTTAGTCTAATTTAATCTGTAAAACCAATTCATATTGAGTTGCACACACAAATTCCTTGAGCAGTAAGGAAGCCTGTAAAGAGTTATAGAAATCTCTTTTGAAAATTTTCTAATTTATATTTTTTTATAAGGAAAATTGTAACACTTCTAAAAAATAATATTACTTCCAATTTTTTTATTTCATTGCTGTTAAATCAACATTTTAGGTGAAAGGTAGTTCTTTTTCACCCTAGGTTACTGATCATTTCAACCACAAAAAGAGTCAGCTAAAGATTCTCTCATTTATTCTGTCTGCATCTGTCATCTTATCATAGTCTAAAGAAAAAAAAAATAAAAGAGTATATTACCGTCACTTGTCGAAGCTACTGAACATGCAGTCAAACCATGAGCTGGGTGTAACAGTTGCCTTCAAGATCAAAGCTGGCAGTCTGCAACCAGATCATGGTTCATAATTTGAGTGCCACTAATTTCTATTATAAAGGCAACAGATAAACTACATTTTAAAAAGCTTTTTGCTTTACTGGCAGGACAGATTAGACTTTCCATTTATTCTGGGACTGTAAATGTAGCTGTTGCTATAGTAACTGTATATCTCTCGAAGAGTAAATAATTGTGTTAAATGGCTAAATAGCAAATAGGTTTATGGCTACTCTGGTACTGAGGAACTTGAATATGTTAAAATTTCAACTGTATTTTTAAAGATCATCTGCACAATGACTACAGCGTGTCCTGTATGGAAACAAGAAATTTTTCCTAATGAGTCTTTTCAGAGTTATGCAGTTGTGCACTGAATAAACGCCTGACAAATTTTCTGAGTCTCAGAAATCTGAGGATGAATGTTATTCTAATATGAAATTCTGTTGCAATATTCCACAGTTCTCTCCAAGCACATATCATAGGAAAGTAATGAAAACATATCAAAAGACTTTGTCAGAATTAGGCTCTTAGGTTTAAAGATTAGAGCAACTAAATTGACTGCTGGTGATTTCAAAAAACTCGAAAAGCCATGTACATAGACTTTTTCTCAATGTTTTCATTACAAAAATATTTATTGCTGCAGGCAATCCAAAGCAGCCAATTTATGCTCTATATTTCTACAGATTTGGAAGGAAATGTCTTTGATGTAATCACCTATAAACAGATAACTACTCTATGATTTGATGATTCTATGATTTAATTCAGTACTATTACACTCACACTAGGCCTCCCACCCCCTCCCCTCAAATAATAAGGCAAAACAGAAAGAACACATTTGTAGGGCTGCCTTTTACAAAGATAAATGAGAGACTATACATTTGAACCTTCTCAAGGTAGTGGGTTAATGTCTGTGAAATGGAAATGTAAGCAAAAAGGCATTGGATCATCAATGAAGAAGAGGAAAAAACCCTGTTACTAGATGACAGGTCCCATAATGTCATAGAGACTGTTGTAACAGACAACATTGAGTTACATTGTCTTGTACACAGAAAATATCTGCATTACAACTTTAAACAACTTGAAAGACACACTGAGTTATGCTTTTTTTAATTCATGAAACACACTTAGTCAAGCTTAAGACAATACATATCAGAGAAAGCAGAAAATATTTCAGAGGTATGACTTGAGAGATGATAATCTTATTAGATAAGTAAATTTAGTCCCTCACTGGAATACTTAAAAAAACAACTGCTAACAACACTATAATAAAACAAAATAAAAGATATCTCATATTACAGCCAGTCATGGCTGTTATGAGAGGCACATGGTAGATGAAAGTTTCACAAACATTTAAGCACAACCCCCAAAGCTTGGGCAGGTATACAACCATTACAGAATCATGGAATCATAGAATCATTAAGGTTGGAAAAGACCACCAAGATCATCAAGTCCAACCTTTGACCGAACACAACCACAGCAACTAAACCATAGCACTAAGTGCCACATCCAGTCACTTCTTGAACAGTTCCAGGGATGGTGACTCCACCACTTCCCTGCGCAGCCCATTCCAAGATTTGACAACCCTTTCAATGAAAAAAATTGTCCCTAATGTCCAACCTGAACTGCCCCTGGCACAGCTGGAAGCCATTTCCTCTATTCCTGTCACTAGTTACCTGGGAGATGTAGGCTCACTACAACCTCCTTTCAAGTAATTGTAGAGAATGATAAGGTCTTCACTAAGTCTCCTTTTCTCCACAGAAGACCACCCCGGTTCCCTCAGCCACTCTTCATAAGACTTACTCTCTACACTGTTCACAAACTTTGTGGCCCTTCTCCTGTGGAGGCCGGTAGACCTACTAATCAAGAGACCTCGAAGGACCCCAGGAGGAAAAGCTCTGAGCCTGTTACCTTGCAGTTGTGGAGACCGAAGCAGCCTCTTCCAGGATGCTTTGTTTAATTACATTAATTTACCCCAGGTCTGTTTCCCTGATTGGCCCGTTGGTCTCCCTGCCCTTTTTCTACCCTATATATCCCTGATCCAGAAAGTTCTCCCTTCCCTGTTCTCCCATTGGTCCTTTTCCTTTTGCCACTCCCTCACTGTTTCCCTATTGGCTCCCATACCCTAACCCCGCCTATGTACCGCCCCTGTGCCCTCAGATCATTGGACCCTGGTGGTCTCTCCTCCCCTACCTTCCCTGTATAAAACCCTGGACCCTCCCCAGTTTTCTGTGTTCCTCCTTGGTGCTCTTTCTGCTGCTGCCTTCACTGTATAAAACCCTGGACCCGCCCCAGTTTTCTGTCTTCATCCCCGGACTCGTTTGTGTGGCTGGAATAAACTCCTCCTGTGGAACTCCATATGGAGATCCTTCCTGCCTCTTTTGTCTTCAGTGTATTTGGAGCTAGCCAGTGTGGTGAGCATGCATGTAGTGGCCTCGCTGAGTGGCTTCTTCTGGAGACGTTTATTGGAAGGTTGCCATCACCCTACTACCTGTGACACTTTTCTGATCCTGTTGCAGCAACTTTCTTGAAGTGAGGGGCCCAGAACTGGACACAGTACTTGAGGTGCGGCTTCACCAGCGCTTGTATTATACCTGCATGTATATTAGCATGTATATATTGTACCGGTAGGGATCTCAAAACTTCTGTTTCCCTCTTTAAATATGCTGCCATACTGGAGATGCCAGGCATTTAGGTTGATTTCATTTTGCTTTAAGGTCTCAAGATCAAGTCTGGCTGACTAATGAAGACAGTTGTTAGAATCAGCTTTTTCAGGAAATTATCATATATCTGACAAAATATTCTAAAAACAATCATTGAATATGCAACATCAGAGAATACAGCAAATATCTTTTCATGTTTCTAGGGAAATTTTAGTTTTATTAGAAAAGCTGTTATGGCAAGTGGACAGTTCTGACAAACAGACCTGTGGATGTGCTATGAGGACCACAGTGCAACAGCACTGCAGGAGATTGAGTGAACTTTGTGATATAGTCAGTTTTTCAATCTTACCAACTTTCAAGATTGTTGTAAGATTTGTCTGTATAAATTAACTATTTTCAAGCAGTCATGGAATAGTAACCACCAGCACAGAAGTATAAAATGTAGTTGAGTTGCCTGTAGTGTAGTGAAATGACTCTGGATTGAACAATGTAGCCTACTTTGTTGTCCTGGTTCCAACAAGGCAGGGTTCCATTAACTGGAAGGGAGATTACAGTGTACGACCTCATGCCCTAGCCAGGGCAGGCGGAGGGGACTGTCTTCTGGGAAGAAAGGTTTCCTGCTGAGAAGACATGGCAGACACAATGGTCTGATACTGTTTATTACTGGGGACTTTCCATGTCAATCTTTTCTTTACTTATACTTTTAGTTATTAATATTGTTGCTGTTACTGTTTGTTTTCATATCTCATTGCTGTTTCCAGGAAATCTTTCTTACCTCAACCCGTGATCTTTGCCTTTTGTGCCTCCAATTGGAGAGGCAGGGGAGGCAGCATGTGGTTTTAGCAGGAGTACTAACTTGGAGAATGCTATCCCTAAAACATTACAATCGTGCATAAGAATTGCCAGAGATAAATATATATTTTTCAGCAAATAATGAATGAGTAATGAAAAGGCAACACAAGCAAAACCTAGAAGCGAGAAGCCACACCTTTCTCTTGAAAAATACCTAACAACAATGGGACAAAGATTTATGCTGAAAAGAAGTTCACTGGTCTAGGCTTCTTGGGATTACGTTTGGCAATCTATTTGGCAAGAAGGATGTAAATTGACAAACATACAGACTTACGCAATACATAAATTACATTATTTTATGTAGCAATATAGGTAGTTTAGTAATTAGTTATTTAATAAATCTTAATTTAGGTGAATGTCGTCTGGTTGCTGTGATTTATTTAAATTTAATTTCTTGACTTGTTCCATCATCTGATACCTTCACTACATGTAGGAAAGTATCTCTCCATTATCCTCTGTGAAGACCCATGGAAAAGAAACCCTTCAGGTTTTCTGTAATCTCTTTAAGGCAGAAATCCTTCCATATGAATTCCTAATTGAACTTTCTATTTGCTAGCAATGAAGTCAACGTACTTCATTCTCCTGTCAGACTACTATTCCTGGTAATTTAAAGTAGACTTTTTTTTGCACTATCTTTTGTTGTTTATCTGTACAGCACCCAGCACAATAATAAGTTAGATCATGAATCAGATTCTTAATAATCTGTGATATTAAAGACAACAGTTCTTATTCTTAGTTTTATATATTAAGATATCTCTTACCTTAAATATATATTTATATTAAAACCACTTTATTTTTTAGCGTGATATGTAATTTTCCATTGGATTTTCCCACTATTTCTTCGTCTGCAGCTAGAGCTGGATCAGGTTCTGATGAAAATGCTTTTCTTTTTTGCTTTTTGCGAAGCAAAATGTCATGCCTTCACATTAGGTCTAATTGACATGAATTCTGTTCTTATTATTTCATGCTATTCTGCAAATCCTAATAAGTTTATGAGAAAGTGTGTTTACAGTATATTTAACTTCTCTATGGTACTGTGTTTTGAGGTAACACTTGCTATGGGTTAATTAAATCTTCTACGAGTTACTCCAAATTGACTTTTTGTTTTAAATAAATGTTTCCTAGGATGTTTTATTTTCTCTTTGGTATTTTTATGGTTTCATTGCTTATATGTTTTTAAAGGAAGAGATTTCCTTCAGCTAGCGTATGAAATGTATTAACTGATTTAAAATAATATGCAGCAGAATATTCGTCAAATACTTTGGTGATATTTAGCAATTAATGGTTTTTGGAGACACTCCACACATAAGAGCTACTTCGGTGTTTAAATTTTTTGGGGTAGATCATATTTCAAAGAGAAATGTTTTCTTCATTTTATGTTTTCTTCATTTTATGTCAGCTAGCATTGGTTGTCGGAGGTAACACCATCCAAACAACTGCAGAGACTCTCAGGGCAGATACTGCTGGGAAGAGCTCAGAGGACAGACACTGCCAAGTTTACAGAATAGGGAAGTGTGATAGTTTTTTATTTCCACTGCTCAGCTGGGTCTCCAATGTAAAATTAGCTGACTGAAGCATGGTACAAGTTCAGCCTAGGCAGCACTTTCAGTCAGAACCTGAGAACTGATCATGGTTTTCCCTTGTAGCTGTATACATTTACATCTTCAAAGAAAGCTTTATTTTATCAAAGCCTAAGCAACCAGGCTCTCCTGTTTCAGTTTTAAGTTGTGTTTTCTAATGCTTGTTTTTGTTCTTTTTATTCTCTTTCAACTAATTTTATCCTGGTGAGAGGTGGAACTTGGATTTGAGGAAGAGCATGCATGATTACTGATTATATCCTGGTTTCTGAAGAAAATCAGACCTACACAATCAGTGTTATGTCTCTCTTTCTCTCTGTGCACCCACAAAGGCATTTAAAAATACTGATCAATTCAAATAAATCTGACAGGAAGTAATGGTCTCATTGTCCTCCTCAACGCTCTCAGGACAGTAATGCTCCTGTCTTCAATGATAGGAAAAATGCATTTCAAGGATATTAAAAACCTGTAATTCTAATCAAAATTAGTTAGAAAATAGCTGTTATTAGTGTATAAGACAGAAGCTGTAAAAGCCCAAACATGGACAAGCTACACTCAGGTCTCACATCTCATTAACCACCATAAGATTAATTATGAAGCACATATCCATAACAAACTAAGTTGGGTTTTATCCTACTTATGAAAATACTTAAATCCTAGACTTTTATGTTAAAACACAATCAGCTGTGAAATTTATAATTCTGTTTTTCCATGAACTTCTCAAGGGCTTTTCCTAAAGTCCTAGCAAATGCTACCATTGACACATTTGAAAGAATATCTCTTGAACTTATTTCCTAGGAAAAATGCTACAAATGTAATAAATAGTTTCTGTCAGAAACCAAGAAGGAATGCATTTGTTCTCTAGCGCTTTTTTTTTAGTATGCACTTTGTGGACTTTTACACTCTTCTGTTTCCTTGGCAGTGGACTTAATGAAAACCTATTTCTCTTTATATGCAAAATTAATTAACTAGAGTAATGAGAAAAGAAAATTAAAATGGCAAACTTATTTTCATATGACCAAGGCCACCTATCCCCAAAAATCTGTTTTCAAAGAAATATCATTATTATCAAATTACAGGATATGGGCAAGGCACTGAAATCAACAAAAGACTTTTTGCCATGTTTGTGATTTTTTAGAAAATAGTTTCTATTAATTTGTCATTGAGAATTTCAAAAAAGTACCTGAAGGTTTTTCAGTGCCTGCCCAATGCCATTCAGAAAAACAAAACTAAGCAGTGAGTCTCTTAAGTAAATTCTGAAAGTATTTAAATTTGTCTTTCTGTGCAAAAACAGTGCTGGTACTTTTGGGATCCCTTGGAAAATAGTTTTGCTGGGTCCCTGTAGTCCATTTGTCACAGGCAAGATGCCAACAACTCAAGAGTTCATCTGAGTGGCACTTACTTAATATAAATCAACAAGACGTGAGCTGTTACACTACTTGATTATCTCACATACTCACTTGTTCACCCTGCCTCCAGCTTTATGATTCCTTAGTTTTTAACTCCCTTCCACTCTGCAATTTTGCTACTGGCCAGCAGTGGCTGGGCAAAAGGTTCAAATTTCATTCTGGGAACCTGCTCATAGTCATGAGTCTCAGTGTCTCCATAGTTCTCCTCCATTTCCAGTACCTTCCCTCCAGTCTCAGGCTTTCATAGAATCATGCAGTAGTATCACCGAATATCCTAAGTTGGAATGGACCCACTAGGACATCAAAGTCCCCCTCCTGGCCCTGTACAATACAGCTCCAAGAATCACACCATGTGCTTGAGTTTTCTTTATCTGAATACTCTATGTGTAGCAACACAGCATGTATGGATTGAGTGCATCCCTGAGAAGAAGGACTTGGGGGTCTTGCTGGATGAAAAGCTTGACATGCCCTGGAAATGCATGTTTGCACCCTGGAAAGCTAACTGTGTCCTGGTCTATATCTAAACAAGCATGATCAGAATGCTGAGGGAGATAGTTCTCCCCCATGAAACCCCACCTGGAATACTTTGTCCAGCTTTGGGGCTCCCAAAAAAAGAAGAACTTGAACCTGTTGCAGAGAGTCCAGAAAAGGGCTGGATGCTCAGAGGACTGGAGCAGACAGGCTGAGAGAGCTGGAATTGTTTAGCCTGGAGAAGAGAAAGTCCCAGGAAAAAATTTTGCCAACCTACCATACCTTAAAAGGGGCTACTGGAAAGCCAGAGAGAAGCTTTTCATAAGGACATATAGTGATGGGACAAGGGGAATAGTTGAAAAAGAGTAGGTTTATATTAGATATTAGGAAGAAATTTTTTTACTGTGAGGGTGACAAGGCTCTGGAACAGCTTTCTCAGAGAAGATGTGGATGCCCTGCCCCTGGAGGTGTTCAAGGCCCAGCTGGATGAGGCTTTGAGAAGATGGTCTAGTGAATGGTGTCCCTGCCCATGGCAGAGGTTTGGAACTAGATGATCTTTAAGTTCCCTTCCAACCAAATACATTCCATGATTCTATGATGGCAAGCCTTCCTAGTGATAAACAAAAGTTCAAGAGTGGGACACACTGCTCTATAACACTACAAACAAACCAAAACACAAACAGATCTACCATAAATATGGGCACAAGCAGAGTCTTAAATGCAGAAGTGTGAATAGTAGATAATAAAATAAAATGCTTTCACTAATAAACAAGACAGCCTGTAATATTCCAAAATCAAAAGTAAAGACATGAGGTATTAAGGAAGATGATCTTTTGCTCACACAAAATTTTTTACCTGCCTTTGTGGTAATTTCAGTGGGGTTTTCTAGTTAGGGAATAATCCCTAGAGTCTCAAGTGATGTAGGTAAGTAAGCAGACAATGCTTAAGCATTTATGAATAAGAACACTTCTGGACTTGGATATAGAATATGCTTTTCTTAACAGGATATTCAATGTTAGAGTAATATATCTTGCAATATCAGTATTAGAAACAATGTTTCATATCACAGTTTAAAGGTTGGAAGGATCTTGTTAACTGTTGTATTAATTTGATCAGAACATGCATGATACACAAAAATTTCTACGAGTAAGAAAATGTTTCATGTTCTTTTACGGAAAGCCTTTTTGACAGCTAATGTGTCTGTTCCTTTTTAATGTTGGAATACAGATTTAGCAATAGTTTAAAAATCAGCCTATGTACAACAATAGGGAAATAAGATTTCTTATTTTGTCTTTGCCACACATTTTTAGAAATACAGAGGATTCAGTGCGGTTAGGACCTGCAGTCCAGAAAATATTGTAATGATCATAAAGTAGTACTATAAATCATGCAATGTCAGGAGAGTGATCCTTATAACTAGTGATTAGAACTACATAGCCAAGGAAAAATGTAACAAAGAACATTCCAGGAGGACTGAGATTATCTGATTACCTAAAACATATGGAAAGCTACTTAAACCTCTTCAAAAAAACTTTAGCCTATATTTCAATGTATTCAATATTTAGCTTTTTCTCCTTAGCTTTCTGTCTTGTCTCAATTTTAGAAAAAAACATCTTGAACATTTCATTTTACCTTTACCATTAACCTAAATGACAAATAGTGTTGTAATCTTACTGAAGACACTAATGGTTAACACCATCTTCAACCTCTCTTCTTGTAGACTCTTGTACATCTTAAAACATGAGGAAGAGACAAGATAAACTGCAGTTAACCACAATAT
Organism: Ifrita kowaldi; assembly: GCA_013398055.1. Lineage (NCBI taxonomy): Eukaryota > Metazoa > Chordata > Aves > Passeriformes > Cinclosomatidae > Ifrita > Ifrita kowaldi. The sequence goes on along the minus strand of VZRS01000903.1, from coordinate 455,676 downwards.
AAAAGCTTCAGGACAGAATTCATTTGACCAACACTATAATCTCCATTGCGTCATAAAGAAACTAATGGAGCTATTCACTCACCAATTTCTAACAAAGTCAACAGCTGTTAGTAAAGGATGTTGAAACAAATAGTCATACTTCACGATGGATCCTGATCATCACCAAGAACCAATAAAAATGGTGACCTCAGTAAGAAGCCTATGGTTAATGTTGTTTTCTGAACTAAACCTATCAAAGGTGAAAGAAATCTGGTGTCTCTATACACACTCTTGAAACAAAACAGAAGTTTAGCACGTGCAGTTCCCAAGAGTTTCCTTATTGAATGAAGTTTGCATTAAAACTTCCTGAAGAAAAACAAATTGTGACACCCTCTGAAATGATTGCTTGAGAGCCTCCTGATATCTACCCACAAATCCTCATGTATTTTCAAAAACTCGAAGCCCATGCAAAATTAGGCCATAGGTTGAAAGCTAACTTCATGAATAATCTTCAAGTTATCCAACACCAAAAACAAAGTCAACAGTAAGGAGAAGAGATTTAAAAATCTGAGTACTAAGGGAAAATAAATACATGCAGTATAGTATATTTCAAACTATTCAGTGGTAAAGAATTATGAGGAAGTGGATATGTAGTGTTTGCGCACACAGATGTATTTTGAAATAGTTATGCCTCAGGAAAAAGTACAAGGGAATTAAGGAACAGTGTAGTCAGTGTACAACAAAAAAAAAAAGGGGAAAAAGTTGAAAGATTACGTTCTATTGAAAAACAGAAAAAACCCTCAATTTAAAAATATTTCACTTCACCTGTGTTTGTGTTTTAAAAAAACACACCTAGGCCCAAACACCTAAGACTGAAGCACCTTGAATGGGTCTGCCTCAACTATAAGACATTTAGTTACATTTTACAGTTACTGCTGCTTTCAATTTAAATAGGTCTACGATGGTCAGCACAAAGAAGAAATAAGAGGAAAAGGGTATAAACACATTCTAGTTCAACAAAGATTATTTGAATATTTTATGTTCAAGGGTTTCAAATACCTGTGCCAGAAAACAAGTCTGACTGCATTATAAACTAGATTCATTCCAGCAGTACTGCTGTCTTCCTCACAACACCAATGTTATCTCTAATTCAATGAGAAACATATTTACAGGAGAAATTTTTATCGATCATAAAATATTCCTTAACAGCTCAGAGATAGCGGGCTTATAGATAACTCCATAGAGACTTCTGCAGGTTAGTTGAGAAATTGTACACAGAAGATTTCCATAAACAATAACTGATATAGAAGATTTTAAAATAGAAAAGCCTCAGGAATCTATTCTTAGGCATCTTTTTTTTTTTAAATTATTTTTTCTTTGATGTTTTGTTTATTAAATTTTTAAGATAAAGGAACAAAAAAAGGACAGACATCAGAAGTTCCAAGAAATATATATAATTATTAGATCAATAAACAATTCAGCAATTCTTAGAGGACATTCAAATAACCTTCTACAATAAAAAGCCTACACTATATGTGAAATACAAATCTTAAGAGATAGTTAACATTCCAGGCAAATACAAGCATATTGGTAATGTTGATTTAGCACTCTTAATTTTGTTCAAAATTACCTCCACAGATCATAGTCTCAAAGAATAGTAAAGAGAACAAAAGCAGCCCACAACAAAGAAATGTACATAAAACGGACAGCAATAAATAAAATAAAAACTGGAAAACAGAATAGATAATAAATGAATAAGTAAGTAGAATAGCAATATTCCAGCAGCTCCTCACTAAGCAAACACTGACTCTGAAATCTGATCTATAATATCATTTAATGCAAACAATGTATAAAAAATTTACCACCAATCACCCCATGTTATCATCTCTATGGCATTGCATTGTATTGAAATAAATCACATATTATCTATATTTCAAAACCTTGTCACTTATTTGTTATTACATTTCCATATTTTTGGAAAAGAAGTTAACATGTTGCAAAATAACTGAATTCTTAATGAGTTTGGCCTGATGCACCCTTGCACAACCTCAACTATTCAATTTTATTGGAGAAACCTGCTAAAAATTTTTGTCTGAATTAAAAGAGCACTGTTACTGTTAAGTATCAGTTAGATAAGTGCATGTGTTCCCTTTCCTGCAAAACGAATTTTTACCAAGTCTATCCCATATGGCCTTCAATTATGTATTATGACATCTTTGATCTAGGTTATTGGAAGTGTCAAATCAAACTTTAACAAGGTGTAAGGAAGGATAACCAGCAATGAGGTGATTCTAAAATGAAATTAATATCAAAAGGGATCTTTATTTCACCTCCTTGACTACAGTAAAAGTAAACTGTGAATGTTCTCTTTTTGTCATGAATCCAATACTAGGGCACCATATAGTGCAGATCAAAAAAAAAAATTTTGAGAGGGCAGATTGCTCTGCAAAACATTCTGCTCACTTTCACCTGTGACAAAATAGTGTATTTAAATATCCCTATGGTGTCACTGGGGAAGTCGGAATCCTAAGACAAAAATTGGTTTTGCAAATTTGTACTTATGAAACATATTTTGTACCACTGTAATCAGTTAATTACCCAATCTGGCAAGGCTATTAATAATTTTATTTTTTAAAATTTATATTAGTTTGCCTGTACTGATTCCTAATGATATGATACGTATCATAGACTTGATTTGATTTACTCTATCATTTCCAAAAGCCTAAATTTGAAAATTATTTCTGAATTAGTTTCTTCTATCCAAAAAAAAACCCAAAAAACCCCTAAGAATTCCAAGATTTCTTTTTAATTAAAATGTGAAAAATTCAGGATGGCTGCATATACTTTGTTACTTTTCTGAACTTGAGGCATCCTTATAAAAACTAAGAAGCAATCAAAGGAGTCCTGTGAATTTCCTTTTCTGCTCTATGAAAAATGACTTTTATTTCAAATTGCTTACACAATGTGAACTGTAAATCTGTGTAGATTATTATGAAAGAAAGTTCCTCTTCCAAAACCCTGTGTGTCCTAGACAAAACACAGACCATTTTGAAAATATAATTTAGAAACTGATGGGGAAAAAAACCAACCCCAAAACATGCAACATGGTGCCTTTATTAATAGAGCGCTACATTCATTTATTTAATATTAATTCTTATGCAACTTGAGAATTTTTTTCAAGTGAGTTAAAGAAATAAGACAGAATCAGAAAACAGTGTCATGGCATTTTTATAATATGACAAAATCTAAACATTTTAGTCAAAGTGAGGAAAATAATTAAGGAATTTTGCCTTGCCAAGGAGTCCATTATAATTCTAGTGTGGACTCTTGGCATTTAAACCAGAAAACCGCCAATGCATTAATGAATCTCCAGGGCTAGAGTTGTGATTTCCAGCACATATGTCCTGACCTTGCCAGTGAGCTTTTTAAATAAGGTTGATCATACGGTAGGTATCTGCATCTCCAAAAACAGTCTTGGGCTTTCTTTTTAGTCAATGTGAAATTAACCAATACAGATAATGGAATTTTTTTAATTAGTCATTTTATCTTTAGAAGGCTTTAAATTGATCAGATTTGTTAGAGACCTAAGTTATAGGCTTTTCAGACTACATAAAGGGACCTATAAAGGAAGCCAACTGGCTCATAGAAGCACTTGCTATTAAAAGAAAGCAGTCCTACATATCAAGAATTATTTTGTACTATAATTTAACTCATTAAACTGTTCATTTTTCCTAGTAACACCTTTCTATATATTTGGGCAAGGTGCTTGCAAAGAGACATAACAAATTTGCAATAATTTCCCATAACCCTGTACTGTTTTTATAGAGAATTTATTTCTTCTTGTGGACCCACACTGGCATTCTCATACTGCATATCATTATGATATAGACTCAAGATCATTCAATTATCTAGTTCATTTCAACTCTCTTCTTGATGTTGGACAGTTTTTGCACAAGTACACAAAAAGGATAGACTCTAATTAGGCAACCTATTTTTGCCTGTCAAAAACCATTATTAAAGATGCTGATTAGAGTTTTATAACAAAGATGGCAAAAATTATTTAAATTACTCAAGTAATCAAAGGAAGGTGAGGCTTAGTTTTATGGCTATATGTATGTGCAGAATTACAAGTATATGCTTATCTTATGAGAAATAAATGTTGGGTACTTCTCACCAGCTTGACTTGCTCATTCAAATATTGACTTTTAAGAACGTAAAGTAGTTTTCATCATTAAGAATCTTCATAAATAGTATAGACAAAAATATATTTAAAATTTTAAAACGTTCTTATGGGAGCTCTGCAAAATCTAATTAAACAGTCACAAAGCATAAGAACATATACATAAATTTTTTCCTATTTTCAGAGTTCAGTTACTTTATTAACAGTTCTGAAAATTGTACTATGTTTTTACAGATAAATTATTTATTAGTTGATTATTCATTCAAATTCATAAGGACATAAATGTGATGGCAAAAACCCCTTGATAGTATGTTTATAAAAACCTGTTGTTGAGCTTCAGATAAAAGATATGGCAGTAAGTTGAGAAGAGAGTTCTTATGAATGCTTTAATTGTTTGGGGCCATAGGAAATGAAATCAGATTAAAAAAAAAAAAAAAAAGACCCAATTTTACTCACTTTTGTTCTTTGATCCACTGATTAACATTTGCAACCACTAACTCACTTTCCTGATGGAGGTGACTGTTGTCAGTTCGTGCTGCTTCCAGAGACTGGCACAAAGTTTCCAGCTGTGGATGCAGAGAGATCAAAGCATATGATGGACTCCCTAGAACACAGTCTATCTGGAATACTAATAATAGTCTGTACTACTTGTAAAGAATCAAGTCATTTTTCTCCACTCCTTCAAATAATCAGGGTTTCCTTGTACATGCTATTAATTGATTCAATATGCTAGAAGGAATGTCTGAACTTTTCCCACGCCTTACATTTACCCGTTTATTATAATATACACTAGTCTACCTCCAGAGGTTGTTTTAATTGAAATCAGATTTATTTTATAAAAATGGAGCCATTATAACTTACTGTGTTTCAGTTTAAATGTTTTATTCTTTCCACTTTTTGTTTTATTTTTGCTATGTATTTCGTTCAGATTAGCTCTTTGGTCATGGCTCATTACATTTAGAATAGAAAGAATGTTAAAGGGATGGAGTTATTTTGGTATATCCAATATATATAAAAAATAGGGAATGCTGAAAGACTGAAAAATGTAAAACTTGGGAGTTTAATGTCAGACTTTCACCTTTATATCTCCTAATGGAATCAAATATAAGCCAATGGTGTTGAAAAATCTGTTAACATCTGATAGATACTTGAAGCCTAGGTAGAATGATGAAATGGTTTGATGGTTTCTGAACAACCTCTTTTGGGTCTTCAGTTTACATCACAAAAGGCATCCCGAGAATTGTCCAAGCATACTCTAAATGGGCCAAACCCTGATTTTTTCAATAGACCCTTTCTTACCTAGCTGTCAGAGCCACTACTAGTGCTAGCTCACAATAATTAATAATTATGCAGAAATGAACTTCTAGAAAACTAAACCCATTTTCAAAATCTGTAATGGCAACAAAATTCTGAGTGGAGAAACATTTTGTTCAGCAAAAAATAACTAAAGCTTACATGCAGAAGAAACAAGAGTAGAATATACTGGTCTTGAACCCATTGACCATAATAGATTTACAAACCATTATTGGCCAAATAGAGTAATGTTATAATACAAAACTGTATGTAGATTTTTAAGAACAATATATATTCATGTTTTCCAAATGAGAACATACATTTAAAATTAGCATTTCCTTCAATAACATTTTACTATTGTTAAACCCAACAAAAATTAACATCACAAGTAGTGTATTTTTGACTGCTGTTCAAAATAGTGGTTTCATATCAATAACATATAAAACTTCTGAGTGTAATAAATCTGCAAATATAATGCATAAAAGTCTCTTTGTTATTAATATGCATAATATATAATGGAAGAGACAATATATATCTAATTAAAATCAAATCAAAATAATTTCTGCTTATTCTTGTGAGAGCAATCTGTTATGCATGTTAATCTTATATAATAGATTACACTAATACTGTAAAATCAATTTACTTTTTTTTAAAGATCTTTAAAATATTATCATGTATTATTAAGCTACACACAATTTATATCTGGCTGCTTTTGTAATTATGTGAAATTAGAAAAGAAGGTTTAGTAATTGACAAGTAGTGATTTCCTGATGTACTGACAAGGCATATAAAATATGTCAAACAGATGTTGACAAAAACAGATTGATCTGTAAGGTTTTAGAAGGGTTACAAATATGAGTGGTTTACATATTTATGTAAATATACATGTCTATGTGTTTAAATGAGAATAATTTGTAACAGAATAACTAGATAGCACATACCTCTATACTTGCATTATCAAAAATGTCGGAAAAAATTTTCATATTTCAGGTGTTCTGTTCTAAAAAAAAAAAGAGACAATAAAAACTGATATGGACACACAGTGAATTGAACAGGAATAAAACTGCAGTTTTCATAATTTTGTCATTTGTATTTAGGCTTTTGAAAGGTAATCATTGGCAGTATTCTCCTTTCTCTTTGTTTTTGAAAAATTGTGAGCAAATTGTAGTCCTCATAAAAATGAAGTTTCTGTAAATGTGATTTAGGTAGGTAAGACAAGACATTACAAGAAAGAGAGAGAACATCCTTCTAGCACTTTTTATCAGTTTCGATCAGTATTATGTGCCTTGTCATCAGCCTGGCATCTCTACAGAAAAGACAAAGGAATGTGTAAACTCAGGTAGTAATTTTGGACCAATCCACGTTATGCAGGAAGAAATTGATAGTTACCAGTGATTTCTCCCTTTCTCCAATAATCTTTGCTGAATCATTTCTTGGAGTGTGTGGACAGCAGCAGGCTGCTTAGAGATTGATCTTGGCAATGAGTAAGTGGTTAAGGGACAAGACTGAGCACTATGTTCTTTAGGTATAAATTTATCACCCCCATCACGTCAGCAGAGGAATACTGGCTACAGGAAATGGGGTAGAGCTCAGTAGACAGCAAATGGGGCTCTACAAGACTGTTTATTTTTGCAGGAAACCTAGGTGAGATGGTGACTTGTGCAGAAAGTTCCTGTTTTTTCCACAGCCCGCCCCTTCCTGAAGCTATATGCCCCCTGAGCCCAGCCATGTGCTGGTCAGTACCGTGGCACTCTCAGCATTCCTGATCCTCTCATCAGTTTGATCATGCCAGTGCCCAGGTCCAGTGGTTGGGAAAAAGGAACTGTGGTATACTGAGCATTGCTTCAATACAGAAGCAATGTTAAGGATCACATTTAAGCCCAGGAGTACACCAAGATGCTCTAACATAAATGCAAAAAAACACAAAGGGCAAAAAAAAATTGTACATAATTATAAGCGATTAAATATGCAAACATGCTTGAGTAGAAAACTGGGATTAAGCCATTTAAATCATCCCCACTTGTGTCCTAAGAAGTAATTTGAACAGTTTCACGTAAGCTGTTCCTTTGCTAACCCAGTGTGCTGTGAATGAATTAAATTAATGAGATAAGCAAATGCAAGGCCCAGTCTTAGCAGGAAGCTGCTTTTACTGGACCATAGGCTTTTCTTCTGCACCATGTAATTCATCACATTTTCCAAATATTATCAACAGTTTGAAGTGTTGCTGTTCTGAAGTTGTGTTTCCGCTACCAGAAGGTATACGACGTTGTCCATAGTGAATTTTACCAGAAATTGAGGCATTTTTTTGTCCTAAGGAAAGGCTAACAGAGTTGTAGAGTGGACAATCACTGATTGACATGAGTGGACCTGGGTAATACAAAACATTCAGCCTTGACTCCTAAGAGCTTTTAGGAAATTCCATTACTAAAAGTTTTCTTGGGAACAAAATTAAAAATAGAGCCAAGTTTCATGATCTTAAATCACTGATGATGTTAAATGACACAGTCAATATAAGCATGCTGAAAATATGTACAATTAGTAATGAAGTGCAACTTCAGTGCAAAAGAGAAGTTCTTACATTGTGCAAAATTAATACCTTTTGCATTTAAAGGTGAATGAAGGCATGAATAGTAAAATGGCAAGTTGACAGTGATATTCTGCTTATGTGAGTGGTAGAAGATACAGTATATTTTAAGTTTCTTACACTGTATAATATCTAATATCTCAAATAAAAAATTTGTCTTTGTCCAGTTTTTAAAACAGTAGTTTAATTTTCAATACATCTGGTTTTCTACTGTTCTAAAATCTGAAAATTCAGAACCCTTCACTACTGTTCAAGGTTGGACTTCTGGAAATTATTTTCTACAACTGGATTTATACCCTGTATTAATATAATTTAATTGTACTTGTCTAAACAAGATTCCTGGAACATGAACGTGCTGGGTTCAGTTGGTCCCTCTGTAGACACGAGCAAGCATTTAAGGAAGGTGATCTTAGTTTGGCTGAATCTCTCTCTCCAGAGCTGACAAGAGAGTCAGTTACCTTAAGTACGATAGCTGAGTACAGAGACATGATGGGAGCATAGTCCATTTATTCATATTATATATTCCATATATACCTCCTTAAATTGGTTTTGTGTCCTAATCTCCCTCTCATGTTTTGTCTGGAAAAATTACTGTAAAAAGGTCATAATATGACTGCAGAAACAAGTTACAATATGTGTTAATGGCAGAAGTGTCAGCCTTCTCTCACCNGGCTCGGCTTTGGAGTCCCGCCCGCTTGCCCCCTCCCCCCCCCCCCCCCCCCCCCGCCTCAAATCCTTTACTCTTTTCAGAACTTTTTGCTAAAGTTATCTCATCTTTAACCATAAAGATGAGGTAACACCTGTGTCCACCATGTATTGTGACTGAGGACTGATTATAGAAGATCATGACTTTATGAATGGAAGACCTAGTAGTTTAATGGAGAAGAGATACATGGACGTTGCAATGCTTCTGTGGACAAAATCTATATATTTAGGAGAAAGAATGACCCCGGTTTAAAACTTTGAATACAACTGAAGTAACCAACTCAGACATTGTAAATTCAAGAAATAAGTTTCTCATTCTTGACTCTGCCATGACGTCAGTCAATTGCCAATCTTCCCCGTAAGGAAATGCAAGTCTCAGGTGGTCTGTCCAGTCAGCAAATGTTATTACTTTGTTTACATGTAAGATTTTCATTAGTGTTTTTCTCACCCATTTTATTGTGTGAGAAAAACACAAACAAACAAAACTAACACTTTTTCTGGTGCTAGAATATTAATATAATTAAAATTATATATTGAGTGATTTGTCAGTAATCCTCATACAATATTTTGTCTCATTTCAATAAAGAATAGCTTCTTTGCACTTGTGATTTAAATCTACCTGAGAAAGATGCAGTATTAATGGAAAAAAGTCTTATGCGACAGAATATGAATGCAAGGAACTAGAGAAATATGTTTATATTTTGGTTTTCATTTATTTTTAACCTATACTAATGTATATTTTCTATAGTGAAAAGCACTGCTTCATGTTTTCAAATGCAGCTTTCTTTTGCTTTGTCTAGACTCTTATTATTTTTGAAGTAAATTGTACCTAGTTACGTGATCACTAGATGTAGTAAGAAAGGTCTTGAGCCTGGTCCTATAAAATATCTCAAATGCACACTTCAAAATAGAATTAAATTATAATACTCTGGTCTAAGTTTATTGTTGTTCCAGTCTTGTGTTTTAGACTTTGCAGAGACAGCTACGGAGCATTCTAGTAATTTCTGTGTTTTCTCCTATTGTTGAGAGGATTATATGAATCTTTATTATTCAGGTATACACAGAACAGGAGATGACATCAGCAATCATTTTTCTAGGAAACATACCCTTCAAAGCCACTACAATTTACAAAGAAATCTTCCCATGTCACTTCACCATAGTTGTGGAGCATTTTGTCTTCTAAGAGAGGAAGCTTGTGGAATTTCTAAGACAGCATGTTAGAAAATATGTTAGGCAAATAGACAGAAAGATAGTCTTGCAAACATCCTTAGATATATAGCCATTGGTATCTCTCTCTTAAATTCCTAGTTAGCAGTATACTAAATGGACTGGTAACTTCACATTTAACCAGCATTTTTCCTTTGATAATCAGTAAAAGCACAGGAGACAAGACTTTGGGAGGCTTTAAAAGTGTGGAATTATGAAGGAAGATGGGTGTTAATGAAGAATGGATACCAATTCCTTCTTCTGCCTACTTGTCTGTATTGGCCATGTTAGAAGTTTGTGCAAGGTAAACTAGGTTTACAGATTATATTTTTGTCCCTTGCCGCTTGTTTTCAAAAAGACAAGGTTTCTGAAAGACAATCTATAATTTTATGGGTATTCATTTTATCTGCTATTAAATCTTTCCATATTCCTACTCTTTAAAATGCAAGTGTTCTTTTGGTTTGTCAAGTTAAGAATCCAAAATTACAAAGCAATTAAAAAAAAAAAAAACAAAAACTGAAAGAACTTTTTAGAAACACTTATAACTACAGATGCTGCTTACAGGATGAAAAAATTTATAATCAATTCCTGAATTACTTTTTAGGAAATGAAAAAAAATCAAAAAACTTACTCGAAGTTTGGAAAATGGCATAATTTAATAAGAAATTTTGACTCATGTAATTACTTTAAATCAGAAGTAATGGATTACTCATATTCCATAATGTAATTGTGGAATTAGTAATTCATTACTTACTGAAGTGATATTTAAAAATAAATCCACCTTAATTCAAATTTATCATTATAAAGAGAGTGTAATATAGTGGATAGGAATTAAATTTTTTTCTTTAGTTCCCTTCTCCTGGAGGTTACATTTTCAACAGAGGAAGATGGGACAACTGTATGGTGGGACACCTGTCTGACCTGATCACACAACTTCCTGATTCTGCCAGCTTCTTCAGTCTCATGTCATAGATGGGGGGATAGAGAGAAAGAAATTTCTTTTCAGCCTGAATTTTTGCAGGGGTTTGTCACTGTTGCGTATGGGCCAGCATCAGGAGCGCTGGAATCTTTAGTATTATAGCTAGATTACAGCTTCTGCTGGACCACCAGGTGCGACAGGCTCTTCTTACATGTCACATTCTGCAGGAGCCTGTCTAAATGCCCCAAGATACCTGGATTCATCCTATCTGGTTCTAACTGCTTATCTGATTAAATACATTCTTTAATGATTTTTTGGTCTGTTTTATGCCCTTAGACCAACAGGGCCATATAACTTTATAATTTAACTTTAGTTAAGTTTATGTCTGGGGATCCTGTAATCTGTCTCCTTGTTCATTGGAGGGCAACAGAAATACGATTTCGTGATCCTTTATCTGCCCTCCTGTTGGGACTTGTTTTCTCTTTATTGACTATATGGATAAACACTAAATTCCTACAGGAGAACCATTTAATGGTGGTTGAGTCAGTTTATTAAAAGAATATTTGTTAAACTTAGGTATTTAAATTAGTTAATACAGAAATAAGGTAGCATGACTCCTGACTTGCTGTCTACCTTCAGATGTAGCATCAGTGCCAGTTCACAGTGTGGTCAGCTGCCTCTGCAATAGAATAAATCAAATTGAGCAACCCATGATTTCTCTTAATTATTGCAAGGGAAACTGGCATTTAGTTGCATTCCTTAAAAGCACAACAAACTTTGCCTTACATCTCTGCAGTAGAATAGGAAAAACAAGCAGTTTGCGGCACAGCTGATACAACTGAAAATTACAGCACCCTTCTCACCCTTCTCTTGCGTTTTGAAGGCATTAAACACAGTCTAACTACTGTCCACCCTTATTTGCTCTGGGGATGAAGGTAGTAAATGGTATTTAATACCTTATTAGTATGTCAGCAATGATTCTCATTTTTTTTCCCTTTTGACATATGGCAAAGAAAAGTGACAAACAGTATATTGAACTATATTTTTGAAACGAGAAAGTAATCAAGAGAATTCGGTGGCTTGCATTTTAAGCACTTTATGAAAATGTAATGTAATACATTTGAGAGCTTTCAGATTTTGAAACCAAATATTAAATATGCATCCATTTAAAAAAAGGATGATTTTTCAGTAATGAGTTAAAATAAAAGTTCTCTACTATGAAGACACAGCAACATCCAAATGTTTTCAACTTAAATCCTGGGTATACCTGTCCAAATACAGTAAGTTTTCTTGGAGGAGGAAGCTTATGGGCAAAAAAGGAGGGGGAAATAAAGATGAGGGGCTTTACTTTGAACTCCCAGTTCAGTTAATTTCAGGGGTTTTTAAAAAGAAGAAAGAAAGGATGTTTCCTGAAGAAATATAAAGAAGATGCAAATAATGTGGAGAAAGACCAAATACTTTTTTTATGGGGAAAGGCTGCCACAATGAGCTCTGAGAAGCTTGGGAAAGGGACTATTATATTGCTTGTGCAAACCCATATTGTATGATTCCCCCTTAAACAGTGGAGTTTTTCTTTGCTGCTCTGCTTTGGGGAATAAAGATGAAAAGCTAGTAACAATTTGGCTGCATGTCTTTAATAAAATCCAGGTTTTCCTTTGAGGTCACTAAAAGAAGCACAATTTCTAATTCATGTTTTAACGAATCCATAATGCATCAGTAGACTCACCTTCTTGCCTAAGAGAATACCACAGAAAAATCATGCTGTGGGTGCAAAAAAGAAGTGCACATCACTTTGAATAAGTAGTTGAATAGAAAAACTAGTTCTTAAAAACTTCTGGTTCCTGCTTCCTGAACTATCTGCATGTTTATATTACTTAGATTACAGCAAAAATTGTTTTGGGACTAGGGATTAGACTTGAAGTCTCCCTACTTCCTTTTGGTTTGATTCCTTTCTAGTCTTAGAAGTCTTGTGTTTTTGGCAGCAGGGTGAGCTGACTTTAGGAGAAGAGATGGCAGGTCTGCCCATCCCAGCTCCACAAGGCTTTGTGTTGGGCACAGCTTGGCAGGTCTGACATGGAAAAGATCTGGCACTCATCCACCTCTCCCACTACCCATAGGTACCACTAGAACAAGAGTCCACGCACTTTAATACTGTGGTTTATATTGGACTTTAAGCTTCTCTGTATATAAGCCTTGCTGCATTCAGTTTAGCACCAGTTTTTCTGGATTAAATCTGATGGAAATGCAAACTAATGTGCTAGCAGTACACTTTCCTATTTGCAGGCAACTTTATATTCCAGTTGCGGGCCAGTTGTGTTATTTGCTTAGGTGGCACCTCAAAATACAGGCTGCATTGAACTCTTTGATTTAAGCGCCATATTCCTCAATGAAAATGTTTTACATCCTTTTGATTTCATTTTATATAAAACAAATGTAACATATTTAGGGACTAAGCATAATTGAAGCAAAGGCTGTGCAGTGTAGTAAAGGTTGAAAAGGTTTTAAATTCAAATAGGAAATAAAGTGACCGAAATGTTGTTTTCTGTAGTATATTTTTTAGTGACAGCTTTCAGACAAGAGTGGAATGATGAATGAAACAAATAACTAACGACACAACAAGCAAATATAATTGGTTCAATAAAAGCATGGTAGATGAATATGGTGGCAGACAATTAAACTACTTCTGAAGTAGAAAACTGGTATATTGAAATTCTGGTGTTTCTGCTGAGATAATTTCCTCTTTATTTATTTTATAGGATGAGAGGACTTCAAACATTTCATAAATTGTGAGACTGATAAAGTTTTTATAATTATTTCCCAACATTTAAAGAGGAGCAACAAGTTTAGGAGAAACTACTCTGTATTTTAATTTTTCAAATCCATGTCACCTTCACTGAAGATCTGGATTCCTGTATGTTGATCCATGAAAGAAGTATGCCATTCAGTTTACAGGTTGCTGTTCTCGAGTATATACATGTGGCAGTGCACAAACTGTTAAACACACAAGTTAAGAAACAAATGTGGTTAAACTGTCGAAACAGTTTATATGGACAAATGTCAACTGAGTAAAAAAAAAAAAAAAAAATAATGGGATATTGCACTAAATATGTATGCCAAATGAAGACTCCCCTGTGAATCTATTGCAGTGGATTTATTGAAGCAGATGCCTGAAAATACATAGGCAATGTAGATTCTGTGTTTGCATGGCTAGCAAATTTCCAGAGTAGCTCAGATTAATCTAAACACTACCACTGCTGCCTTAACATGTCCTCTCAGCTGGTGTTGGTACTGATGTAAGCTGTCTCTACAGCCTTAGAGGTTTAGATCAATATGATGGCCACTCCTGTTGAAACATATTTAGCCATCCTAACTAACTCAAAAGTATGGTGGCACCCATTTCAACTGCATGTACCACTGCAGGAGGCTGTCCAAAAAAAGCTGAAAGTCTTTTCACTTAAAATTGATTACTATTAGAATTCCAAATGGAGGAATTACAGTGCATTTTCTCAAAGAGAAGGGAGTCAAGATAAGCTGGAAATGCAGAGCAAAAAGAGTAAATGCTTATAATACGCTTTTCTTGGAATCAGAATCACAGAGTGTTTTGGACTGGAAGGGACCTTAGAGATCATCTGCTTTCAGCACCTTCCATCTGCAGGAGCACCTTCCACTAAACCAGGTTGCTCAAGAGTTCCATCCAACCTGGCCTTGAACATCTCCAGGCGTGGGGCATGCACACCTTTTCTGGGCAAGCTGTTCCAGTTCCTCACCAGCCTCACAGTACAGAGCTTTTTCCTAATAACTAATCTAAACCTACTCTCTTTTAGTTTGAATCCATTCATTCCCCCTTGTCCTGTCACTACATGCTCTTGTAAAAAGTCCCTCTCCATCTTTCTTGTAGGTTCCCTTCAGGCCACAATTGGGTCACCAAAGCATTCTATACTCTGTTTGGATTAGTTTATGCTACACTTACAGATGAAAATAAAATTTTCCTTATTCACATTATTCTTCTTATTTGGGACTCCTTGAACACTCAATATGTGTATTTGCTTCATGCGTACAACATTTAGTACTCTCGCAAACACATTTACTATTCTATCTTGCTACTATTTTTTCCCTGTATCACCTGTGGTTTAAAGGTGCAATTTGCTTCTATCTTAAATAAAAGCTGCTGAAAAAACTCTACCATTGCACAACTCACACAGATAAGATTTTAAACCATAAATGCCATGAATCATAAAATATTTAAAGGCATAAAAGTATTCCATTTTAACAATTTAAATAAACCCATAAACATACAATGCTGAATCTCAGTGGATTCAAACTGCTACTTGCTTTGCATCAATAACTGCAAAAGTGACACATGACATCTGCTGCTTCTTGATTTTCTTTCCCATGATATCTACTACAGTTTCTAATGCAGGGGAAAAAAGGGGGAAAAATCTTTTAAAGCACTTTTTTTTCTGTCTTTTTATTTCTGCCTAGGTGAGGCTATGAATTTAAATTTCAGGGAGAAACAATAGGCAGTAGATATTTACCCTTCAGTTTTACTAAAATACTTTGCTAACTTCAATGTACTTGGAGTTAAATAGTACTGCATTAACAGATTAAGTTATTTAACACCTTTTAAGGTCTCTTCTTTTCTTGAAGGTTACTAATGCAATATTTGTTATTACAAACCTATTTATAGATTTTTAATATATTTGAAGCTATGTTTCAGGCCTGTTTTTTGGAAGAAGCATGTGAAAAGAGGACTCTGCATAAAATTTATAGAAAAAAAACCTCACTTCAATTTTTCATTATTTAATTATTAAAGTGGAAGTTTCATTAACTATCACGCAATAGTGATAAAAGGCCATTATGGTTATCAGATGAATGGTCATAGTGGGCCTGGATAGCAAGCAATGATGACTGAAGGTACTGGAATAAATTTTATAACAGAAATTCCTTCCCAAAAAGACTCCAACCACCCACTTATACACATCTACATATATATATAGAGAGGTAGAGATCATTCATTTGTTGGGCTTCCAGATTTTTGCTGGGTGTAGAAATATCTTCAGCATCTTCCAAACTATATTTTGTTTTGAAAACTAATCTGGGTCTGGTGTCGTTTGTCAGCAGCTTCCTGTAAATCACAGAAGGGGTCAGGTTGAAAGGGATGACAGAGGGTCATCTGGTCCAAACTCCCTGCTACGTCAGGGTCTTCCCAGAACACATAACACAGGACTGTGTCCAGACAGTTCTTGAGTATCTCCAGTGAGGGAGACTCCACAACCTCTCCTGGCAATCTGTTCCAGTGTGAGGTCACTTGCACAGTAAAGAACTTCTTCCTTATATTCAGGTGGAATTTAGCTGACTTAATTCCAACCATAACCTGAGCAACAACTAATTGAAAGTAAAAGAATGGGCAATAAACTACTATGACTATCAAGAAAATTTTTTTCCAGTATTAAGAAACAGTTATCTATATGATAATAAGAGGAAAATCAGTCTTCAAGCTGAGCTGTACCTCAAACTCTGTTGATGCCAAAAATGCCCAATATGGCAGAAGGGCCGAACATTGTCACCATATATTAAGCAGAAAAAGGACTTTCTTCTGCAGAGCAGATTAAGGAAGAAAACAGAGGTGTATCTGGACAGGTGAGCATGGGGCAGTTACTCTTTCAGTAGGAAAATATCTCTCTAATTGATTTTTAAGGACCTCACTGATCAGTTGGCTAGCAGCAACTCCAGCTGAAGATGAATTAAAGGAAGGAAAATTTGACTCCGTTCTGTCTTTCCTGTGATGCAGCAGAATAAAATGGCTACTCTGTTGTTGCTGTATACAAGATATTTGGAAGTCTATTGTAGTATAGCTTTATAGCAGTACCCTATAAAACTTGATTTGCCTACTGTCAAAAATCTGTATTGGGAAACCTGCAGCATATAAATATTTTGCAATGTTTTATTTTGTACACCAGATACATTCATCAAAGTGACTGACCTGGAAAAATGCAACCAGGAACAACATAT
Organism: Ifrita kowaldi; assembly: GCA_013398055.1. NCBI lineage: Eukaryota > Metazoa > Chordata > Aves > Passeriformes > Cinclosomatidae > Ifrita > Ifrita kowaldi. The sequence goes on along the minus strand of VZRS01000903.1, from coordinate 438,798 downwards.
TAGAAAAAGTCATCGTATGCATAAGGGACAAAGAAAATACTGGATTCCTTTGTATTAAAAGGAAAATTACTTCCAAATCAGAGTTAGTTTCCAATAACTCTCTAGTTTTTCTTTTTAGGAGATGCAGCTGAGTATCATTTATGTGGTAGTCCCATTATTGTAGGTGCAGTATGAAAGAAATAATAAGGAAGTACTGTAAATATAGTAGTAATGTGGTAATGTAACGTGATTTACCTGCAGGAGATGCTGAAAAATTGTTAATGGTAACCAATCCAATGAAGGAAAAAAGGATTTTTCTCACTAGATTCAATGGATACCTAAATAAATCAAACCCACTATCAAAACACTATTAATATTTTTAGAATGTGTATTCTGCAGAGAAAGAATTTTGATTTAATGTGATTGGAAAACACATAGCACCTTGTGGGTGCTTTTATAATAAATATGAAGAAATAGAATCTAGCTGAGTTCTTACATGAACATTCCACTTATAAAGTTCTCCTGACTCAGAAAGGGAAAAGAAAGGAAAAAAAAATAAAATAAATAAATAAAAAAACCACCAACCAGTGGTAGTACAAGAAAATGTGAATCATGTGCCAGTGTTCTTAAATACATTATACAGCTACCACTTAAGAAATAATTTGAAGCAGCAGTCCTATTTAGCATACTGTAATTTTTGAGCAAAACAGAAACTATCAAATAGTGCATAGAGAGGGTTGAAAAGGTGTAATGTAGCGTTCTTTATTTCTTTATACCCCTCAAAAACTTTTAAATATCAGACAAGGCCTTTTATTTGGTTATTTTAATACACGGATCAACACTGTATTTCATTTTGTGGGCAGCGTAGGTGTCCTACGAAAGTATTAAGACCACCTGTTAAAGAAGAAAACCAAACCAAACTAAACCAAAAAAGCCCACGTGCTTTACTGCCTATTTTAAAAACAACAGACTTTCTCTCCTATAGGAGTTCAATCTTTGCTAGATAATTTTCAATACACATACGGGACTGTTTTCTCTTCCCAGATTTTCATGTTGCCAGAGTACAGACTTGCACCTTTTCCCCTAGAACAGGCAGCATTTATTAGCTGAGCATTGGGGTATCCCTGCTTCTGCTCTTGATATGTTCGAATATATCTTTGTTCATCTGTGATTACTGATAGTAGTTTCATGTTCAATAATGACTCTTGCTCAGTCCAGGAAAGAAAATGCAGTAGTGGCAAAAGATTATTTTAAGGGCAATTTTGAAAGGCAATGCAAAACACTCTGTCTGTGTTTTACTTTTGGATGCATTTTCAAAGAAAAAAAAAATCACAGTAATTACTTATCATGCTGTGCAAAACACAGAAGACAGAAAATTTAAAACATGGAATTATGTCTTGTACTAAATATTAGGGAATTGATAAGGAAACTCCACACAACAATTTTTGCTGTTTTATTTGCTTGCTTGTTCTGTTATTCACAAAATTAGAGAAATTGATTTTATTCTTTGCATATGCACACTTCTATGAAACAGCCCTTCATTTAAAATATATTCATACATCAATGGGCCAGCTGTGTACTCCTGAATGATCATGAGTGAATTTTTTTTCCAGAGTAATTGATTAAAGTAAGTGAGTACATTTTATATGTTTGTGTACTCTCTAAACGCAGGTCTGCCTGAACAAAGTCTAGAAGTGAAAGATGAAGCAAGAATGTATGAGTAAGAAGATTGGTAATATCAAGATCACTGAGAAGAAAGATGATCCCTGAATAGTTTCAGAATGTGTTTTTTTCAAATGTTTTTGGAAAGGAAGCCGCTTCATATCTTTTCCAATATTCATCTAGATAATGCTCTTTCAATTTAAAACAAAATATTTAATTCCTTGTTTCTGGTCTTTTCATGTATGTATTTAAATTCCCAATTCCTAAAAGACACACATAAATTTAAAATGTAGATACATTTATACAGAGTAAAATATACATTAATTTCTCGGTGTAGAATAAGTGAGATATCTGTTGTCCTCTTTACATTTATTTGGTTCATGGACAGTCTGTGGTTCTCAGTGTCAGTAAAAGAACCTGTATCTTACTACTAACTCTGAAATCAAGATGGAGAGAAAAACTCTGAATATTCTAATGATCTTCTCAGATGGGCAGTATCAGCCATATACTGTAATCACAAGATACATTTGACAAACCTGTATTTGTAAATTTGCAAATAACTCCTCCTTCTCTATCCCATCTCATCCTTACCACTTCCTTGATATCTTCTGTTTGACCCCTAACTATCCTCTAAGCTGACAAAAAGACTGCAGATTTCATACAGACAGAGATGAAAAAATACATAAATGTTTTATGAATCCTATGAAACTTCTTACTTGATGCAAGCATATTAAAGTAAAACTACTTTTAAAAATACTTTCAATTTTTATTGATGAATCAATTTTTATATTATTCTTCCATTTTAGGCTTAGTGTACTTAGTAAAACTGAAATACTGAAACTTTCCTAACCAAATTTTATAAATTCTCTACCCCTTTTCTGATGTCAGGATCTATGTTTCTCTAAGCAGGCCACAATTTCCACCTGCTTATTTGCAAGACTCTTACTAATTCCCATATCCACTTCTGTCATGCTACATAATCCAAATGAAGTTGGCTCACATGAAAACTTATATTTTCATCATCTTTCTTCTAACCACAGCCAACCCTTTATCCCTTTTGTGTAAACTAATTTGTTGTCTATAATGAACACCAAAAAATTCTACAAGAGAACAGGTAGAATTATTAAAAATAAATGTGTCAGTTTTAAAAGGGTGGGAAAACTGATAATTTACTTGTTGGCCTACTTCTGATCATCTGTTATTTAAAAACACATATATCACATAATTAATTAGGAGCTTGACTCATAGACATTGCTGACAACAATATGCTTGCTACATTCATATTTTTTCCAATAATTTACCATAGTGACCAAATATCCCACATTTAAAGTGAAAAAAAAAAAATAGTAGCAAATGGCAAATGAAGGTGTGACAGTTCTGCAGGATGGTAACTGACATGGAAAAAACTGAATTCTTGCAAGGGGAGAAGTGTCAGAAACCTTGGAAGAAAAGGTAAGGCTGATGCTTCCTGCCTATAAAGAAGCAGTGTGACAAGTGTCCCACTTGCCTTTTGTAGCAAGTCATGCTTACTTCTTAAAAATGTGCCTCTGTCCTTTTAAATATATTATCTTCAATGCCAAGGGGTTTTGTGTCTTTTTCAATTAGATTAAAGAAACTTTTTCTTGCATGTATTTCCTTCTAGTGAGTGTATTTGTGCATGTCACCTCATTATCTACTTTTTGAAAAAGAAAACAGATTGAATTGTATTTGTCTACCACTATATTTTCTGCAGTTTTGAATTATTTTCCACCTCATTCCCAAACCCTTTTCAATTTTAACATCAATCTTTCCAATATCTTTTATGACAACAAAATCAGTGCCTTCTTTTCCAGAAGTCCTCTTCTTATGTGTCCAAAATATAATGTACTCCGACAGTAATCTGTCACTTTAGTTTGTCACTATGATATTGCATTAGGTGTTGACATTGAGTTACTTGCCTACGTATAACCACCAGATTATTCTCCAAATTACTGCTTTTCAGGATACGGTCCTTTTCTCTTGGATATAGCAGACAACATTTCTGCAGCACAGCTTTATTTTATTTACAGTGACTTTATATTTACTTTCAAATCATTAATAAGGCAACTGGTCAGATTTGTATCCTTACAAATCCTTGCTGGATTTCATGATCTCATCAGAAATCAGATGCTTTTAGACCTAACATTTATACCCATTTTTGTTTATGCTCATTTTTATTTCGTCAGATTGTCATTGTTGTGTTGCCAGTGGGCAACAGTGTTTTCAGGTAAAATGTTTGTCAAAGATTTAATATATTAAATCTTCACACATTCCTTGCAAATCAAAAGTCTAATTTGTTCATTTGACCTAAAAAGTGTGTTTCTTAAAAGCACTCTCTTTACTTATAATTCCATGTATAAATATTACTGAAATTTTCCTGATGTTACAAATCTGCTACAAAAGTCAATCTGTCAGTTTTGAATATTGCAGCAAAGTAACTACTGTTCCATGCTCACAGATTTTTTATCAGTAATCCTGGTTTTCAAAAAAACCCCAGACATCAAGAACTCTGAGGCGTCTGCCAGCTCTTTTGCAACTCTAATGCTAATTACTCTAGCTGGCTGATTTAAAGTTTTATCTATAGCAGATGTTATTGATAGGGCAGAGAAAAATTCATTATCCTCATGTGCTATAAGCCATCATATTAGTTCTTACACAAAGAAATATCGAACACTTTTGCTTTCTTCTCCTTTATTAGTGGTGCTACCATCTTTG